>OY804584.1:25062500-25662500 GCA_963680875.1 Bathymodiolus brooksi
GTTCAATGATTATAGACTAGGCAAATGGGATCATCTTTCATTCAACTGTTCAATTGACTTATGAAAGGCAAAAGGTCATCTTTTCATTTCAATGTTCAATGATTATGAAAGGCAAATGGATCATCTTTCATTCAATGTTCAATGATATGAAAGGCAAATGGTTCATCTTTCATACAAAGTTCAATGATTATGAAAGGCAAATGGATCATCTTTCATTCAATGTTCAATGATTATGAAAGGCAAATGGATCATATTTCATTCAATGTTCAATGATTATGAAAGGCAAATGGATCATCTTTCATTCAATGTTCATTGATTATGAAAGGCAAATGGATCATCTTTCATTCAAAGTTCAATGATTATGAAAGGCAAATGGATCATCTTTCATTCAAAGTTCAATGATTATGAAAGGCCAAATGGATCATCTTTCATTCAATGTTCAATGATTATGAAAGGCAAATGGATCATCTTTCATTCAATGTTCAATGATTATGAAAGGCAAATGGATCATCTTTCATTCAATGTTCAATGATTATGAAAGGCAAATGGATCATCTTTCATTCAATGTTCAATGATTATGAAAGGCAAATGGATCATCTTTCATTCAATGTTCAATGATTATGAAAGGCAAATGGATCATCTTTCATTCAATGTTCATTGATTATGAAAGGCAAATGGATCATCTTTCATTCAATGTTCAATGATTATGAAAGACAAATGGATCATCTTTCATTCAATGTTCAATGATTATGAAAGGCAAATGGATCATCTTTCATTCAATGTTCAATGATTATGAAAGGCAAATGGATCATCTTTCATTCAATGTTCAATGATTATGAAAGGCAAATGGATCATCTTTCATTCAATGTTCAATGATTATGAAAGGCAAATGGATCATCTTTCATTCAATGTTCAATGATTATGAAAGGCAAATGGATCATCTTTCATTCAATGTTCAATGATTATGAAAGGCAAATGGATCATCTTTCATTCAATGTTCAATGATTATGAAAGGCAAATGGATCTCTTTCATTCAATGTTCAATGATTATGAAAGGCAAAGGATCATCTTTCATTCAATGTTCAATGATTATGAAAGGCAAATGGATCATCTTTCATTCAATGTTCAATGATTATGAAAGGCAAATGGATCATCTTTCATTCAATGTTCAATGATTATGAAAGGCAAATGGATCATCTTTCATTCAATGTTCAATGATTATGAAAGGCAAATGGATCATCTTTCATTCAATGTTCAATGATTATGAAAGGCAAATGGATCATCTTTCATTCAATGTTCAATGATTATGAAAGGCAAATGGATCATCTTTCATTCAATGTTCAATGATTATGAAAGGCAAATGGATCATCTTTCATTCAAAGTTCAATGATTATGAAAGGCAAATGGATCATCTTTCATTCAAAGTTCAATGATTATGAAAGGCAAATGGATCATCTTTCATTCAATGTTCAATGATTATGAAAGGCAAATGGATCATCTTTCATTCAAAGTTCAATGATTATGAAAGGCAAATGGATCATCTTTCATTCAATGTTCAATGATTATGAAAGGCAAATGGATCATCTTTCATTCAATGTTCAATGATTATGAAAGGCAAATGGATCATCTTTCATTCAATGTTCAATGATTATGAAAGCCAAATGGATCATCTTTCATTCAAAGTTCAATGATTATGAAAGGCAAATGGATCATCTTTCATTCAATGTTCAATGATTATGAAGGCAAATGGATCATCTTTCATTCAATGTTCAATGATTATGAAAGGCAAATGGATCATCTTTCATTCAATGTTCAATGATTATGAAAGGCAAATGGATCATCTTTCATTCAATGTTCAATGATTATGAAAGGCAAATGGATCATCTTTCATTCAATGTTCAATGATTATGAAAGGCAAATGGATCATCTTTCATTCAATGTTCAATGATTATGAAAGGCAAATGGATCATCTTTCATTCAAAGTTCAATGATTATGAAAGGCAAATGGATCATCTTTCATTCAAGTTCAATGATTATGAAAGGCAAATGGATCATCTTTCATTCAATGTTCAATGATTATGAAAGGCAAATGGATCATCTTTCATTCAATGTTCAATGATTATGAAAGGCAAATGGATCATCTTTCATTCAATGTTCAATGATTATGAAAGGCAAATGGATCATCTTTCATTCAATGTTCAATGATTATGAAAGGCAAATGGATCATCTTTCATTCAATGTTCAATGATTTGAAAGGCAAATGGATCATCTTTCATTCAATGTTCAATGATTATGAAAGGCAAATGGATCATCTTTCATTCAATGTTCAATGATTATGAAAGGCAAATGGATCATCTTTCATTCAATGTTCAATGATTATGAAAGGCAAATGGATCATCTTTCATTCAATGTTCAATGATTATGAAAGGCAAATGGATCATCTTTCATTCAATGTTCAATGATTATGAAAGGCAAATGGATCATCTTTCATTCAATGTTCAATGATTATGAAAGGCAAATGGATCATCTTTCATTCAATGTTCAATGATTATGAAAGGCAAATGGATCATCTTTCATTCAATGTTCAATGATTATGAAAGGCAAATGGATCATCTTTCATTCAAAGTTCAATGATTATGAAAGGCAAATGGATCATCTTTCATTCAAAGTTCAATGATTATGAAAGGCAAATGGATCTCTTTTTCATTCAATGTTCAATGATTATGAAAGGCAAATGGATCATCTTTCATTCAATGTTCAATGATTATGAAAGGCAAATGGATCATCTTTCATTCAATGTTCAATGATTATGAAAGGCAAATGGATCATCTTTCATTCAATGTTCAATGATTATGAAAGGCAAATGGATCATCTTTCATTCAATGTTCAATGATTATGAAAGGCAAATGGATCATCTTTCATTCAATGTTCAATGATTATGAAAGGCAAATGGATCATCTTTCATTCAATGTTCAATGATTATGAAAGGCAAATGGATCATCTTTCATTCAATGTTCAATGATTATGAAAGGCAAATGGATCATCTTTCAT
Source organism: Bathymodiolus brooksi (assembly GCA_963680875.1). Lineage (NCBI taxonomy): Eukaryota > Metazoa > Mollusca > Bivalvia > Mytilida > Modiolidae > Bathymodiolus > Bathymodiolus brooksi. Next base: position 25,065,552 of record OY804584.1, read on the forward strand.
TCAATGTTCAATGATTATGAAAGGCAAATGGATCATCTTTCATTCAAAGTTCAATGATTATGAAAGGCAAATGGATCATCTTTCATTCAATGTTCAATGATTATGAAAGGCAAATGGATCATCTTTCATTCAAAGTTCAATGATTATGAAAGGCAAATGGATCATCTTTCATTCAATGTTCAATGATTATGAAAGGCAAATGGATCATCTTTCATTCAATGTTCAATGATTATGAAAGGCAAATGGATCATCTTTCATTCAATGTTCAATGATTATGAAAGGCAAATGGATCATCTTTCATTCAATGTTCAATGATTATGAAAGGCAAATGGATCATCTTTCATTCAATGTTCAATGATTATGAAAGGCAAATGGATCATCTTTCATTCAATGTTCAATGATTATGAAAGGCAAATGGATCATCTTTCATTCAAAGTTCAATGATTATGAAAGGCAAATGGATCATCTTTCATTCAAAGTTCAATGATTATGAAAGGCAAATGGATCATCTTTCATTCAATGTTCAATGATTATGAAAGGCAAATGGATCATCTTTCATTCAAAGTTCAATGATTATGAAAGGCAAATGGATCATCTTTCATTCAAAGTTCAATGATTATGAAAGGCAAATGGATCATCTTTCATTCAAAGTTCAATGATTATGAAAGGCAAATGGATCATCTTTCATTCAATGTTCAATGATTATGAAAGGCAAATGGATCATCTTTCATTCAAAGTTCAATGATTATGAAAGGCAAATGGATCATCTTTCATTCAATGTTCAATGATTATGAAAGGCAAATGGATCATCTTTCATTCAATGTTCAATGATTATGAAAGGCAAATGGATCATCTTTCATTCAATGTTCAATGAGAATAACACATATTTCTTTTCATAATCAGTTCAAAAATTTGATGCATAACAACTTGTGAATTATCTGCTTGCTATAAAATTATCCTCTGATTTTTTTTGCAAGGTTCATATATCTACAAATTATGAGAAAATTATACTCAAAAGTCAATCACATATAAATACTATGTAGAAATGAGGGAAGCGATTGACAACTAACTTTTGAAAAAGAATTGAGAGTTGGGTTGGGACGACAAATTTAGTCGTTATAGTGGTAACAATGCAATTACTCTTTTTCACAATCTTCAAAAGAGGTTTTACTTTATCATACAGGGAGCATGGCACACTTCAACTATGTTCCACAGTCCTGCTTTCTGTACTATTACCTGAGAACCCCTATCATTAAGGGTTCCCCTTATACACCATGCACTGATCTCCTCTGTGGGTCTGAGCCCAGGGAATCTTCACCAGTACCCAGATGTGGATTGACGGATAGATATAGAATAACAGCAGTATTGAAGGTCGTGACAAACATTATCACTAATATCACCATTGAGTCCACTTGAATATGTATGTCAAGATGTTATTGTTTTTATTGGTAACCTCATATTGTGTTTGATGCCACACTGACTAATAATATTTAGTATCAGAGCCAGTTTCTTAATACTAAAAATGACGTCACACTGACTAATAATATTTATTATTACATAAGGCTCTATTTTACTGTTTTTCTATTGGCCAGAAGCAATACACGTGACATTCCATTTTCTAACATATTGATTAGCAAAAAGCAATTTCTATGCAATAAATAATCATATTGCACTCTCGTGCAAAATCAATGAATGAAATTACGTGGCACGAGAGTGCAATATGTTTTTTTATTGCACAGAAATTGCTTTTTGCTAATCAATATGTTAGAAAATTTCATAAAATTTGAAAATTTTCAAAAAAATTCAAAAATATAAAATCAAAAAAAAAAAAATTAAAGGTCAATTTTTTTTTTAAATTCCAAATTTTCATAAAATTTCAAAAGTTTCAAAAATTTAATAAAATTAAAAAAAAAATTCAAAATGATAAAATTTTCAAAAAGTTTCAAAAATTTCAAAATTAGAGTAAAATAGAGCCGTATGTAATAAAACAATTACTACACTTGAACTTGATCAATATGAGGCTTTATGGAGCAGAGTACAACAATATTGAACTCGGCTTTGACTCGTTCATTATTGTTGTACTCTGCTCCATAAAACCTCACATTGATCTCGTTCAAGTGCAGTAATTGTATAGTATCTGAGAGCCAGTTCCTTAATACTAACAATGACGTCACACTGACCAATACTATTTAGTATCAGAGCCAGTTCCTTAATACTAACAATGACGTCACACTGCCCAATAATATTTAGTATCAGAGCCAGTTCCTTAATACTAAGGCCAAAAAAAAAAATATGTGTGTTTACGGTCACCCGACCCACCCTATTTTTCAGCCGCCGACCCTAACCTTTTTTATCGGCAATTATTCCACCCTAATTTTTGCTAACGACCCTATCAATTTTTACACAGAATTCGGATAACCATTTTTGTTGTTTAATCAGCAGCAATGTTTTATTTATTCAACCGCTAGCTTTTTGTTGAAATTGAGAGCAAAGAAGGTAGAAAAACGGTGTAACTCGTCGTAAAACAAATGACGGCTTACCGGAAATTTCGAAAATGAAATACCGGAATCGGATTCCGGTACCGGGCACGACTATTTCCGGTTTTGTCGATAGTTAAAAAAAAAAAAAAAAAAAAAAAAAAAATTAATGCCGACCGACAGACCCTAGATTTTTTTGACATGTGACAGTAAACACACATATATTTTTTTTTGGCCTAACAATGACGTCACACTGACCAATAATATTTAGTATCAGAGCCAGCTCCTTAATACTAACAATATCAGTCACATGCATAAATTAGTGATAATACAAATTAAAAGAGATCCGACCGACATCTAATTTTACTTATGAAAAGAAAGTTTAAACAGTGATGGTCAACACTTCTACCAATATCAACAAAACAAAAGAAAGTTTAAACAGTGATGGTCAACACTTCTACCAATATCAACAAAACCAACAATCACCTCACATCTCAATTCGGTGAACACCAAAAAAAACACCACTACATATGACGTCCTGGCATGGGACAGACACATAATTCTAATATGACGTCCCGTATTCGGTATACAAATAAAGGCATATTTGAATAACAATCAAATATAGGCCACACATGCGCGCTGAGTTAAAAAAAAAGCACCTACATAAACACTGACTATTTTCAGAAAATTCTTATTTGTAATAAAATTTATATTGAACCTTATCAATAAAATTCTTTTCGGTATTTTAAGCCACAGTTTCAACCACAATTTCGTTTTCAATCTCTTAATTCCCAATTTTACCATTTTTAAAATTCCGTAGGAGATTGATGTAATAGCCACTACCAGCGCATCACCTTGACCGCCTCGAATTTTAAAATTACCGTATTTGTCCTATTAGAATCGAAATAATTCATGAATTATTTCTTAAATAATGTTGTTCTGAATACAATTTCTTTTAATTTAATTCTTTATTTTGTTAACACGGATTGCCGACAGCCAATGGCTACGAGTGGTTTTCATTAATTTCTTTTGATCAAATGTTCAATAAACATCATACATACGTAGTTTTTCCTGCTTGTCCAAGACCTATAAACATTAGTTTAGTACGATGACATTCAGTGAAGCCTCCAGCTATTCTCTTTAGAAACGCCTTACAAGCATCAGATCCACGACCCACGATTTCAAGTGGGGGAGTTTCTAACAAAGGGCAGCTGTTCAGATGCATACCTAAGTAAAATAAAAATTAATAATAGAAGTTTAGAGTGAGTGCTTGAGATAGTGAATATTCATATTGCAGAAATAACAATGCATGCTGGGATTGTAAAAAAAAAGGTTGTGTTTTTTTAGATGGCACCCTAATACAATTATCTATAGAACAGAAGCTAAAATAGTTGTGTGGTCACTGCTAATGGTTGATTAAAAAAGGCTGGTATTTAATTTGAAGATTGAGAGAATGAGAACATTCTAAAAGTTTAAAAAGTTATTACTTACTCCTAAGATTTGGTAGTAGTCCAACGTGACCTGATACACTAGTTAACACAGGACAGTGCTCCAAATTGAGAGTATGGAGTTTTAACAATGTTTTTATTCCGTCTGGTATGACTGTTATTGCTGAGAAAGACAAGTCTAACTTCTGTAAGGACTTCAGTTTGAATATAACAGGAGGAATCACACCAAAGTCTTTGTCATCTGTTAAAACAATAACAATAAAGGTAATAACAAAATTACCGAACTCCGAACAATCTTATAAAGGGAAAGTCAAAACTCATAATTATATAAACAGACAAAATCAGTCAACAACCGGAAAACTGTGAAAACCGTAATGACTAATTCATTATATAGTTAGGTGTGAATTATGGGGATTTATCCGTGAAATAAATTCCGGTATCTCACAAGAGAAATATCAGTTTTTTTCCCGCCGGAACTACTTTTACACAACTATAAGTGTGGTGGTTACATCCCTTGTCGTGCTACGGTGAATACTGTATACGATTGTAAACTGAAAAAAATTTGTGAAATGTTATTGACGTCATAACCAACATGACGTCATTGACATCATATGAAGACTTCCAGTTTGAAACGTAAAGATTAGACGTTATTTGGCTTCGTGTACACTTCAATTTTGATCAAATTTAACTAAAATAAGTTTTCAAAGTAAGCATTTTTATTATTTTTGTGCATTGTTGTAAATATGACATGTAGGATTTCACATTTTCAAGATGCCAGATCCTTCCAGCTGAACTCCTTAGTATCATTGCTCGTAGATTTATATGTGTTCTAATGAAATATACAAATAAAAAAAATAATATAAAAGAAATTTTGGAAGTCTAAAAAATAAACAGTATAACTAAATCATACATTTTGAATATCAAAATAAGACCACTCGTGACCGAATACGCATTAAAGATTAAACTCGTGGATGGAACAAGCTTCGCCCACTCGTTTAATCCTAATGCGTACTTCGGTCACTCGTGGTCTTATTTTGATATTCAAAATCTACGATTAGTTATACTATATATATTTCATTTTTTTTATACATCTTAAAGTCTTCAGTTTTAATATAACAAGGGGCCATCCTGGTCTTGATCGTATGGTAGTTGGATTTATAACTACCTAAGCAATCAGTGCCTATCGCCACTACGTGAGTTCAAATCCTACTCGGGTGAGGTGTACTCGATACAATATTATGTGATAATGTTTTTCAGTGACTTGCAACAGGTCGATGGTTTTCTCCTGGTACTCCGGTTTCCTCCATCAATAAAACTGTCCGTCACGATTTATCTGAAATATTGTTGAAAGTGGTGTTAAACACCATAAACCTAAACATTGAATATAACAGGAGGCACCACAGTAAAGTCTTTGTCACTTACTAAAAATAATAACATTATATATTTCATTTTTTAATATATCGTAGAATATTTTTTAAATTTTCATTGAAGAGCACCACCTTGATAGACCATTTGCATATTTCTGACTTGGTCCTAAAATTAAGAAATAAATCATGGAAGCCAGAATGTGTTGGGAGTTTTAACATGGATTGGCGGATATTAGTATTTTATCCCGAGCCAGAAGCGAGAGATAAAATTTACTAATATCCGCCAATCCATGTTAAAACTCAAAACACATTCTGGCTTCCATGATTTCTTTCGATTCTGATATGTCTAAGAGTACAAATACTGTAGTATACTTTGATTGGAAGACGGTAATTTATATTTACGTTTGCGGAAAATGTCGCACACAATTTACGCTGCCAATGGAAAAGTCAGTCACATTCACCGGCGCATGTGCTAATGAGATTATACCGAATGGATAACTCGCTCGTTTGTTAACAAAGCGAAAGAAGGAGGTCATGTTAGAATTATACATTTATCACGTGTTTGTAGGATTTACTTCCCTTTAATGCAGGCAAAAATGACCATTTCATGCAAAGTTCAACTAAAATACCATATATATTTCATTTGATATAAAATTAATTATCTTCTGATTTTTACAAGGCTCAAATATCTACAAATTTTAAAACAATTATATTTTAATTCTTTTTTGTCATTTACATTGCTTTTGTATGGAACGGGAACTATTTTGCCTTCTGTAAGGGAAATAACGTCATTAAAAAAATTGTCATGTGATCCACGACATGTCAGTGGAACAAGTGAGAGATTATAATCAGATTGTCTATAATCTAGGGACTGTTGAGGTCATGATTGTATGGTAGTTGGATTTATAACTACCTATGCAATGAGTGCATATGTTGTGAGTTCCAATCCCACTCAGGTGAGGTGTACTCGATACAACATTATGTGATAAAGTTTGTCAGTGATTTGCTGCAGGTTGGTGGTTTTCACCAGGTTCTCCGGTTTCCTCCACCAATAAAACTGATCGCCACAATATAACTGAAATATTGTTGAAAGTGGCATTAAACACCATAACCCTAACCCTAGCCCTATAAACAAACTATAATAATTAACTGTTACCTTTCTTTTTCAAGCCTAGACGTGGAATTCTCATCATGAAATATAAATTCAGGTTAGCTAACTCTGTTGGATCTAAAACATTGTTGTTGTTCACATCATAGTCGTGGAACAGCTTGTCAACCGTCTGGAAAAAAAAATGTGGTCATCAATTCAAACAAATAATAATCTGGAAATATTGTCAACATAATAATGATAAATACAAATGTAGATCTGGTTTGTTTAGGTTTATGGTGTTCAATTCCACTTTCAACAATATTTCAGCTAAATCGTGGCAGACAGTTTTATTGAAGGAGGAAACCGGAGAACAGGAGAAAACCACTGATCTGTCGCAATTCACTGACAAACTTAATCACATAATGTTGTATGGAGTACACCTCGCCTGAGCGGTATTCGAACTCACAACGTTAGTGGTGATAGGCACTGATAGCACAGGTAGTTGTAAATCCAACTACCATACGATTAGAACTAAAGTACAGTAAAACCTGTCTAAACTGAACCCCTTTGTGACTGATGAATTTGTTCAGTTTAGACAGGTGTTTGGTTTACACATGTTAAAATTACATATATATTTAGTAGATAAGACTGTTTACTCAGGGTTCTGTTTAGGCAGGTTTTCTGTTTACTCAGGGTTCTGTTTAGGCAGGTTTTCTGTTTACTCATGGTTCTGTTTAGACAGGTTTTCGGTTTACTCACGGTTATGTTTAGAAAGGTTTTCGGTTTAATCAGGGTTCTGTTTAGACAGGTTTTCGGTTTACTCAGGGTTCTGTTTAGATAAGTTTCACTGTAATTGCACAAAAACTATTATCGCAACAGACAAACAACGACAGCACCATATCATAATAGTACCATATGATAAATTACTGGTATTTCTGTACTGCTGATACATCCCTAATTCATAGTAACAATCATAATGTATCTGACTGCAGTGTGAAGAAAATGTGTAATGTTACCAAGGTTACCTGGTGTGTCAAGTACTTGAGAATGTAAGGATTCTGTTTGTGCCACTGTTCAAACACAACCTTAGGCAATGCAGATTTCCCCTCTATATTTATCCAAGGAATACCTAAAACAAAACAAAATTTGGCATCATCTTATACCATAAAGTTAAAACAAAAGGTAACTTCTGCCATTGTCAATACTGTGTGGTTTTCATATTTGCCAAAAGAAGTAATTCCTGTTATTGTGGTGGGCGGCCATATTGTCAAATATAACCATTTTTCTTTAAATAATTAAACTGACTAAAAAAAAACAAAAGAATTAACACATATTTATACTATAACTAATTGACGAGTTTCATTATCAAAAATATGTCACGAATGACCAAATAACACAGTAACTCCCGAATGTTCACAGCGCATGAGTGAGTTACAACGGTATTTGGTCATGAGTGACATATTTTTGATAATGAAACTCGTCAATTAGTTATAGTATTTATTATATAGATAAAAATGTTTTGAATCGAATTTAATATAAAATGAGTTTAATTGCACTATATTACGTGTGTAGCGTAGAATTACAGAATTTTCCAAGTTAAATAAAAATGATAATTTCACAGTGAAATTATCTTTTTTAATTTCACTCTCGCTATATTTCGCGCCATTTCGTTGTCAGAAAAGTAGTTCCGACAACGAAATGGCGAGAAATATAGCTCATTCACTCACTAATTCCATGAAAATAAATCACTTGCATTTTAGTTAACACAGTTGCTGTATTCACACGATACCAACCTGTGTTCAGATGTGAAAATGAAAATACTTTGGAAAACGTTTCCAAAAAACAGTTAAAACCGAAACAAGAAGTTTTATTGTGACTCATTGATTTTTTGCTTCACATTACACTTTAATGTGTTTAAGTTAAATCTTTTCGAAAATATATAAGTAAGGCATTTCTGATCAAACATTTCAGCTAAAACTATATCATATGCATCAGAAATTTGACAATGTGCAATCGTACAATGCGTTTTCAACATGTTTTAAAGGTACATCTGATTTTATCAGTGAATAATCCATTTCTCTGACATCGCCCTCCTATTCCAACTAAGATTATTTTTCACAAATCCATTGGCTACTAATTAAAGTCAAATCTGTATATAAAGGCCACTCAAGGGACCCTGAAAAAGTGGCCTTTATGACCCGTTAAAATTACATGCACTATTCATTAATGGGAAAAATGAGAAAGCCCATTATAAACAGTGATTTGTTATATAGAGGTGCCCCTTAAGGCAGGCTACCCCTTTGGTATCTTCAAGCTCTTTTGACTGTACATATATTTTATTCCAATATTCCAATATCATAAACAAATTTTCAATACTCAGAATAAAGGAATTAGGGTTACGGTTATAGTGTTTAACGCCACTTTCAAAAATATTTCATTTATATCGTGGAGGTCAGTTTTATTGCAAGAGGAATTTGTAGTACCCCAAGAACACCAATGACCTCCAGCAAGTCACTGACAAACTATAACATAATGTTGTATCAAGTAAACCTAGCCATTCATACTCAATTTAAATATATCTGACCTTTTATACTCAAAGTTTTTAACCTGACCAAGCTTTCTAGTTCTTTTGGTAAGTCTATGATTGGATTGTAATCTAATATTAACTCCTGCAGATTAAAGAGTTGACCAATACTCTTTGGAACGATTTCTAGTTGTAGTCCTACTAATGACAGTGTTGACAACAAACTTCCTGTTGGCCAATCAATGTCCAGCTTACTAATTGGGGTACTGTGAAGGTAGAATGTTGAAAGTGATGGTCCCATCAAGATGTCTGGTGAGAGAGTTGTCATCCCTTGCACATCACTGATACAAATAATCTCTAAATCCTTACACTGAGAAATTCCTGATGGAAAAACTGTAGAATTTGTCATGACGATTTCAACAATTGAAAGGACACATAAATTCTTGAATGTCTCACAGAAATCATTTGGTATGGACGTAAGATTATGTTTATTGATGATCAGCGTGTTCAAATTCTCAGAATGAGGTTGAAAACATTGTTTATCTAATGAAAGAGTAAAAGGGGAGGTAACTAGATTCTGTGCAAAGAAACTATTGCGATGAGCCTTGCATGTCAAGAATGGTTCAATGTTCCAGAAGAGATGACTGTCTTTTAGCTTGTCCTCTGTCAAGTTGTCGTCTGCTGTTGGTATTTTTGTATTTGTACACAGATTGATTATCTTCTCTTGATAATTGCGTGGATTGTGTTGGTTTGACAAGCCACCATGCTGTGTGGCATAAATACCACAAAGTGAGGCATATGGCTGTATCAGTTTATAAAGGAGACTCTCAATCTATGAAAAGAAAAGAAAACCAAGTAAGTAAATAATATTTTAATGAATATACTATATAAGGTGCAACAATTAATAACAGGATTTGTTCATTAATAAAAATATTTGGTAACAATTTAATTGCATTTCTGTCATTTGATGATTTCTTTTGAATATTCATTGCCTGTTCTTCATTTCCCAAGATCTTTGGAATATTCAATGCCTGTCTTTCATTTGCAGGTTTCTTTTGAATATTCATTACTCTGTTTTTCATTTCCCAAGATCTTTTGAATATTCATTACCCTGTTTTTCATTTGCCAATGTCGTTTGAATATTCATTGCCTTCTTTAATTTGCCGATGTCGTTTGAATATTCAATGTCTGTCTTTCATTTGCAGATGTCTTTTATATACACTTAAGAGACGATTTTTGTAAGTTTATGGTGTTGAACGCCACTTTCAACAGCATTTCAATTATATTTTTGCTGTCAGTTTCATTGGTGGAGGAAATTGGAGTACCAAGAGAAAACAACCGCCCTGTCACAAGTCATTGACAAACTTTATCACATAATGTTGTATCGAGTACAACTTGCCTGATCAGGGTACGAACTCACAACCTTAGTGGCGATAGACACTGATTGCAAAGGTAGTTGTAAATCCAACTACTATACGATCATGGCCATGACAGCCTCTTTTCTCATAGGTACATGTATAGCTTACCTGGTGTCTATGTAAATCACCTGTCCCACTTGTAAAGATTTGACTGTATGAAGGTACCAGTATCTATAACAATGATATAATGTGAATAGTAATATAATAATACATGTAGACTGTAACCAAACATTACCAAGCAATAATTGACTAACCAAACATTACCATGCAATAATTGACTAACCAAACATTACCATGCAATAATTGACTAACCAAACATTACCATGCAATAATTGACTGTAACCAAACAGTACCATGCAATAATTGACTGTAACCAAACATTACCATGCAATAATTGACTGTAACCAAACATTACCATACAATAATTGACTGTAACCAAACATTACCATGCAATAATTGACTGTAACCAAACATTACTATGCAATAATTGATTGTAACCAAACATTACCATGCAATAATTGACTAACCAAACATTACCATGCAATAATTGACTGTAACCAAACATTACCATGCAATAATTGACTGTAACCAAACATTACCATACAATAATTGACTGTAACCAAACATTACCATGCAATAATTGACTATAACCAAACATTACTATGCAATAATTGACTGTAACCAAACATTACCATGCAATAATTGACTGTAACCAAACATTACTATGCAATAATTGACTGTAACCAAACATTACCATACAATAATTGACTATAACCAAACATTACTATGCAATAATTGACTGTAACCAAACATTACCATACAATAATTGACTGTAACCAAACATTACCATACAATAATTGACCATAACCAAACATTACTATGCAATAATTGACTGTAACCAAACATTACCATACAATAATTGACTGTAACCAAACATTACCATACAATAATTGACTATAACCAAACATTACTATGCAATAATTGACTGTAACCAAACATTACCATGCAATAATTGACTGTAACCAAACATTACTATGCAATAATTGACTGTAACCAAACATTACCATACAATAATTGACTATAACCAAACATTACCATGCAATAATTTACAATAACCAAACATTACCATGCAATAATTAACTATAACCAAACATTACCTTGCAATAATTGACTAACCAAACATTACCATGCAATAATTAACTATAACCAAACATTACCATGCAATAATTAACTATAGCTAAACATTACCATGCAATAATTGACTAACCAAACATTACCATACAATAATTGACTGTAACCAAACATTACCATGCAATAATTTACAATAACCAAACATTACCATGCAATAATTAACTATAACCAAACATTACCATGCAATAATTGACTGTAACCAAACATTACCATGCAATAATTAACTATAACCAAACATTACCATGAAATAATTGACTAACCAAACATTACCATGCTATAATTGACCAACACCAAACATTACCATGCAATAATTGACTATAACCAAACATTACCATGCAATAATTAACTATAACCAAACATTACCATGCAATAATTGACTGTAACCAAACATTACCATGCAATAATTAACTATAACCAAACATTAGCATGCAATAATTGACTGTAACCAAACATTACTATGCAATAATTGACTAACACCAAACATTACCATGCAATAATTGACTATCCAAACATTATCATGCAATAATTGACTGTAACCATACATTACCATGCACTGACTGTAACCAAACATTACCATGCAATAATTGACTGCAACCAAACATTACCATGCAATAATTAACTTAACCAAACATTACCATGCAATAATTGACTATAACCAAACATTACCATGCAATAATTAGCTATAACCAAACATTACCATGCAATAATTGACTATAACCAAACATTACCATTCAATAATTGACTACAACCAAACATTACCATGCAATAATTAACTGTAACCAAACATTCCAAATAATGTTTTTATTGCACTAGTGCAATATCACTACAAATCATGATATCATTAATATTTAATGCTCTCATCATTTTAAAAGTTTTTACAATATAATAAAAGGGTAATTGCACAAATATTGATAAATATTGTCACTCAAAGAATATGTATTGCACTTGTATATGCTTATGTACAATATAACATTCTATTTAGAACAATTTTCAACTGATATTTGTTAAATAACATTATTATACCTCATATATTGATTACCATAAATAGATTAATTTGATTGGACAATGGGTAAAAATCAGAACACGTGATCACACAGGACAAAAATCATATTCTGTGAAATAAAAATCATATTCTACCCCCTCAGAAGCCTCACAGATTTACCCGCCAGAGTTATCGTTCTTTGACAGGAAAACGTCAGAGGCACTAGGAATGCATCACTTGTTGTGGATGTGGTTTTTTAATGTCTGAGACAACGTTCCAATGGACTTAAAATATGTTTGCCAGCAGTATTTTACATGTATGTGTTTTCTTGGTTTCATTCGGTATAATAAAACATTTATAGCATGCGGGTTCAGGAAATACGAAAATTTATATTTCCCTCACCAGCATGCAATAAACGTATATTATCCTATTGAATACAACATATATTGGCAAGTTAGTGATTGGTGTATAAATTCCAAGGCATATTATGGCCAGAACAAGTTATAATTAAGAAATAATTCATGGAAGCCAAACTGTGTCGTGAATTTTAACATGGGTTGTAGGATATTAGTATTTGATCTCGAGCGGTAGCGAGGGATAAAAAACGAATATACGCCAACCCATGTTAAATAATTACAATTATTTCAAATGAGGACTTTAAGATCACACGTGGGAATCAATTGTCTGGTCCTCTGTTGAACATCTAAAACCAGCATCTACTGGTACCAACAAACATCTGAAACCAGCATCTACTGGTACCTACAAACATCTGAAACCAGCATCTATTGGTACCTACAAACATCTGGAACCAGTATCTACTGGTACCTACAAACATCTGAAACCAGCATCTACTGGTACCTACAAACATCTGAAACCAGCATCTACTGGTACCTACAAACATCTGAAACCAGCATCTACTGGTAATCTAAATGTATTCTATTTTCCCATACCTGATTGGCCAGTAAGGCAATGTAGGTCCAGCTTTGATATAAACATCCAAAACTGACATCTGCCGGAACTTCTTTCTTTAATGAGTAAGATGGAATGTCCATGAAATGCAGATTAACTTCTTGAGGAATTTTTAATATGTAGGATTTCTCTACATTTCCATCTGTGTAAATAAAGTATATTTTTAGGTTTATCATCATTTCATAGCATTCGAACATCTTTTCTTTAATTTAAAACTCATCTCATTTTTTTTTCAATTGAAAACTCATCAATTTCTGGGTTTTTTTTCAATAAAAACCCATCTCATCAACTTAAAATTCATTTATACCATTTTTTTGTCAACATAAAATTCATCTATCTCAGTTTTTTCAATTTAAAATTTGTCTATCAATCTTTTTACATTTGAGTTATCTTTCAAATTACATAAATACTATTATACAGTTTTAATTTAGCATTATAAACTATAATATAAAACTTACCATTGATAGTGACGTAATGTTTCTTGATGTTAGTATGTAGAGACTTGACATGAAGGTGATGACTTGAGATGTTCTTAGATTGTTCTTGTGCATTCTCTCTGTATTTTTCAGCTTGATACTTTTCTGAAAGTAAGACATGACATTACAATTGCATAAAATTCTGATTTTTTTAATAAATTTTATATATTTATAATTTTACCAGAAATGTTGATTCATTTACATTTTAATATTCTATAACCATAATAAAATATTCCGGGGTCGTCATGATCATGATCGCATGGTAGTTGGATTTACAACTACCTATGTAATCAGTGCTAATCACCACTAATGTTGTGAGCTTGAACCCCACTCATGGCGAGGTGCACTCGATACAACATTATGTGATAAAGTTTGTCGGTGGTTTTCACCGGGTTCTTCGGTTTCCTCCATCAATAAAACTGACCACCATCACATAACTGAAATATTGTTGAAAGTGGCACTAAACACCATCAAACAAACAACCTAATAAAAGATTCCCAATCAGTTGTCTTAATGGGTGTTCCACTCCCCCCTCCCTCCATTAAATTCAATGTAAATAAAAGTGGATTTAGGCACTGAGTGCAAAGGTAGTTGTAAATCCAACTACCACATGATCACGATCCCCTCAATATCAGAATCATTTTGAGAAAGCACGATAATAATAATAATAACATAGATATCAAATATAGTGTGCACAACACGTTTCTGGAATAACCTTCATCAGGTACGTAATAACCTTCATCAGGTACGTAATAACCTTCATCAGGTACGCTCAAAATAACCTTCATCAGGTACGCTCAAAATAACCTTCATCAGGTACACTCAAAATAACCTTCATTAGGTACGCTCAAAATAACCTTCATCAGGTACGCTCAAAATAACCTTCATCAGGTACGCTCAAAATAACCTTCATCAGGTACACTCAAAATAACCTTCATCAGGTACGCTCAAAATCGAATGGTTGGAAAGCTAATTATACTTTTATTTTAGTTTTATTTTATATATGGCTTACCATGGAAAAAACAAGATGAACTGTGAGCTAATGCTCACTTATGATACCCCCGGTCTTCGGCAAACAGGAAGTTGGGTCCAAAAATGCTTCCCACGATAGGGGTACCTATATGAAGCTTATGACCAAATATCAGATTCCTGTCATCAATAGTTGCTTAGAAAAATGCGACGAAAAATGTGCATATGTTAAATGTGTATAAAAATCAACAAAATCGACCAAAATGTGCATATATGTTCAATGTGTATCAAAACCAACTAAGTCGACAAACAGGAAGTAGGAATCTGACGGGTCCAAAAACACTACCCACAATATGGTATACCTACGGTATATGACGCTTGTGACCAAATATCAGATTTCTGCCATCAACAATTACTGAGAAAAATGTGACGAAAAATATCTTGGACGGACGGAAGGACGGACAGACGGACAGAGGTAAAACAGTATACCCCCTCCCCCTTCGGGGAGCGGGGGTATAACAAGTCTGTAAACATTAACATCATTATAGCTTACCATGGAAAAAACAAAGTCTATAAACATTAACATCATTATAGCTTACCATGGAAAAAACAGAGTCTGTAAACATTAACATCATTATAGCTTACCATGGAAAAAACAGTCTGTAAACATTAACATCATTATAGCTTACCATGGAAAAAACAGAGTCTGTAAACATTAACATCATTATAGCTTACCATGGAAAAAACAGAGTCTGTAAACATTAACATCATTATAGCTTACCATGGAAAAAACAAAGTCTGTAAACATTAACATCATTATAGCTTACCATGGAAAAAACAAAGTCTGTAAACATTAACATCATTATAGCTTACCATGGAAAAAACAGAGTCTGTAAACATTAACATCATTATAGCTTACCATGGAAAAAACAGAGTCTGTAAACATTAACATCATTATAGCTTACCATGGAAAAAACAAAGTCTGTAAACATTAACATCATTATAGCTTACCATGGAAAAAACAAAGTCTGTAAACATTAACATCATTATAGCTTACCATGGAAAAAACAAAGTCTGTAAACATTAACATCATTATAGCTTCCCATGGAAAAAACAAAGTCTGTAAACATTAACATCATTATAGCTTACCATGGAAAAAACAGAGTCTGTAAACATTAACATCATTATAGCTTACCATGGAAAAAACAGAGTCTGTAAACATTAACATCATTATAGCTTACCATGGAAAAAACAAAGTCTGTAAACATTAACATCATTATAGCTTACCATGGAAAAAACAAAGTCTGTAAACATTAACATCATTATAGCTTACCATGGAAAAAACAAAGTCTGTAAACATTAACATCATTATAGCTTACCATGGAAAAAACAAAGTCTGTAAACATTAACATCATTATAGCTTACCATGGAAAAAACAAAGTCTGTAAACATTAACATCATTATAGCTTACCATGGAAAAAACAAAGTCTGTAAACATTAACATCATTATACATCGTAGACATCTGTGGGTACATCAACGTTACACTGTCAAGCTTGGAGGGTAAAAACACTGACGAATACGGAATAGACACATCCCGAAATTTCAGCCATTTGAGAAGTGTTCTTGAATGTCGTGTGATGATTTGTTCCTGAATGGTCGGCCGAGTAATGGATTGGTTACAAGAACTGAATAAATGAAGAGTTTCAGTCTGCCATTCTGGATTCAATAATTTCCTCAAAACGGCACTTCCCTACAACATATGAACAAAAATATGTTATATTCTGATAGAGAAATAGTTCATCTAATATTAACAACATTTTGATGAAGTTTTGAAAGCCATAATAATACAAATTTAAATTATTCTATAAGAAAAAGCTAAGGGAAATCAGAAGCAGTAAATCAAAGGGAGGTAATCAGAAGCAGTAAATCAAAGGGAGGTAATCAGAAGCAGTAAATCAAAGGGGGGTAATCAGAACCAGTAAATCAAAGGACAGACAAGACAATGGCCAAAAGAAAATGGACAAAAGAACAAACAACGATCTACAAAACATTACACAGTAAACAGAAGTTCGAGCAACACAAACCCCACTAAAAACCAGGGTCTGTGATCATATGGTAGTTGGATTTACAACTACCTATGCAATCAGCGCCTATCACCACTGATGTTGTGAGTTCGAATCTCGATCAAAGTGAGGTGTACAACATTATGTGATCAAGTTTGTCAGTGACTTGCGACAGATCGATGGTTTTCTCCGGGTCCGCCGGTTTCCTCCACCAATAAAACTGACCGCCACGTTATAACTGAAATATTGTTGAAAGTGGCGTCTAAACACCATCAAACAAACAAACAAACCCACTAAAAACCAAGGGGTGAAAACATGAACATTATCTGACATGAAAATCGTGTTGGACAGCAGTATACATAAATAAATACAAATAACATTAATAAATCCAACATGAATTTCATACAAAACAAATGGGAGTTAAGACGAATCAAACATCATTTTTACACAGAAATCTTAGCAGACATCACAACACTGAACTAAAAAAGTGAAGATATGTAATTTGACAACATGAACCCCACGAACTCCACTAAAACAAGTAAAAAGGAAATGGGGGCAAAGGCAGGTGCTCCGATAAGCGTAGGTAGTTCCTGCTTTACATGTGGCACCAGTCGTGTTAATCTTTTTACAAACCAGGTGGTAAGTCATGAATGAGGAAAGGACCAGATAGTGATTATGACAAACAGAACATATCCATGGTAATTTGTGACACATATATTAAAATCTGATTCAACCCACCATTTCTTTAGAATATGCCTGTACCAAGTCAGGGTCATTACGGTTTTCAGTTTTCCGGTTGTTGACTGATTTTGTCTGTTTATATACTTATGAGTTTTTACTTTCCCTTTGGAAGATTGTTCGGAGTTCGGTAATTTTGTTATTACCCTTATTTGCTTGTGATTAAAATTAGAACTAGCAGAATATTGCTAGTCGCAAAAAAATATGTGTTCAAAATCGTATCTGAACTATGACAAATCGTGTAAATTAGTTTTCTTGTCAGATTGCATATTTAAGCTTGGTAATGAATTATGAAAAACCTGAGTAAACACATTGACACTATGTAAAACCCAGAGAGAAGGATGGTATATTTACGTCTTGGTCCAAGAAATACGAACAACCATACTGGTTCCCGATTTATAAAATTACATCTGGCTGCAGTATTTATAGTTAGAGTTACCAGTTGCAATGTCAAAGCGAAAAGTTTCTGATATGAGTTACGATGTTGCAAAAATTAAATTTCTTTAGTCGAGTTTCATGTAGATTTATAATAGTGTTTCTACGATTAAGAGGAAATAAGCATAAACATTATTGTTTGACAGATGCTACACTATCATATTAATGCAAGCCGTCTGCTTGCAAGATTAAGATTTTCGTTTATCCAACCTATACCTAGCCTAGGGTAGATGGTATAGGTCCGTTCGCACTAAAAGTGGGTCCGTTCGCCCTGATAATTAAAACGTATTTTAATAAACATAAAGCATATTTTAATTTAAATTGCAAAGAAGTATATCGATTTGAATGAGAGTTTGGCGGAAGAAGGGAGAGAGTATGTGCATTTATTGTTAATTGATTGTTGAACTGACTGATCTCAATAAAAAAATACTTACTATCTACTTGTTTTTAATTATATTTTTGGTATATAGTTGGAAAAAATTGAAAAAGCCTTTGTCATTCCCATATTTAGGAATGTTGTCTGATGAACATTTATGATAGATCTCCATAATTTCCATGGTCAAAATACAGTAATCAATAGACACCATATAGTTTCAATTTATTTGAAATAAAACCAAATGTATAATGGACATATACCATTCTACTGGCTCTTGATGCACTCATCTTTATCTGCTTTACTTATTTCCAGGGATTGCAATGTTTATCATTATCGAAATGTACACTTTTTCGCATGCCTCATATTTAAAATTTCTCAATTTATTATCTATAAACAATTAAATATCATTTATACTTCTTTTATTTTAATATCCTACATAGCAGGGCTTTTGAATAAAATGATCTGAAATAAAAAAATAAAAATAAATAAAAAATATCCTACATATATATAATTATCAGGGTGAATGGATCTGGAACCAGGGTAGACAGGGTTTGGAATTACTTTTCATTTATACCATCAAAGCTTTCATATCCTTACAGAACAACTATAAATCATCTGTCTACATTGAAAAAAACAAGATGTTGCACGCTATGTCGTGCTAAGAATACCCCCCCTCGTTCATTTGTAAGTCACACGGTAAACAGGAAGTAGATGTGCGGTAAACCTGGAAAGGGGAGACACGGTACAAGTCACCATGCCAAAGCCATATATCAAATATAAAATCATTTCTTCCAGTAGAAGCTGAGATATCTGTTACGAAAGTGTAAACGGACGGATGGACAAACGGACGGACAAACGGACGGACAGATGGACGGACAGACAAGGTGATTGCAATATAGCCCCCACTCATAGAGTGGGGGTATAAAAATGAGTCCTGAAATAACCTAAAACATATTCAGATCACATGTGAAATCAATAAATAAATTGAGTTGTATTTTAACAGAAATCATGACCATTCTCACGACTTTATTGAAATAGTTATTTTCACCCTGTTTCAAAAACCCACAAAAAAGCAATAGTTAGGCATATTTCCTTTATACTAATTATTCTGTCCCATTACACCATGAAAGATAAAACAAACAAGTCAGTCATTTGTTTTTATTTTGGTAATAATTATATAAATATTTGAGTGAAAAAAGTTCAGTACATGTAAAGTGATGCATATACCAAATAAATTTACCACTGTAATCTTTCAATAATTCGCAACCGCATCAGTGTTGTAATTGTTATTGTGCTAACCTTGAATGTGGCAGATGATGGATTCGAGCTATGGTCGGATCAAACCAAAGACTATAAAATTGGTATTATTGTTCTCCACTAAGCACTAAGGTGTACATGTAAGATCAAAGACTGGTTGGATCGGAATTAGGACAAGAAGAGTTTGAAGATACCAAAGGGGTAATCAGAATCCGTATATCAAAGAAGAACAGACAACACAATGGTCAAGTGGAGTGACATGATATCTACTCAGACTTTACTGTTTTATTGTAGCATAATCTTAATAATACATTGCAAAGCATCTATTTTTTAATTAAATTTGGTTGCTAGCTATATAGAAAGGTCAGTCTATTTGCTAGTAGACTTTTATTCAACTAGCAAAGTTTTGTTTGTGGGGAAAAAAGTTAATTTCTTGCTCCAGATGTAATGGCCAACCAAGGACCCTTCAAACCAAGCTTGGCTAAAATTGGCCCAGTGATTTCAGAGGAGATTTCAAAAATAGGTTTTTCTATTTTTAGTAATGTAAGCCATATTTGAAGGTTTGCTGTCCTGTCAGACACAATTACATTTTTTGAAGAAGAAGAACTGGTAAATATGTATTGATATACAGTACAGTTTTAGTAAGTTGGTAGCCAACTGTCCTACTCTAACAGAGGAAAAAGTCGACAGCTTGGAATTTGTTGTTGTTCAAGTGTAACATTACCTTTGTAACAAGATATGGTGGAGCTGGTATGTAACATTACCTTTGTAACAAGATATGGTGGAGCTGATATGTAACATTACCTTTGTAACATGATATGGTGGAGCTGATATGTAACATTACCTTTGTAACAAGATATGGTGGAGCTGATATGTAACACTACCTTTGTAACATGATATGGTGGAGCTGATATGTAACATTACCTTTGTAACAAGATATGGTGGAGCTGGTATGTAACATTACCTTTGTAATAAGATATGGTGGAGCTGTTATGTAACATTACCTTTGTAACCAGATATGGTGGAGCTGATATGTAACATTACCTTTGTAACAAGATATGGTGGAGCTGGTATGTAACATTACCTTTGTAACAAGATATGGTGGAGCTGGTATGTAACATTACCTTTGTAACAAGATATGGTGGAGCTGGTATGTAACATTACCTTTGTAACAAGATATGGTGGAGCTGGTATGTAACATTACCTTTGTAACCAGATATGGTGGAGCTGGTATGCAACATTACCTTTGTAACCAGATATGGTGGAGCTGGTATGTAACATTACCTTTGTAACAAGATATGGTGGAGCTGATATGTAACATTACCTTTGTAACAAGATATGGTGGAGCTGGTATATAACATTACCTTTGTAACAAGATATGGTGGAGCTGATATGTAACATTACCTTTGTAACAAGATATGGTGGAGCTGGTATGTAACATTACCTTTGTAACAAGATATGGTGGAGCTGGTATGTAACATTATCTTTGTAACGAGATATGGTGGAGCTGGTATGTAACATTACCTTTGTAACAAGATATGGTGGAGCTGGTATGTAACATTACCTTTGTAACAAGATATGGTGGAGCTGGTATGTATGTGCTGTCCAATAAACTCTTTTTAGATGAACCTTGAAAAAAAATGAAATACAATATTCAAAAATATAGTTATAATGGAGTGACTACAAAAGGTTTACAAAGATAAAATTGCTCCCTGAATTATTTGGCTTCTGTTCATTTTGAGCATACTTGATGAAGGTTATAACAGAAACTTATTGTGAGCACTAAATTTGATGTCTACGTTTTTTTGTTTTTTTTTGACTGGGATATATAGAATCTAACACCGGCAAAAGTGCAAGTCAGGGAAATCTCCGACGCAAAAGTGCAAGTCAGGGAAATCTCCGACGCAAAAGTGCAAGTCAGGGAAATCTCCGACGCAAAAGTGCAAGACAAGGAAATCTCTGACACCTCAGGTGTCGGAGATTTCCCTGTCTTGCACTTTTTGCCAGTGTTTGATTTTATTTCTCACTTTTATCAGCTGTTTTTAGTTTATTGTTTGACAGCTATGTACTTTTAGCAGACGATCATGTAAACAATGGGAGTTATTTCCCCTTCATGTCAATCAAAAAAGTAGTTCCATATTTTTGTGTATTGTCTGAAAGTTATTATGTAGTAATATGGCTAATTGTTAGGATTTGCGTGTTTATAAAAGATTGAAAACTTATATACAGTGAATTGTTTATTTTAAAAAGGAAAAGCATGGAGAATTGGGGAGGGGGCAGTTGACATAAATATAAATTGTACAGCATGCATTTGCCGGTAAAACGCACATGATTTATTTGTCTTGCACTAGTGCAAGGTAAGAAAATCTAACATCACTAAAAATAGGAACTGGTCTGTCTCAAAAGTGAGAAAACAATATCAGACTGACCTCGGCATGATCACAGGAAAGCTTTATATTTCAATTCAAATATATAACGCATGTTCAAAGTCAAGTCATACATAATTAGAATTCTGTTAATTAGGAGTGATAATCATTGTTATTTAGTGTTGTTTTCGCTAAGAATTTTGATGGAAGATTGAAGAGTGAAACCTGGCTTGTTATAGTGAACTGTTAAACCCAGGTCAGGGGAGCCGTCAAAAGCACTTTGTTTCACTGTTGGGAGTTTATTGTTGTTTTTCTTTACATGTATGTACTTACAATCTTCTAATTCTATAAAATAACAGTTTCTAGGAAATGGTCAGTGTGTGGTAGATTATTGGTTCTCCACCCAATTGGATAAAAAAAGGATTACGTATTTGTATTTGTATTTGCTGCTTCTGTGCTAAGACTACAGCATTTAAGAGTAAGAGCAAAGACTGGTAGGGTCAGAATCAGGATCATGTGTCCAGGTGAAGAGACATGTCTACCAGTGGACTGTTGTTTCAGTGAGCGACCGGGTGAAGAGACATGTCTACCAGTGGACTGTTGTTTCAGTGAGCGACCGGGTGAAGAGACATGTTTACCAGTGGACTGTTGTTTCAGTGAGCGACCGGGTGAAGAGACATGTCTACCAGTGGACTGTTGTTTCAGTGAGCGACCGGGTGAAGAGACATGTCTACCAGTGGACTGTTGTTTCAGTGAGCGACCGGGTGAAGAGACATGTCTACCAGTGGACTGTTGTTTCAGTGAGCGACCGGGTGAAGAAACATGTCTACCAGTGGACTGTTGTTTCAGTGAGCATCTGGGTGAAGAGACATGTCTACCAGTGGACTGTTGTTTCAGTGAGCATCCGGGTGAAGAGACATGTCTATCAGTGGACTGTTGTTTCAGTGAGCGACCGGGTGAAGAGACATGTCTACCAGTGGACTGTTGTTTCAGTGAGCGACCGGGTGAAGAGACATGTCTACCAGTGGACTGTTGTCTTAGTGAGTGACTGGGTGAAGAGACATGTCTACCAGTGAACTGTTGTTTCAGTGAGTGACCGGGTGAAGAGACATGTCTACCAGTCGACTGTTGTTTCAGTGAGCGACCGGGTGAAGAGACATGTCTACCAGTGGACTGTTGTTTTAGTGAGTGACTGGGTGAAGAGACATGTCTACCAGTGGACTGTTGTTTCAGTGAGTGACCGGGTGAAGAGACATGTCTACCAGTGGACTGTTGTTTCAGTGAGCGACTGGATGAAGAGACATGTCTACCGGTGGACTTATTTCAGTGAGTGTCCGGGTGAAGAGACATGTCTACCAGTGGACTATTGTTTCAGTGAGCGACCGGGTGAAGAAACATCTACCAGAGGACTGTTGTTTCAGTGAGCATCCGGGTGAAGAGACATGTCTACCAGTGGACTGTTGTTTCAGTGAGCGACCGGGTGAAGAAACATGTCTACCAGTGGACTGTTGTTTCAGTGAGCATCCGGGTGAAGAGACATGTCTATCAGTGGACTGTTGTTTCAGTGTCCGGGTGAAGAGACATGTCTACCAGTGGACTGTTGTTTCAGTGAGCGACCGGGTGAAGAGACATGTTTACCAGTGGACTGTTGTTTCAGTGAGCGACCGGGTGAAGAGACATGTCTATCAGTGGACTGTTGTTTCAGTGTCCGGGTGAAGAGACATGTCTACCAGTGGACTGTTGTTTCAGTGAGCGACCGGGTGAAGAGACATGTTTACCAGTGGACTGTTGTTTCAGTGAGCGACCGGGTGAAGAGACATGTCTACCAGTGGACTGTTGTTTCAGTGTCCGGATGAAGAGACATGTCTACCAGTGCACTGTTGTTTCAGTGTCCGGATGAAGAGACATGTCTACCAGTGGACTGTTGTTTCAGTGAGCGACCGGGTGAAGAGACATGTTTACCAGTGAACTGTTGTTTCAGTGAGCGACCGGGTGAA
This sequence comes from Bathymodiolus brooksi, assembly GCA_963680875.1. Taxonomy (NCBI): domain Eukaryota; kingdom Metazoa; phylum Mollusca; class Bivalvia; order Mytilida; family Modiolidae; genus Bathymodiolus; species Bathymodiolus brooksi. Next base: position 25,089,696 of record OY804584.1, read on the forward strand.
GAGACATGTCTACCAGTGGACTGTTGTTTCAGTGAGCAACCGGATGAAGAGACATGTCTACCAGTGGACTGTTGTTTCAGTGAGCATCCGGGTGAAGAGACATGTCTACCGGTGGACTTATTTCAGTGAGTGTCCGGGTGAAGAGACATGTCTACCAGTGGACTGTTGTTTCAGTGAGCGACCGGGTGAAGAAACATGTCTACCAGAGGACTGTTGTTTCAGTGAGCATCCGGGTGAAGAGACATGTCTACCAGTGGACTGTTGTTTCAGTGAGCGACCGGGTGAAGAAACATGTCTACCAGTGGACTGTTGTTTCAGTGAGCATCCGGGTGAAGAGACATGTCTACCAGTGGACTGTTGTTTCAGTGAGCATACGGGTGAAGAGACATGTCTACCTGTGGACTGTTGTTTCAGTGAGCGACCGGGTGAAGAAAAATGTCTACCAGAGGACTGTTGTTTCAGTGAGCATCCAGGTGAGGAGACATGTCTACCAGTGGACTGTTGTTTCAGTGAGCGACCGGGTGAAGAAACATGTCTACCAGTGGACTGTTGTTTCAGTGAGCATCTGGGTGAAGAGACATGTCTACCAGTGGACTGTTGTTTCAGTGAGCATCCGGGTGAAGAGACATGTCTATCAGTGGACTGTTGTTTCAGTGAGCGACCGGGTGAAGAGACATGTCTACCAGTGGACTGTTGTTTCAGTGAGCGACCGGGTGAAGAGACATGTCTACCAGTGGACTGTTGTCTTATTGAGTGACTGGGTGAAGAGACATGTCTACCAGTGAACTGTTGTTTCAGTGAGTGACCGGGTGAAGAGACATGTCTACCAGTCGACTGTTGTTTCAGTGAGCGACCGGGTGAAGAGACATGTCTACCAGTGGACTGTTGTTTCAGTGAGCGACCGGGTGAAGAGACATGTCTACCAGTCGACTGTTGTTTCAGTGAGCGACCGGGTGAAGAGACATGTCTACCAGTGGACTGTTGTTTCAGTGAGTGACCGGGTGAAGAGACATGTCTACCAGTGGACTGTTGTTTCAGTGAGCGACCGGGTGAAGAAAAATGTCTACCAGAGGACTGTTGTTTCAGTGAGCATCCAGGTGAGGAGACATGTCTACCAGTGGACTGTTGTTTCAGTGAGCGACCGGGTGAAGAAACATGTCTACCAGTGGACTGTTGTTTCAGTGAGCATCTGGGTGAAGAGACATGTCTACCAGTGGACTGTTGTTTCAGTGAGCATCCGGGTGAAGAGACATGTCTATCAGTGGACTGTTGTTTCAGTGAGCGACCGGGTGAAGAGACATGTCTACCAGTGGACTGTTGTTTCAGTGAGCGACCGGGTGAAGAGACATGTCTACCAGTGGACTGTTGTCTTATTGAGTGTCCAGGTGAAGAGACATGTCTACCAGTGGACTGTTGTTTCAGTGAGCGACTGGGTGAAGAAACATGTCTACCAGAGGACTGTTGTTTCAGTGAGCATCCGGGTGAAGAGACATGTCTACCAGTGGACTGTTGTTTCAGTGAGTGTCCGGGTGAAGAAACATGTCTACCAGTGGACTGTTGTTTCAGTGAGCATCCGGGTGAAGAGACATGTCTACCAGTGGACTGTTGTTTCAGTGAGCATACGGGTGAAGAGACATGTCTACCAGTGGACTGTTGTTTCAGTGAGCATCCAGGTGAAGAAACATGTCTACCAGAGGACTGTTGTTTCAGTGAGCATCCAGGTGAGGAGACATGTCTACCAGTGGACTGTTGTTTCAGTGAGCGACCGGGTGAAGAAACATGTCTACCAGTGGACTGTTGTTTCAGTGAGCATCTGGGTGAAGAGACATGTCTACCAGTGGACTGTTGTTTCAGTGAGCATCCGGGTGAAGAGACATGTCTATCAGTGGACTGTTGTTTCAGTGAGCGACCGGGTGAAGAGACATGTCTACCAGTGGACTGTTGTTTCAGTGAGCGACCGGGTGAAGAGACATGTCTACCAGTGGACTGTTGTCTTAGTGAGTGACTGGGTGAAGAGACATGTCTACCAGTGAACTGTTGTTTCAGTGAGTGAACGGGTGAAGAGACATGTCTACCAGTCGACTGTTGTTTCAGTGAGCGACCGGGTGAAGAGACATGTCTACCAGTGGACTGTTGTTTTAGTGAGTGACTGGGTGAAGAGACATGTCTACCAGTGGACTGTTGTTTCAGTGAGTGACCGGGTGAAGAGACATGTCTACCAGTGGACTGTTGTTTCAGTGAGCGACTGGATGAAGAGACATGTCTACCGGTGGACTTATTTCAGTGAGTGTCCGGGTGAAGAGACATGTCTACCAGTGGACTATTGTTTCAGTGAGCGACCGGGTGAAGAAACATCTACCAGAGGACTGTTGTTTCAGTGAGCATCCGGGTGAAGAGACATGTCTACCAGTGGACTGTTGTTTCAGTGAGCGACCGGGTGAAGAAACATGTCTACCAGTGGACTGTTGTTTCAGTGAGCATCCGGGTGAAGAGACATGTCTATCAGTGGACTGTTGTTTCAGTGAGCGACCGGGTGAAGAGACATGTCTACCAGTGGACTGTTGTTTCAGTGAGCGACCGGGTGAAGAGACATGTCTACCAGTGGACTGTTGTCTTAGTGAGTGACTGGGTGAAGAGACATGTCTACCAGTGAACTGTTGTTTCAGTGAGTGACCGGGTGAAGAGACATGTCTACCAGTCGACTGTTGTTTCAGTGAGCGACCGGGTGAAGAGACATGTCTACCAGTGGACTGTTGTTTTAGTGAGTGACTGGGTGAAGAGACATGTCTACCAGTGGACTGTTGTTTCAGTGAGTGACCGGGTGAAGAGACATGTCTACCAGTGGACTGTTGTTTCAGTGAGCGACTGGATGAAGAGACATGTCTACCGGTGGACTTATTTCAGTGAGTGTCCGGGTGAAGAGACATGTCTACCAGTGGACTATTGTTTCAGTGAGCGACCAGGTGAAGAAACATCTACCAGAGGACTGTTGTTTCAGTGAGCATCCGGGTGAAGAGACATGTCTACCAGTGGACTGTTGTTTCAGTGAGCGACCGGGTGAAGAAACATGTCTACCAGTGGACTGTTGTTTCAGTGAGCATCCGGGTGAAGAGACATGTCTACCAGTGGACTGTTGTTTCAGTGAGCGACCGGGTGAAGAAACATGTCTACCAGAGGACTGTTGTTTCAGTGAGCATCCGGGTGAAGAGACATGTCTACCAGTGGACTGTTGTTTCAGTGAGTGACCGGGTGAAGAAACATGTCTGCCAGTTGACTGTTGTTTCAGTGAGCATCCAGGTGAAGAAACATGTCTACCAGAGGACTGTTGTTTCAGTGAGCATCCAGGTGAGGAGACATGTCTACCAGTGGACTGTTGTTTCAGTGAGCGACCGGGTGAAGAAACATGTCTACCAGTGGACTGTTGTTTCAGTGAGCATCTGGGTGAAGAGACATGTCTACCAGTGGACTGTTGTTTCAGTGAGCATCCGGGTGAAGAGACATGTCTATCAGTGGACTGTTGTTTCAGTGAGCGACCGGGTGAAGAGACATGTCTACCAGTGGACTGTTGTTTCAGTGAGCGACCGGGTGAAGAGACATGTCTACCAGTGGACTGTTGTCTTAGTGAGTGACTGGGTGAAGAGACATGTCTACCAGTGAACTGTTGTTTCAGTGAGTGACCGGGTGAAGAGACATGTCTACCAGTCGACTGTTGTTTCAGTGAGCGACCGGGTGAAGAGACATGTCTACCAGTGGACTGTTGTTTTAGTGAGTGACTGGGTGAAGAGACATGTCTACCAGTGGACTGTTGTTTCAGTGAGTGACCGGGTGAAGAGACATGTCTACCAGTGGACTGTTGTTTCAGTGAGCGACTGGATGAAGAGACATGTCTACCGGTGGACTTATTTCAGTGAGTGTCCGGGTGAAGAGACATGTCTACCAGTGGACTATTGTTTCAGTGAGCGACCGGGTGAAGAAACATCTACCAGAGGACTGTTGTTTCAGTGAGCATCCGGGTGAAGAGACATGTCTACCAGTGGACTGTTGTTTCAGTGAGCGACCGGGTGAAGAAACATGTCTACCAGTGGACTGTTGTTTCAGTGAGCATCCGGGTGAAGAGACATGTCTATCAGTGGACTGTTGTTTCAGTGAGCGACCGGGTGAAGAGACATGTCTACCAGTGGACTGTTGTTTCAGTGAGCGACCGGGTGAAGAGACATGTCTACCAGTGGACTGTTGTCTTAGTGAGTGACTGGGTGAAGAGACATGTCTACCAGTGAACTGTTGTTTCAGTGAGTGACCGGGTGAAGAGACATGTCTACCAGTCGACTGTTGTTTCAGTGAGCGACCGGGTGAAGAGACATGTCTACCAGTGGACTGTTGTTTTAGTGAGTGACTGGGTGAAGAGACATGTCTACCAGTGGACTGTTGTTTCAGTGAGTGACCGGGTGAAGAGACATGTCTACCAGTGGACTGTTGTTTCAGTGAGCGACTGGATGAAGAGACATGTCTACCAGTGGACTTATTTCAGTGAGTGTCCGGGTGAAGAGACATGTCTACCAGTGGACTATTGTTTCAGTGAGCGACCAGGTGAAGAAACATCTACCAGAGGACTGTTGTTTCAGTGAGCATCCGGGTGAAGAGACATGTCTACCAGTGGACTGTTGTTTCAGTGAGCGACCGGGTGAAGAAACATGTCTACCAGTGGACTGTTGTTTCAGTGAGCATCCGGGTGAAGAGACATGTCTACCAGTGGACTGTTGTTTCAGTGAGCGACCGGGTGAAGAAACATGTCTACCAGAGGACTGTTGTTTCAGTGAGCATCCGGGTGAAGAGACATGTCTACCAGTGGACTGTTGTTTCAGTGAGTGACCGGGTGAAGAAACATGTCTGCCAGTTGACTGTTGTTTCAGTGAGCATCCGGGTAAAGAGACATGTCTACCAGTGGACTGTTGTTTCAGTGAGCATCCGGGTGAAAAGACATGTCTATCAGTGGACTGTTGTTTCAGTGAGTGACCGGGTGAAGAGACATGTCTACCAGTGGACTGTTGTTTCAGTGAGCGACCGGGTGAAGAGACATGTCTACCAGTGGACTGTTGTTTTAGTGAGTGACTGGGTGAAGAGACATGTCTACCAGTGGACTGTTGTTTCAGTGAGCGACCGGGTGAAGAGACATGTCTACCAGTGGACTGTTGTTTCAGTGAGTGACCGGATGAAGAGACATGTCTACCAGTGGACTGCTGTTTCAGTGAGCATCCGGGTGAAGAGACATGTCTACCGGTGGACTTATTTCAGTGAGTGTCCGGGTGAAGAGACATGTCTACCAGTGGACTGTTGTTTCAGTGAGCGACCGGGTGAAGAAACATGTCTACCAGAGGACTGTTGTTTCAGTGAGCATCCAGGTGAAGAGACATGTCTACCAGTGGACTGTTGTTTCAGTGAGCGACCGGGTGAAGAAACATGTCTACCAGTGGACTGTTGTTTCAGTGAGCATCCGGGTGAAGAGACATGTCTACCAGTGGACTGTTGTTTCAGTGAGCATCCGGGTGAAGAGACATGTCTACCAGTGGACTGTTGTTTCAGTGAGCGACCGGGTGAAGAGACATGTCTACCAGTGGACTGTTGTTTCAGTGAGCGAGCACAAAAACAATCCAACTACTCATGTTGGTACAAAGTAGACATAATTATTATCTCATTGTAATTAAACTTGTTCTCATCTGAAAAAATGCTCACTTGGTGTTAAACAACAATCACTCACTTACTCATGCGAGTTGAGCAATCATGATCCTACTCACGAGCTATATATTACCTACCTTTCAGGCATAGGTGACCTTAGCCTATTTTAGCTATTCTGTTTAGGCCCTTTGGTTTTCTTGCTCAAATAGATTTTTAAATTATTTTGCTTTCAAATATTTTGGCTTTGAGTGTACCTAATGAAGGTTATTCGAGAAACATGTCATGCACACTTATTTTTATATCTACGTTTTTTTTTTTTTTACTACAATATGCACATATCCATTACGATTACCTACCAGTGTACCCAAAGATTGTAATGGCGTCTATATGTTGAATATAATCAATTTTTTTATATTCTTCATCGTCAATACCAACACACGATTCTTCACAGAACAACCTATCATTAACATTAAACTCTGTTCCACTCTGTCCTGGTGTACACTCAAGTCTAAAACCTCTATCAACTCTTTCTGTCACCAGGGCGTCTGCATATTCATCCTTAGAACTAAAACACAAGTCAGAGTTAAAACAGTGTTAGGGTTATAGTGTTTAACACCACTTTCAACAATATTTCAGTTATATCGTGACGGTCAGTTTTATTGGGGGAGGAAACTAAAGTGCCTTGAGAAAACCACCAACCTGCCGCAAGTCACTTTATCACCTAATGTTGTATCGAGTACACCTTGCTTGAGTGGGATTCGAACTCACAACGTTATTGGTGATAGGATTTGATTTGACTTGATTTGATTTATTGTGTTTAATGCCACTTTCAGCAATATTTCAGCTATATCATAGTGACCAGTTTTAGTGGTGGAAGAAGCCGGAATACCTGGAGAGAACCACCGACCATGGGCAAGCTACTGGTAAACTTTATCATTTGCGGCTGTGAGTTGAATGCACCCTTTTTGTAATTTACAATCCGGGTGTGAACCCACGCCGTATTGGTGATAGGCTTGTATGAGTTGTTAGGTAATCCAACTACCTAACTCATTGAGCCACCCAGGCCCTTTAGTGGTGATAGGCACTGATTGCATAAGTAGTTATAAATCCAACTACCATACAACTGTGACAGCCCCTTTTTTTTTACTTTGAGTTAACCAAGAAAACGACTTGTCTGAGTTGGAGAGTTTCAACTCCTTACTTCATCACCTGCAGTTTACATTTCACAACATATATATTATGCTAGGGTATTTGTACAGTACAGTGATTGTCTGGACAGAACTCAGCTGCTGACACAAAAGCTACCAACACAAAGCTACGTTGCTCCGAGGTTGAAGTCATCGATACACAAATTCTATGGTTGTCATCACGATATGTTTGGCCATTACGAAATATTCACATCTCAAATAACAATGGATGTTTTCTTTATTACGTAGATTTTATTCTTTCCTCTATCACCTGACAAGACTTTTACCAGACTTGATTATATATATGAGTAACATGTACAAGAAGCATGAACTGCTAAACCTTATGATCACCTGGGTTCACCCGTGGTTTTTGGTGGGGTCTGAACCCTTGTGATCACCTGGGTTCACCCCTAGTTTTTGGTGGGGTCTGAACCCTTGTGATCACATTGGTTCACCCTTGGTTTTTGGTGGGGTCTGAACCCTTGTGATCACCTGGGTTCACCCTTGGTTTTTGGTGGGGTCTGAACCCTTATGATCACCTTGGTTCACCCCTGGTTTTTGGTGGGGTCTGAACCCTTGTGATCACCTTGGTTCACCCTTGGTTTTTGGTGGGGTCTGAACCCTTGTGATCACCTGGGTTCACCCCTAGTTTTTGGTGGGGTCTGAACCCTTGTGATCACCTGGGTTCACCCCTGGTTTTTGGTGGGTTCTGAGCCCTTGTGATCACCTGGGTTCACCCCTGGTTTTTGGTGGGGTCTGAACCCTTGTGATCACCTGGGTTCACCCCTGGTTTCTGGTGGGGTCTGAACCCTTGTGATCACCTTGGTTCACCCCTGGTTTTTGTGGGGTCTGAACCCTTGTGATCACCTGGGTTCACCCCTGGTGTTTGGTGGGGTCTGAACCCTTGTGATCACCTGGGTTCACCCCTGGTGTTTGGTGGGTTCTGAACCCTTGTGATCACCTGGGTTCACCCCTGGTGTTTGGTGGGGTCTGAACCCTTGTGATCACCTGGGTTCACCCTTGGTGTTTGGTGGGGTCTGAACCCTTGTGATCACCTGGGTTCACCCCTGGTGTTTGGTGGAGTCTGAACCCTTGTGATCACCTGGGTTCACCCCTGGTGTTTGGTGGGGTCTGAACCCTTGTGATCACCTGGGTTCACCCCTGGTGTTTGGTGGGGTCTGAACCCTTGTGATCACCTGGGTTCACCCCTGGTGTTTGGTGGGGTCTGAATCCTTGTGATCACCTGGGTTCACCCCTGGTGTTTGGTGGAGTCTGAACCCTTGTGATCACCTGGGTTCACCCCTGGTGTTTGGTGGGGTCTGAACCCTTGTGATCACCTGGGTTCACCCCTGGTGTTTGGTGGGGTCTGAACCCTTGTGATCACCTGGGTTCACCCCTGGTGTTTGGTGGGGTCTGTGTTGATCATCTTTTTAGTTTTCTGTGTTGTGTTTTTTGTTCGTCCTGTGTCTTATGTATCCAATGTTGTCAGTTTCCCTGGACTGTCCGTTCTTGATTGCCCCTTTTGTTTTTTCTAACTTTTATTTACAGATACATAAAAATCCAATGATGTTACAAAATATCTGGTAAGAAGAGTTTGAAGATACCCAATGGGTAATCAGAATCCGTAAATCCAAAAAGAACAGACAACATAACTTATATGTCTTACCATGTATTTATAAGTTTCTCACATCAATAACTTATATGCAGGTCTTACCATGTATTTATAAGTTTCTCACATCAATAACTTATTTTTTCTCTAAAACATTTATTAAAAGAGAAACAAATAAATTTTTTTGGAGGTTATTGCACACTTTATTGCAAAATCTAGAACTCCATCTTTAATCAGATAATACTTACATGAACCTTTAATCAGATAATACTTATGTGAACCTTTAATCAGATAATACTTATGTGAACCTTTAATCAGATAATACTTATGTGAACCTTTAATCAGATAATACTTACATGAACCTTTAATCAGATAATACTTACGTGAACCTTTAATAAGATAATACTTATGTGAACCTTTAATCAGATAATAATTATGTGAACCTTTAATCAGATAATACTTACGTGAACCTTTAATCAGATAATACTTATGTGAACCTTTAATTAGATAATACTTACATGAACCTTTAATTAGATAATACTTACGTGAACCTTTAATCAGATAATACTTACATGAACCTTTAATTAGATAATACTTACATGAACCTTTAATCAGATAATACTTACGTGAACCTTTAATTAGATAATACTTATGTGAACCGTTAATTAGATAATACTTATGTGAACCTTTAATCAGATAATACTTATGTGAACCTTCAATCAGATAATCCTTACGTGAACCTCTAATCAGATAATACTTACGTGAACCTTTAATCAGATAATACTTATGTGAACCTTTATTTAGATAATACTTATGTGAACCTTTAATCAGATAATACTTATGTGAACCTTTAATCAGATAATACTTATGTGAACCTTTAATTAGATAATACTTACGTGAACCTTTAATTAGATAATACTTACATGAACCTTTAATCAGATAATACTTACGTGAACCTTTAATCAGATAATACTTATGTGAACCTTTAATTAGATAATACTTACGTGAACCTTTAATTAGATAATACTTATGTGAACCTTTAATCATATAATACTTACGTGAACCTTTAATCAGATAATATCTACGTGAACCTTTAATCAGATAATACCTATGTGAACCTTTAATCAGATAATACTTATGTGAACCTTTAATCAGATAATACTTACGTGAACCTTTAATCAGATAATACTTACGTTAACATTTAATTAGATAATACTTACGTGAACCTTTAATCAGATAATACTTACGTTAACCTTTAATTAGATAATACTTACGTGAACCTTTTAAGCTTGACAATGCTTTTCATTCCTACTTGGATTAAGGGGGAGTACAAAAAAGACTGAAATTCAATAATATCAATATCATTTTCCCAGATTATAAAATTTGACTTTCCGTAGGCAAACTATTGCCTATTGTAGGATAAGTTAGATAACCTCATAGCCCTTGAAGCCTAAAGGAGTAGGCATGAAAAGGACCATTTTTCACTCATTGTCAAAACTTGCTCATGTTGAAAGATTTTAATACCCATGCCTCAATACATAATTTTTTTTTTCATTAACTGACATATTGTGTTGCTTAGCAAAGCATAAAAATTGCAGGTTAATTTTGTTTAGAAAACAATTTATTGTATCGATTTATGTGTGTAAACAGACTTGTCATATTGTAAACAGACTTGTCATATTGTAAACAGATTTGTAATGTTGTAAACAGATTTGTCATATTGTAAACAGACTTGTCATATTGTAAACAGACTTGTCATATTGTAAACAGACTTGTAATGTTGTAAACAGACTTGTCATATTGTAAACAGACTTGTAATGTTGTAAACAGACTTGTCATATTGTAAACAGACTTGTAATGTTGTAAACAGACTTGTCATATTGTAAACAGACTTGTAATGTTGTATTTATGTTAAATTTTATTTGCAAGTTAATAGGATGTTACATATTGCAAACACTTGAATATGCATATTACAACTAGAGTTCAAACAATTTACAATTGTATTTTCATATCTGGACCAAATATACTCTGGGCCATTCACTCATAATTGTTCATGTTAAACTTTGGAACACAGAGCTTTGGTCAAATATACACTGGGCAATTCACCAATTATTGTTTATGTTAAACTTTGGATCCCTAGAGCTTGGGCCAAATATACCCTGGGCCATTCACCAATTATTGTTTATGTTGAACCTTCAACCCCAGAGCTAAATGGGCCAAATATACCCTGGGCCATTCACCCATTATTGTGTATGTGAAATTTTGGACCCCAGAGCTTGGGTCAAATATATCCTGGCCCATTCACCCATTATTGTTCATGTTAAACATTGGACCCTAAAGCTTTGGCCAAATATACCCTGGGCCATACATTCATCATTGCCTATGTTAAACTTTGGCCCACCAGAGCTTGGGCCAAATATACCCTGAGCCATACACCCATTATTGTTCATGTTAAATTTTGGAACCCAGAGCTTGGGCCAAATATACCCTGGGCCATTAACCCATCATTGTCTATGTTAAACTTTGGACCCCCAGAGCTTGGGCCAAATATACACTGGGCCATTCATCCATCATTGTCTATGTTAAACTTTGGACCCCCAGAGCTTGGGCCAAACATACCATGGGTCATTCACCCATCATTGTCTATGTCAAACTTTGGACCCCCAGAGCTTTGGCCAAATATACCTTGGGCCATTCACCCATTATTGTTTATGTTGAACTTTCGATCCCATGGATTGGGACAAATATACACTGGGCCATTCACCCAGTATTGTTTATGTCAAACATTGGAACACAGGTATTGTGTCAAATATACCCTGAGACATTCACCCATTTTTGTTTATGCTAAACACTGGAACCTAGAGCTTGGGCCAATTATACCCTGGGCATTCATCCATTATTGTTTATGTTAAACATTGGACCACAGGGCTTGGTCCAAATATACCTTGAGACATTCACCCAATTTTGCTTATGTTAAACACTGTACCCTAGAGCTTGGACCAATTATACACTGGGTCATTCACCCAGTATTTTTAATGTCAAACTTTGGACCACAGGGCTTGGGCCAAATATACCCTGGGCCATTCATCCATTATTGTTTATGTTAAACATTGGATCCTAGGACTTGGTCCAAATATACCCTGAGACAGTCACCCATTTTTGTTTATGTCAAATACTGGACCCTACAGCTTGGGCCAATTATACATTGGGCCATTCACCCAGTATTGTTTATGTAAAACTTTGGAGTACAGGGCTTGGGCCAAATATACCCTTGGCCATTCACCCATTATTGTTTATGTTTAACCTTGGACCAAATACACCTTGGATCTTGGACCCCAGGGCTTGGACCAAATACACACTGGAACATTCATATGTACATGGTTGAATCTACATTTCACATGAAAACTACATGTAAAATACAAGTATATTTACACTGTGGAGGGATTGTCGTGGTCATGATCATATGGTAGTTAGATTTACAACTACCTGTGCAATCAGTGCGTATCACCACTAAAGTTATGAGTTTGCATTCCGCTCAGGCAGCATGTACTTGATACAACATTATGTGATAAAGTTTGTCAGTGATTTATGGCAGGTCGGTGGTTTTCTCCGGGTACTCCTGTTTCCTCCACAAATAAAACTGCACCACAATATAACTGAAATATTGTTGAAAGTGGCGTTTAACACCATATTAACGTAAACCTACACTGTGGTTCTATACCTATGACATAACAGTACTGTATTTGTAGAGTTTGTCAATTGGGGATATGATGGTTGCAAATGTAGCTTTATTTTGTGTAGCAGAGCTAGTAAAATGGATATTTGTGATCTTCCAATCCCAAAGGTAAGAACAAATTGAGATGTCCTATGACAATATTCAGAGTAGACTGTTAACATTGGACGTTATTTCGTATCATGTACACTTCAATATCGGATAAAATATAACAAGAAAATATCTTAAAGGTAGGTGATGTCTTTATTGTGTGCCATATTGCATTGATTGACATGTTGTATATTTGACAATCCAATATGGCCACTAATTATAATTATTTACACTAAAATGACATACATGTCAGTTGTGGATTTGACGGTAAACATTAGTCAATGAAAAAAACCATGTTCTATAGGGTTAGGGTTATGGTATTTAATGCCACTTTCAACAATATTTCAATTATATTGTGGCGGTCAGTTTTATTGGTGGAGGAAACCAGTGTATCCGGAGAAAACCACCAACTTGTTACAAGTCACTGACAAACTTTATCACATAATGTTGTATCGAGAACACCTCACCATGAACGGGGTTGGAACTGACAACATTAGTGGTGTTAGGCAGAGATTGCATAAGTAGTTGTAAATCCAACTTCCATACGATCACAACCATGACGGCCCTCTTGATTTGATGGTAAACATTAGTCAATGAAAAAACATGCACTATAATAATTGCATTAGAATGTTCATTCAGTGTAAATAGAGGTCAGGTCAATACAAGATTCCAACACCTATCACAAAGCCAAAGTTATTAGGGAAAATTGACATTACACAATTTGAAGGGAAACAAAATTGTTGTTTTTCCTCTTTTTAAATACTTATCTTGGAATCATATAATAGATGTAATGATTTTTGATTTCAATTGATATAAGAATTTATAAACAGAGTCTCTGTGAATATCAGTTTCTTGGGTTTGTAAATCATTATATCAACATCATCAAAAGTCAGTACTGCATCGGTGGTGTAATGGTTAGCATGCTCATCTCCAGAGAAGTAGATCGTGGGTTCGAGCCTCGGTCGGGTAAAACCAAAGACTATAAAATTGGTATTTATTGCTTCTCCACAGTATTAAGGAGAAAGAACGAAGACTGGTTGGCTCTGAATCAGGGTAATGTGTCAGAGTGGGGCGAAATGTCTATCCGCGAACTGTTGTTTCAGTGAGCTAGCACTATAAAAATGCAACTAAGCATTTTAGTCTTGTACAAAGCGGACCTCATCATCATCTCATTGAAAATTAACTTGTTCTCGCCATGATATAGCTGAAAAATTGTTGAGTTGTTGTTGAAAAACAATTACTCACTAAATAAAATGATTTATGTCAACAATATTAGTTGTTTGATGGTTGTGTTTTATCTTCATCATCATTGTAAAGGACCAATATATCAAACATTTTGTTTATTTTGTAATGTAGTATATATTGCTATATAATAATTTCAATTTAAACATTTATGCATGTTTTTAATGCATTTTGATTTTATATTTTACCAATACTTGCAATTTATGATAATGATTAAATGCCCTTTTCCACATATCAGTGTTTGTTTAATTTAGCAAATTAACTAGACCTCTATTAATTACATCTTTATTGGTTGTCATAAATATACACTGTAAATTAACTTGTGCTGCTCGCCAAAAAATTGTTGGCGAGCAACAATCACTCACTCACTCACTCACTCTATAATAAATATACTTACTGGACATTTGGGTTGTTTCAGAATATACACTGGCTCCTTTCCTTTAAGAAGACTGTAAAGTTCCAATACATATCGTCCTTTATTTAAACAATATGAGTTGACAAAACGTGAATTCTTGAAGATTTCTAATTTGTAGCTGTCCTGTGGATGAAAAAATGAAAAAAATTTGTTTTCAATCTGAATTTGACAGCAATTAAATCTAGATTCTTCTTCTACAGTCACACTTTGTAACAAACTCTGAAAATCTCAAATAAATAACATGTAAGTAATGAGTACTCAGAGAAAACTACTGACATGTCACAAGTCACTGACAAACTTTATCACTTAATGTTGTATCAAGTACATCTCACCAATTACTAGTGTTTGTTTGCACACTGTCCAACACATATTGTGTTGTGTCTTTGTTTTGTTTGTCTTCTTCTTGTGTGCCCTATGTGGCCGGATTCTCTGGATTTTCCATTTTTGGTTGCCCTTTCGGTATTCTCTAATTTTATTTACATAAACTTATAGTATAGAAAACAGTTTATTTCTTTGTTAACAGACACCATGACGGACAATAACCAGGAGCTTACTATTTTCATGAAGCATGAACCCTCTAACATATAATGACTTCCTCTATTCAACAGAAATCGCTATGTAAAAATGTAGAATATTATGTCAATTTCTTTAGCTTTGAATAATATATCATTTTAACCTGTATTAAATGACCACCTGTCTTATAAAACCATTTTTCTTCAAAATTCCCTTGAATAGTAAAACAGGACAAGTTTAAGTATATTGCTTTGTTTTTCTTTTGATAGTTAGATATTAAATTAAACTATAACATACCTTTTCTGATTGGACGGCATCATTGAACAAGGAGAGAGGACCAGTATCACCTTGGTAACTGGAATTTCCAATGCAATTCAACCTGTACAATAACAACAATCCATATTACACAAATTGTCTAAAAAAGTAAACAGATTACAAACAGATGAACAACAATAACACAATGACCCCCAACAAAGTATTCTGTGTACTACTTAATTCATATCAGTAATCTGTGTACTACTTAATTCATATCTGTGTACTACTTAATTCATATCTGTGTACTACTTAATTCATATCTGTGTACTACTTAATTCATATCAGTAATCTGTGTACTACTTAATTCATATCAGTAATCTGTGTACTACTTAATTCATATCAGTAATCTGTGTACTACTTAATTCATATCTGTAATCTGTGTACTACTTAATTCATATCAGTAATCTGTGTACTACTTAATTCATATCTGTAATCTGTGTACTACTTAATTCATATCAGTAATCTGTTTACTACTTAATTCATATCAGTAATCTGTGTACTACTTAATTCATATCAGTAATCTGTGTACTACTTAATTCATATCAGTAATCTGTGTACTACTTAATTCATATCTGTGTACTACTTAATTCATATCAGTAATCTGTGTACTACTTAATTCATATCTGTAATCTGTGTACTACTTAATTCATATCAGTAATCTGTTTACTACTTAATTCATATCAGTAATCTGTGTACTACTTAATTCATATCAGTAATCTGTGTACTACTTAATTCATATCAGTAATCTGTGTACTACTTAATTCATATCAGTAATCTGTGTACTCCTTAATTCATATCAGTAATCTGTGTACTACTTAATTCATATCTGTGTACTACTTAATTCATATCTGTGTACTACTTAATTCATATCAGTAATCTGTGTACTACTTAATTCATATCAGTAATCTGTGTACTACTTAATTCATATCAGTAATCTGTGTACTACTTAATTCATATCAGTAATCTGTGTACTACTTAATTCATATCAGTAATCTGTGTACTCCTCAATTCATATCAGTAATCTGTGTACTACTTAATTCATATCAGTAATCTGTGTACTACTTAATTCATATCAGTAATCTGTGTACTACTTAATTCATATCAGTAATCTGTGTACTACTTAATTCATATCAGTAATATGTGTACTACTTAATTCATATCAGTAATCTGTGTACTACTTAATTCATATCTGTGTACTACTTAATTCATATCTGTGTACTACTTAATTCATATCAGTAATCTGTGTACTACTTAATTCATATCAGTAATCTGTGTACTACTTAATTCATATCAGTAATCTGTGTACTACTTAATTCATATCAGTAATCTGTGTACTACTTAATTTATATCAGTAATCTGTGTACTACTTAATTCATATCAGTAATCTGTGTACTACTTAATTCATATCAGTAATCTGTGTACTACTTAATTCATATCAGTAATCTGTGTACTACTTAATTCATATCAGTAATCTGTGTACTACTTAATTCATATCAGTAATCTGTGTACTACTTAATTCATATCAGTAATCTGTGTACTACTTAATTCATATCAGTAATCTGTGTACTCCTTAATTCATATCAGTAATCTGTGTACTACTTAATTCATATCAGTAATCTGTGTACTACTTAATTCATATCAGTAATCTGTGTACTACTTAATTCATATCAGTAATCTGTGTACTACTTAATTCATATCAGTAATCTGTGTACTACTTAATTCATATCAGTAATCTGTGTACTACTTAATTCATATCAGTAATCTGTGTACTACTTAATTCATATCAGTAATCTGTGTACTACTTAATTTATATCAGTAATCTGTGTACTACTTAATTCATATCAGTAATCTGTGTACTACTTAATTCATATCAGTAATCTGTGTACTCCTTAATTCATATCAGTAATCTGTGTACTACTTAATTCATATCAGTAATCTGTGTACTACTTAATTCATATCAGTAATCTGTGTACTACTTAATTCATATCAGTAATCTGTGTACTACTTAATTCATATCAGTAATCTGTGTACTACTTAATTCATATCAGTAATCTGTGTACTACTTAATTCATATCAGTAATCTGTGTACTACTTAATTCATATCAGTAATCTGTGTACTACTTAATTTATATCAGTAATCTGTGTACTACTTAATTCATATCAGTAATCTGTGTACTACTTAATTCATATCTGTGTACTACTTAATTCATATCAGTAATCTGTGTACTACTTAATTCAAATCAGTATTCTGTGTACTACTTAATTCATATCAGTAATCTGTGTACTACTTAATTCATATCAGTAATCTGTGTACTACTTAATTCATATCAGTAATCTGTGTACTACTTAATTCATATCAGTATTCTGTGTACTACTTAATTCATATCAGTAATCTGTGTACTACTTAATTCATATCAGTAATCTGTGTACTACTTAATTCATATCAGTAATCTGTTTACTACTTAATTCATATCAGTAATCTGTATACTACTTAATTCATATCAGTAATCTGTGTACTACTTAATTCATATCTGTGTACTACTTAATTCATATCAGTAATCTGTGTACTACTTAATTCATATCAGTAATCAGTGTACTACTTAATTCATATCAGTAATCTGTGTACTACTTAATTCATATCAGTAATCTGTGTACTCCTCAATTTAAATAAGTAATCTGTGTACTACTTAATTCATATCAGTAATCTGTGTACTACTTAATTCACATCAGTAATCTGTGTACTACTTAATTCATATCAGTAATCTGTGTACTACTTAATTCATATCAGTAATCTGTGTACTACTTAATTCATATCAGTAATCTGTGTACTCCTCAATTTAAATAAGTAATCAGTGTACTACTTAATTCATATCAGTAATCTGTGTACTACTTAATTCATATCAGTAATCTGTGTACTACTTAATTCATATCAGTAATCTGTGTACTACTTAATTCATATCAGTAATCAGTGTACTCCTCAATTTAAATAAGTAATCAGTGTACTCCTCAATTTAAAACTAGAGGCTCATAGGTGCCTGTAATCACTCACCTGGTTTTTAATTTGAATTCTTAAGAGGTAGGCTCACTAACTATAAAAATCAGCTCAAAGTCATAATTAAATAATGTTAACGCTTTCTATAGAAGAGGCTATCACACAACTTCTTGAACCCAACAGGTAATGGCTGTTGGCATGGCAACCAATTATCAGAATGTATAAACTATCCTAATCTGGCTTGATGATAACTCAAATAAGGAGCCATTTATTGTAATATTTGGGAAGCAAAAGGGGAGGTCACTCAAGACAGATTTCACTGTACCTATGTTGACTTATATTTATGGCACTAGTCTTTTCATATATCTGTGTTATATCTTCTTCTGTGTAATCTTTCTTCTGTTCCAAAACAATCCACGAGATCTTGAAACCAGATTCAAATGGATTAATTCCACGACCTGAAACAAAGTGTAAAGTTTTCATTGACTTATTCCCTATTCTAAAACAATAAGAGTATCGGTGTGCGATCTGCTGTGAGTTTCCCATGTGTGATGAGTAGTGAATATTGGTGGGTGATCTGCCATGAGTTTCCCACATGTGATGAGTGGTGAATATTGGTGGGTGATCTGCCATGAGTTTCCCACATGTGATGAGTGGTGAATATTGGTGGGTGATCTGCCATGAGCTTACCATGTGTGATGAGTGGTGAATATTGGTGAGCGATTTTGTGAGTTTCCCATGTGTGATGAGTAGTGAATATTGGTGGGTGATCTGCCATGAGTTTCCCATGTGTGATGAGTAGTGAATATTGGTGGGTGATCTGCCATGAGTTTCCCATGTGTGATGAGTAGTGAATATTGGTGGGTGATCTGTAGTGAGATTACCATGTGTGATGAGTGGTGAATATTGGTGGGTGATCTACCTTGAGTTTACCATGTGTGATGAGTGGTGAATATTGGTGAATGATCTGTCGTGAGTTTACCACGTGTGATGAGTGGTGAATATTGGTGAATATTGGTGGGTGATCTACCTTGGGTTTACCACGTGTGATGAGTGGTGAATATTGGTGGGTGATCTGTCGTCAGTTTACCATGTGTGATGAGTGGTGAATATTGGTGAGTGATCTGCCTTGAGTTTACCACATGTGATGAGTGGTGAATATTGGTGGGTGATCTGCCATGAGTTTACCACATGTGATGAGTGGTGGATATTGGTGGGTGATCTGCCATGAGTTTACCACGTGTGATGAGTGGTGAACATTGGTGAGTGATCTGTCATGAGTTTACCACGTGTGATGAGTGCTGAATATTGTGGGCGATCTGCCGTGAGCTTACCACATGTGATGAGTGGTGAATATTGTTGGGTGATCTGCCATGAGTTTACCACGTGTGATGAGTGGTGAATATTGGTGGGTGATCTGTCATGAGTTTACCACGTGTGATGAGTGGTGAATATTGGTGAGTGATCTGCCTTGAGTTTACCACATGTGATGAGTGGTGAATATTGGTGGGTGATCTGCCATGAGCTTACCATGTGTGATGAGTGGTGAATATTGGTGAGCGATTTTGTGAGTTTCCCATGTGTGATGAGTAGTGAATATTGGTGGGTGATCTGCCATGAGTTTCCCATGTGTGATGAGTAGTGAATATTGGTGGGTGATCTGCCATGCGTTTCCCATGTGTGATGAGTAGTGAATATTGGTGGGTGATCTGCCATGAGTTTCCCACATGTGATGAGTGGTGAATATTGGTGGGTGATCTGTCGTGAGTTTACCACATGTGATGAGTGGTGAATATTGGTGGGTGATCTACCTTGAGTTTACCATGAGTGATGAGTGGTGAATATTGGTGGATGATCTGTCGTGAGTTTACCACGTGTGATGAGTGGTGAATATTGGTGGGTGATCTACCTTGAGTTTACCACGTGTGATGAGTGGTGAATATTGGTGGGTGATCTGTCGTGAGTTTACCATGTGTGATGAGTGGTGAATATTGGTGAGTGATCTGCCTTGAGTTTACCACGTGTGATGAGTGGTGAATATTGGTGGGTGATCTGCCATGAGTTTACCACATGTGATGAGTGGTGAATATTGGTGGGTGATCTGCCATGAGTTTACCACGTGTGATGAGTGGTGAATATTGGTGAGTGATCTGTCGCGAGTTTACCACGTGTGATGAGTGCTGAATATTGTGGGCGATCTGCCGTGAGTTTACGTGTGATGAGTGGTGAATATCGTTGGGTGATCTGCCATGAGTTTACCACGTGTGATGAGTGGTGAATATTGGTGGGTGATCTGTCATGAGTTTACCACGTGTGATGAGTGGTGAATATTGGTGAGTGATCTGCCTTGAGTTTACCACATGTGATGAGTGGTGAATATTGGTGGGTGATCTGCCATGAGTTTACCACATGTGATGAGTGGTGAATATTGGTGAGTAATCTGCCTTGAGTTTACCGCATGTGATGAGTGGTGAATATTGGTGGGTGATCTGTCGTGAGTTTACCATGTGTGATGAGTGGTGAATATTGGTGAGTGATCTGCCTTGAGTTTACCACATGTGATGAGTGGTGAATATTGGTGGGTGCTCTGCCATGAGTTTACCACATGTGATGAGTGGTGAATATTGGTGGGTGATCTGCCATGAGTTTACCACGTGTGATGAGTGGTGAACATTGGTGAGTGATCTGTCGTGAGTTTACCACGTGTGATGAGTGCTGAATATTGTGGGAGATCTGCCGTGAGTTTACGTGTGATGAGTGGTGAATATTGTTGGGTGATCTGCCATGAGTGTACCACATGTGATGAGTGGTGAATATTGGTGGGTGATCTGTCATGAGTTTACCACGTGTGATGAGTGGTGAATATTGGTGGGTGATCTGCCTTGAGTTTACCACATGTGATGAGTGGTGAATATTGGTGGGTGATCTACCTTGAGTTTACCATGAGTGATGAGTGGTGAATATTGGTGGATGATCTGTCGTGAGTTTACCACGTGTGATGAGTGGTGAATATTGGTGGGTGATCTACCTTGAGTTTACCACGTGTGATGAGTGGTGAATATTGGTGGGTGATCTGCCATGAGTTTCCCACATGTGATGAGTGGTGAATATTGGTGGGTGATCTGCCATGAGTTTCCCACATGTGATGAGTGGTGAATATTGGTGGGTGATCTGCCATGAGCTTACCATGTGTGATGAGTGGTGAATATTGGTGAGCGATTTTGTGAGTTTCCCATGTGTGATGAGTAGTGAATATTGGTGGGTGATCTGCCATGAGTTTCCCATGTGTGATGAGTAGTGAATATTGGTGGGTGATCTGCCATGAGTTTCCCATGTGTGATGAGTAGTGAATATTGGTGGGTGATCTGTAGTGAGATTACCATGTGTGATGAGTGGTGAATATTGGTGGGTGATCTACCTTGAGTTTACCATGTGTGATGAGTGGTGAATATTGGTGAATGATCTGTCGTGAGTTTACCACGTGTGATGAGTGGTGAATATTGGTGAATATTGGTGGGTGATCTACCTTGGGTTTACCACGTGTGATGAGTGGTGAATATTGGTGGGTGATCTGTCGTCAGTTTACCATGTGTGATGAGTGGTGAATATTGGTGAGTGATCTGCCTTGAGTTTACCACATGTGATGAGTGGTGAATATTGGTGGGTGATCTGCCATGAGTTTACCACATGTGATGAGTGGTGGATATTGGTGGGAGATCTGCCATGAGTTTACCACGTGTGATGAGTGGTGAACATTGGTGAGTGATCTGTCATGAGTTTACCACGTGTGATGAGTGCTGAATATTGTGGGCGATCTGCCGTGAGCTTACCACATGTGATGAGTGGTGAATATTGTTGGGTGATCTGCCATGAGTTTACCACGTGTGATGAGTGGTGAATATTGGTGGGTGATCTGTCATGAGTTTACCACGTGTGATGAGTGGTGAATATTGGTGAGTGATCTGCCTTGAGTTTACCACATGTGATGAGTGGTGAATATTGGTGGGTGATCTGCCATGAGCTTACCATGTGTGATGAGTGGTGAATATTGGTGAGCGATTTTGTGAGTTTCCCATGTGTGATGAGTAGTGAATATTGGTGGGTGATCTGCCATGAGTTTCCCATGTGTGATGAGTAGTGAATATTGGTGGGTGATCTGCCATGCGTTTCCCATGTGTGATGAGTAGTGAATATTGGTGGGTGATCTGCCATGAGTTTCCCACATGTGATGAGTGGTGAATATTGGTGGGTGATCTGTCGTGAGTTTACCACATGTGATGAGTGGTGAATATTGGTGGGTGATCTACCTTGAGTTTACCATGAGTGATGAGTGGTGAATATTGGTGGATGATCTGTCGTGAGTTTACCACGTGTGATGAGTGGTGAATATTGGTGGGTGATCTACCTTGAGTTTACCACGTGTGATGAGTGGTGAATATTGGTGGGTGATCTGTCGTGAGTTTACCATGTGTGATGAGTGGTGAATATTGGTGAGTGATCTGCCTTGAGTTTACCACGTGTGATGAGTGGTGAATATTGGTGGGTGATCTGCCATGAGTTTACCACATGTGATGAGTGGTGAATATTGGTGGGTGATCTGCCATGAGTTTACCACGTGTGATGAGTGGTGAATATTGGTGAGTGATCTGTCGCGAGTTTACCACGTGTGATGAGTGCTGAATATTGTGGGCGATCTGCCGTGAGTTTACGTGTGATGAGTGGTGAATATCGTTGGGTGATCTGCCATGAGTTTACCACGTGTGATGAGTGGTGAATATTGGTGGGTGATCTGTCATGAGTTTACCACGTGTGATGAGTGGTGAATATTGGTGAGTGATCTGCCTTGAGTTTACCACATGTGATGAGTGGTGAATATTGGTGGGTGATCTGCCGTGAGTTTACCACATGTGATGAGTGGTGAATATTGGTGAGTAATCTGCCTTGAGTTTACCGCATGTGATGAGTGGTGAATATTGGTGGGTGATCTGCCATGAGTTTACCACGTGTGATGAGTGGTGAATATTGGTGGGTGATCTGTCATGAGTTTACCACGTGTGATGAGTGGTGAATATTGGTGAGTGATCTGCCTTGAGTTTACCACATGTGATGAGTGGTGAATATTGGTGGGTGATCTGCCATGAGTTTACCACATGTGATGAGTGGTGAATATTGGTGAGTAATCTGCCTTGAGTTTACCGCGTGTGATGAGTGGTGAATATTGGTGGGTGATCTGTCGTGAGTTTACCATGTGTGATGAGTGGTGAATATTGGTGAGTGATCTGCCTTGAGTTTACCACATGTGATGAGTGGTGAATATTGGTGGGTGCTCTGCCATGAGTTTACCACATGTGATGAGTGGTGAATATTGGTGGGTGATCTGCCATGAGTTTACCACGTGTGATGAGTGGTGAACATTGGTGAGTGATCTGTCGTGAGTTTACCACGTGTGATGAGTGCTGAATATTGTGGGAGATCTGCCATGAGTTTACGTGTGATGAGTGGTGAATATTGTTGGGTGATCTGCCATGAGTGTACCACATGTGATGAGTGGTGAATATTGGTGGGTGATCTGTCATGAGTTTACCACGTGTGATGAGTGGTGAATATTGGTGGGTGATCTGCCTTGAGTTTACCACATGTGATGAGTGGTGAATATTGGTGGGTGATCTGCCATGAGTCTACCACATGTGATGAGTGGTGAATATTGGTGAGTAATCTGCCATGAGCTTACCACGTGTGATGAGTGGTGAATATTGGTGGGTGATCTGTCGTGAGTTTACCATGTGTGATGAGTGGTGAATATTGGTGAGTGATCTGCCTTGAGTTTACCACATGTGATAAGTGATGAATATTGGTGGGTGCTCTGCCATGAGTTTACCACATGTGATGAGTGGTGAATATTGGTGGGTGATCTGCCATGAGTTTACCACGTGTGATGAGTGGTGAACATTGGTGAGTGATCTGTCGTGAGTTTACCACATGTGATGAGTGGTGAATATTGGTGAGTGATCTGCCTTGAGCTTACCATGTGTGATGAGTGGTGAATATTGGTGGGTGATCTGCCATGAGTTTACCACATGTGATGAGTGGTGAATATTGGTGAGTAATCTGCCTTGAGTTTACCACGTGTGATGAGTGGTGAATATTGGTGGGTGATCTGTCGTGAGTTTACCATGTGTGATGAGTAGTGAATATTGGTGAGTGATCTGCCTTGAGTTTACCACATGTGATGAGTGGTGAATATTGGTGGGTGATCTGTCATGAGTTTTCCACGTATGATGAGTGATGAATATTGGTGAGTGATCTGTCGTGAGTTTACCACATGTGATGTGTGGTGAATATTGGTGAGTGACCTGCCTTGAGCTTTACCCCGTGTGATGAGTGGTGAATATTGGTGGGTGATCTGCCATGAGTTTCCCATGTATGATGAGTGGTGAATATTGGTGAGTGATCTGCCTTCAGATTACAATGTGTGATGAGTGGTGAATATTGACAAGTGATCTGCCATGAGTTTACCACGTGTGATGAGTGGTGAATATTGGTGATCTGCCATGAGTCTACCACGTGTGATGAGTGGTGAATATTGGTGATCTGTCGTGAGTTTACCAAGTGTGATGAGTGGTGAATATTGGTGAGTGATCCACCTTGAATTTACCATGTGTGATGAGTGGTGAATATTGGTGGGCAATCTGCCATGAGTTTACTACGTGTGATGAGTGGTGAATATTGGTGAATGATCTGTCATGAGTCTCCCATGTATGATGAGTGGTCAATATTGATGGGCAATCTGCTGTGAGTTTCCCACGTGTGATAAGTGATGAATATTGGTGGGTGCTCTGCCATGAGTTTACCACATGTGATGAGTGGTGAATATTGGTGAGTGATCTGCCTTGAGCTTACCATGTGTGATGAGTGGTGAATATTGGTGGGTGATCTGCCATGAGTTTACCACATGTGATGAGTGGTGAATATTGGTGAGTAATCTGCCTTGAGTTTACCACGTGTGATGAGTGGTGAATATTGGTGGGTGATCTGTCGTGAGTTTACCATGTGTGATGAGTAGTGAATATTGGTGAGTGATCTGCCTTGAGTTTACCACATGTGATGAGTGGTGAATATTGGTGGGTGATCTGTCATGAGTTTTCCACGTATGATGAGTGGTGAATATTGGTGAGTGATCTGTCGTGAGTTTACCACATGTGATGTGTGGTGAATATTGGTGAGTGACCTGCCTTGAGCTTTACCCCGTGTGATGAGTGGTGAATATTGGTGGGTGATCTGCCATGAGTTTCCCATGTATGATGAGTGGTGAATATTGGTGAGTGATCTGCCTTCAGATTACAATGTGTGATGAGTGGTGAATATTGACAAGTGATCTGCCATGAGTTTACCACGTGTGATGAGTGGTGAATATTGGTGATCTGCCATGAGTCTACCACGTGTGATGAGTGGTGAATATTGGTGATCTGTCGTGAGTTTACCAAGTGTGATGAGTGGTGAATATTGGTGAGTGATCCACCTTGAATTTACCATGTGTGATGAGTGGTGAATATTGGTGGGCAATCTGCCATGAGTTTACTACGTGTGATGAGTGGTGAATATTGGTGAATGATCTGTCATGAGTCTCCCATGTATGATGAGTGGTGAATATTGATGGGCAATCTGCTGTGAGTTTCCCACGTGTGATAAGTGATGAATATTGGTGGGTGCTCTGCCATGAGTTTACCACATGTGATGAGTGGTGAATATTGGTGGGTGATCTGCCATGAGTTTACCACGTGTGATGAGTGGTGAACATTGGTGAGTGATCTGTCGTGAGTTTACCACATGTGATGAGTGGTGAATATTGGTGGGTGATCTGTCGTGAGTTTACCATGTGTGATGAGTAGTGAATATTGGTGAGTGATCTGCCTTGAGTTTACCACATGTGATGAGTGGTGAATATTGGTGGGTGATCTGTCATGAGTTTTCCACGTATGATGAGTGGTGAATATTGGTGAGTGATCTGTCGTGAGTTTACCACATGTGATGTGTGGTGAATATTGGTGAGTGACCTGCCTTGAGCTTTACCCCGTGTGATGAGTGGTGAATATTGGTGGGTGATCTGCCATGAGTTTCCCATGTATGATGAGTGGTGAATATTGGTGAGTGATCTGCCTTCAGATTACAATGTGTGATGAGTGGTGAATATTGACAAGTGATCTGCCATGAGTTTACCACGTGTGATGAGTGGTGAATATTGGTGATCTGCCATGAGTCTACCATGTGTGATGAGTGGTGAATATTGGTGATCTGTCGTGAGTTTACCAAGTGTGATGAGTGGTGAATATTGGTGAGTGATCCACCTTGAATTTACCATGTGTGATGAGTGGTGAATATTGGTGGGCAATCTGCCATGAGTTTACTACGTGTGATGAGTGGTGAATATTGGTGAATGATCTGTCATGAGTCTCCCATGTATGATGAGTGGTGAATATTGATGGGCAATCTGCTGTGAGTTTCCCACGTGTGATGAGTGGTGAATATTGGTGGGTGATCTGTCATGAGTTTCCCACATGTGATGAGTGATCTGCTGTGAGTTTACCACATGTGATGAGTGGTGAATATTGGTGGGTGATCTGTCGTGAGTTTCCCACATGTGATGAGTGATCTGCTGTGAGTTTACCACATGTGATGAGTGGTGAATATTGGTGGGTGATCTGTCGTGAGTTTCCCACATGTGATGAGTGATCTGCTGTGAGTTTACCACATGTGATGAGTGGTGAATATTGTGGGTGATCTGTCTTGAGTTTACCACATGTGATGAGTGGTGAATATTGGTGGGCAAGCTGTCGTGAGTTTACCACGTGTGATGAGTGGTGAATATTGGTGAGTGATCTGCCATGAGTTTACCACATGTGATGAGTGGTGAATATTGACAAGTGATCTGCCATGAGTTTACCACGTGTGATGAGTGGTGAATATTGGTGAGTGATCCGCCTTGAATTTACCACGTGTGATGAGTGGTGAATATTGGTGGGCAATCTGCCATGAGTTTACTATGTGTGATGAGTGGTGAATATTGGTGAGTGATCTGTCATGAGTCTCCCGTGTATGATGAGTGGTGAATATTGGTGGGCAATCTGCTGTGAGTTTCCCACATGTGATGAGTGGTGAATATTGTGGGTGATCTGCCATGAGTTTCCCACATATGATGAGTGGTGAATATTGGTGGGTGATCTGTCGTGAGTTTCCCACATGTGATGAGTGATCTGCTGTGAGTTTACCACATGTGATGAGTGGTGAATATTGGTGGGTGATCTGTCGTGAGTTTCCCACATGTGATGAGTGATCTGCTGTGAGTTTACCACATGTGATGAGTGGTGAATATTGGTGGGTGATCTGTCGTGAGTTTCCCACATGTGATGAGTGATCTGCTGTGAGTTTACCACATGTGATGAGTGGTGAATATTGTGGGTGATCTGTCGTGAGTTTACCACATGTGATGAGTGGTGAATATTGGTGGGCAATCTGTCGTGGGTTTCCAATGACTATGATGATCCATCAGACATCAGATTAATATTTTATATGTT
Organism: Bathymodiolus brooksi; assembly: GCA_963680875.1. Classification (NCBI taxonomy): domain Eukaryota; kingdom Metazoa; phylum Mollusca; class Bivalvia; order Mytilida; family Modiolidae; genus Bathymodiolus; species Bathymodiolus brooksi. Next base: position 25,117,037 of record OY804584.1, read on the forward strand.
TGGAGGCAGATGAGAAAATGATATAGGGAAAACAATAACTAAAAATCCCTAAAAATACACACTTTTGTGCCAGGCCAGTACGTGGCATTCCAATGTCACATGTCATGGTATTATTAATGTTTGGTGATTTGAGTTGAGGTGAGACGTGATTGTTACTATAAACAGACTACAATATGACAAAGATATAAAATTTCATATCGTAGATTATTTATATAAAAAAAACATGAAATATTTCTTGATACTACCTCTATAATGATAAAACACAGGGAATGGCTTAGATTCTCCTGGCTCTAAGCATCCGATTGGTTCCTTCACAAAATTGTTGGGATATATCTAAAAAGAAAGAAAAAAAACTACAAACATCAAACTCTTGTGAAGTACAGTATGTAAATATGGCTTAACAAAAATAGGTTTAATACATAATTTATAGCAAGACTGTACATGTTTATTAGATAATTAATTTAAAACATTAATTGTAGTCCCCCTCCCGTCCTGCTTGAAAACAAACAATTATACGATAATTTAAAAATAAACTCTAATTAATTCTGCTTTTAAAGTTGAAAATTTTAAAAAATTCGAAATGAAATGACTTCAGCCCAAGTTCAGGAGAATTTTTTTGAAAGTAAGCTGTTTTATATGAAATATATAGGGAAATATCTTAGTGCAGAGACTTTTGAGCAGTAAACATACCATATATCCTATCTGCTGTACTGTAGGGTTATGGAGAATTATCTCAGTAAACATGCCATGTATCTTATCTGCTGTACTGCAGGGATATGGAGAATTATCTCAGTAAACATACCATATATCCTATCTGCTGTACCGTAGGGTTATGGAGAATTATCTCAGTAAACATACCATATATCCTATCTGCTGTACCGTAGGGTTATGGAGAATTATCTCAGTAAACATACCATATATCCTATCTGCTGTACCGTAGGGTTATGGAGAATTATCTCAGTAAACATACCATATATCTTATCTGCTGTACTGTAGGGTTATGGAGAATTATCTCAGTAAACATACCATATATCCTATCTGCTGTACCATAGGGTTATGGAGAATTATCTCAGTAAACATACCATATATCCTATCTGCTGTACCGTAGGGTTATGGAGAATTATATCAGTAAACATACCATATATCCTATCTGCTGTACCGTAGGGTTATGGAGAATTATCTCAGTAAACATACCATATATCCTATCTGTTGTACTGTAGGGTTATGGAGAAATATCTCAGTAAAAATACCATATATCCTATCTGCTGTACCGTAGGGCTATGGAGAATTATCTCAGTAAACATACCATATATCCTATCTGCTGTACCGTAGGGCTATGGAGAATTATCTCAGTAAACATACCATATATCCTATCTGCTGTACTGTAGGGTTATGGAGAATTATCCATCCGTGAAGATATTGTTCTGTATGATCAGAATGTGTAATTCGTCTGATGCTCATCACTATTGTTGTGGCTGGACTACAATTAGACAAAGATTAGATTACAGAGATTTGATGGTTTAATGCCACTTTCAACAATATTTCAGCTAAAATCGTGGCGGTCAGTTTTATTGGTGGAGGAAACCAGAGTGCCCAGAGAAAACCACTGACCTGCCACAAGTCACTGACAAACTTCATCACATAATGTTGAATCGCCTGTACGGGATTTGAACTCCCAACGTTAGTGGTGATAGGTACTGATTGCATAGATAGTTGTAAATCCAACTACCATACGATCACGACCAGGACGGCCCTTGCATAGAATTGTGTCAGCAGAATTATAAAAATATATTTGTTGTTGATTGGACACTCACTTTGATAATATCAGTTAAATCTGAGAACAATAGAAAAAAAACCAGTAATAGCACAAACAACTAAATGCTTCGTAAAGCTTGGGCTCTTATCTGCTCGGTAGTTTCAAAGTAGGCTTCATATTGCATCATACCAGGAAAGTTGGCATCTTATCTGCCCAGCATTTCCAAAACGAGGCTTATTTGCACCATACAAGCATGGTTAACTTCTTATTTGTCTATTTGTAATAAAAGGTTACCAGAAGTATGTGCAATTAAAGGTTACTAGACGATCGTGCAATTAAAGGTTACCAGAAGTATGTGTAATAAAAGGTTACCAGAAGTATGTGTAATAAAAGGTTACTAGAAGTATGTGTAATAAAAGGTTACTAGAAGTATGTGTAATAAAAGGTTGCCAGATGAATGTGCAATTAAAGGTTACCAGAATGTTACCAGAAGTATGTGTAATAAAAGGTTACCAGAAGTATGTGCAATTAAAGGTTGCCAGATGAATGTGCAATTAAAGGTTACCAGAATGTTACCAATAGTATGTGTAATAAAAGGTTACCAGAAGTATGTGTAATAAAAGGTTACCAGAAGTATGTGCAATAAAAGGTTATCAGAAGTATGTGTAATAAAAGGTTACCAGAAGTATGTGTAATAAAAGGTTACCAGAAGTATGTGTAATAAAAGGTTACCAGAAGTATGTGCAATAAAAGGCTACCAGAAGTATGTGCAATAAAAGGTTACCAGAAGTATGTGTAATAAAAGGTTACCAGAAGTATGTGCAATAAAAGGTTACCAGAAGTTTGTGCAATACAAGGTTACCAGAAGTATGTGTAATAAAAGGTTACCAGAAGTATGTGTAATAAAAGGTTACTAGAAGTATGTGTAATAAAAGGTTACTAGAAGTATGTGTAATAAAAGGTTGCCAGATGAATGTGCAATTAAAGGTTACCAGAATGTTACCAGAAGTATGTGTAATAAAAGGTTACCAGAAGTATGTGTAATAAAAGGTTACCAGAAGTATGTGCAATTAAAGGTTGCCAGATGAATGTGCAATTAAAGGTTACCAGAATGTTACCAATAGTATGTGTAATAAAAGGTTACCAGAAGTATGTGTAATAAAAGGTTACCAGAAGTATGTGCAATAAAAGGTTATCAGAAGTATGTGTAATAAAAGGTTACCAGAAGTATGTGTAATAAAAGGTTACCAGAAGTATGTGTAATAAAAGGTTACCAGAAGTATGTGCAATAAAAGGCTACCAGAAGTATGTGCAATAAAAGGTTACCAGAAGTATGTGTAATAAAAGGTTACCAGAAGTATGTGCAATAAAAGGTTACCAGAAGTTTGTGCAATACAAGGTTACCAGAAGTATGTGTAATAAAAGGTTACCAGAAGTATGTGTAATAAAAGGTTACCAGAAGTATGTGCAATAAAAGGTTACCAGAAGTATGTGTAATAAAAGGTTACCAGAAGTATGTGTTATAAAAGGCTACCAAAAGTATGTGCAATAAAAGGTTACCAGAAGAATGTGCAATAAAAGGTTACCAGAAGTATGTGTAATAAAAGGTTACCAGAAGTATGTGCAATTAAAGGTTGCCAGATGAATGTGCAATTAAAGGTTACCAGAATGTTACCAGAAGTATGTGTAATAAAAGGTTACCAGAAGTATGTGTAATAAAAGGCTACCAAAAGTATGTGCAATAAAAGGTTACCAGACGAATGTGCAATAAAAGGTTACCAGAAGTATGTGCAATAAAAGGTTACCAGAAGTATGTGTAATAAAAGGTTACCAGACGTATGTGTAATAAAAGATTACCAGAAGTATGTGTAATAAAAGGCTACCAAAAGTATGTGCAATAAAAGGTTACCAGACGAATGTGCAATAAAAGGTTACTAGAAGTATGTGCAATAAAAGGTTACCAGAAGTATGTGTAATAAAAGGTTACCAGAAGTATGTGTAATAAAAGGTTACCAGAAGTATGTGCAATAAAAGGTTACCAGAAGTATGTGTAATAAAAGGTTACCAGAAGTATGTGCAACAAAAGGTTACTAGAAGTATGTGTAATAAAAGGTTGCCAGAAGTATGTGTAATAAAAGGTTACTAGAAGTATGTGCAATAAAAGGTTACCAGACGTATGTGTAATAAAAGATTACCAGAAGTATGTGTAATAAAAGGCTACCAAAAGTATGTGCAATAAAAGGTTACCAGACGAATGTGCAATAAAAGGTTATCAGAAGTATGTGCAATAAAAGGTTACCAGAAGTATGTGTAATAAAAGGTTACCAGAAGAATGTGCAATAAAAGATTACCAGAAGAATGTGCAATAAAAGGTTACTAGAAGTATGTGCAATAAAAGGTTACCAGAAGTATGTGTAATAAAAGGTTACCAGAAGTATGTGTAATAAAAGGTTACCAGAAGTATGTGCAATAAAAGGTTACCAGAAGTATGTGTAATAAAAGGTTACCAGAAGTATGTGCAATAAAAGGTTACCAGAAGTATGTGTAATAAAAGGTTACCAGAAGTATGTGCAATAAAAGGTTACCAGAAGTATATGTAATAAAAGGTTACCAGAAGTATGTGTAATAAAAGGTTACCAGAAGTATGTGTAATAAAAGGTTACCAGAAGAATGCACAATAAAAGGTTACCAGAAGTATGTGTAATAAAAGGTTACCAGAAGCATGTGTAATAAAAGGTTACCAGAAGTATGTGCAATAAAAGGTTACCAGAAGAATGTGCAATAAAAGGTTACCAGAAGTATGTGTAATAAAAGGTTACCAGAAGATTGTGCGATAACATGTACCTTATCCACAAATTACTGTATTTATATATATCAAAGGCTGCAGGGTTTCCTGTTATCTGTAATAGTAAATAAGAGGACAAACATTTTATTGTTATTTAAGGATATATCTGATATACAGTTGTCACCCTCTTATAAGGACACCTCTCTTATCAGGACAGATTTCAGATGCCTTGAGATACTAAAAATACCATTAAATTTTTGTCCTCAAGAGAGGCCATCTTTTTTTAATCAGGCCACTTTTTTCGTTGCAGAAGGCAAGGTCTAATAAGAGGGGCACTACTGTATCAAAATGGCAAAACTATAGAGTCCAATCTGCCTTAAAGACCACCTTTATTAGGCAAACACCTGTGTTAACAGACCTTCATTTTCAGTTCCTCACTAAGTACATTTTATGCAATATGTACATTCACTTAAAGACCATCTTTTTTCTTTTCCTTTGAAGTGTTTCTTAAGACAGCTTACACTGTATAAATAAATTATATAAAAGTTTGTGAGAAACAACACTGATTTACTATGGCACTTCCAATCCTTATAGGTAATGGTTAGGGCCATTTCTAACTGCTTTCAATAATATTTCTGTTATATCCTGGTGGTCAGTTTTATGTAGAGGAAACTGGAGAGCCTGGAAAAACACTGAACAGTTTGATCACACCACTTTGTACTACCTATCCTATCACCACTAAAGTTGTGAGCTCAAATCTTGTTCGTGGCGAGGTGTACTCAATACAACATTATGTAATCAAGTTTGTCACTGACTTGCGACAAGTCGGTGGTTTTCTACTGGTAGTCCGGTTTCCTCCATCTATAAAACTGACCACCACTATATAACTGAAATATAGTTGGAAGTGGTGCTAAACACCATAAGCTCCCTCCTCCTACAATGGTCACCTTTCATATAGCCATTCTGATCTTTAAAACGTAGACCCCTATTACATTCCTTCACTTTGGGTTTAAGAAAAAATTCCATTCTTATAAAACCTTTATTTTAATGCAATTACAGTCAATCCTGTATTAAGAGGTCATGACCTTTGGAACAAACAAAAAGTGGCCTTATAAGACTGGTGACCTCTTAAAAGAGGCTCAATTCATATGAAATATTCTGTGACAGGACTAGGAAAATGTGACTTTTTAATACAGGTGACTGCTTAATAGAGGTGACCTCATGGGCAAGTTTGACTTAATAGAGATGACCTAATGGGCATGTTTGACTTAATAGAGATGACCTCATGTGCATGTTTGACTTAATAGAGGTGACCTCATGGGCATGTTTGACTTAATAGAGATGACCTCATGGGCATGTTTGACTTAATAGAGATGACCTCATGGGCATGTTTGACTTAAAAGAGGTGACCTCATGGGCATGTTTGACTGCTTAATAGAGGTGACCTCATGGGCATGTTTGACTTAATAGAGATGACCTCATGGGCATGTTTGACTTAATAGAGATGACCTCATGGGCATGTTTGACTTAATAGAGATGACCTCATGGGCATGTTTGACTTAATAGAGATGACCTCATGGGCAGGTTTGACTTAATAGAGATGACCTCATGGGCATGTTTGACTTAATAGAGGTGACCTCATGGGCATGTTTGACTTAATAGAGATGACCTCATGGGCATGTTTGACTTAATAGAGATGACCTCATGGGCATGTTTGACTTAATAGAGATGACCTCATGGGCATGTTTGACTTAATAGAGATGATCTCATGGGCATGTTTGATTTAATAGAGGTGACCTCATGGGCATGTTTGACTTAATAGAGATGACCTTATGGGGATGTTTGACTTAATAGAGATGACCTCGTGGGCATGTTTGACTTAATAGAGATGACCTCATGGGCATGTTTGACTTAATAGAGATGACCTCATGGGCATGTTTGACCTAATAGAGATGACCTCATGGGCATGTTTGACTTAATAGAGATGACCTCATGGGCATGTTTGACTTAATAGAGATGATCTCATGGGCATGTTTGACTTAATAGAGGTGACCTCATGGGCATGTTTGACTTAATAGAGATGACCTCATGGGCATGTTTGACTTAATAGAGATGACCTCATGGGCATGTTTGACTTAATAGAGATGACTTCATGGGCATGTTTGACTTAATAGAGATGACCTCATGGGCATGTTTGACTTAATAGAGATGACCTCATGGGCATGTTTGACTTAATAGAGATGACCTCATGGGCATGTTTGACTTAATAGAGATGACCTCATGGGCAGGTTTGACTTAATAGAGATGACCACATGGGCAGGTTTGACTTAATAGAGATGACCTCATGTGCATGTTTGACTTAATAGAGGTGACCTCATGGGCATGTTTGACTTAATAGAGATGACCTCATGGGCATGTTTGACTTAATAGAGATGACCTCATGGGCATGTTTGACTTAAAAGAGGTGACCTCATGGGCATGTTTGACTGCTTAATAGAGGTGACCTCATGGGCATGTTTGACTTAATAGAGATGACCTCATGGGCATGTTTGACTTAATAGAGATGACCTCATGGGCATGTTTGACTTAATAGAGATGACCTCATGGGCATGTTTGACTTAATAGAGATGACCTCATGGGCAGGTTTGACTTAATAGAGATGACCTCATGGGCATGTTTGACTTAATAGTGGTGACCTCATGGGCATGTTTGACTTAATAGAGATGACCTCATGGGCATGTTTGACTTAATAGAGATGACCTCATGGGCATGTTTGACTTAATAGAGATGACCTCATGGGCATGTTTGACTTAATAGAGATGACCTCATGGGCATGTTTGATTTAATAGAGGTGACCTCATGGGCATGTTTGACTTAATAGAGATGACCTTATGGGGATGTTTGACTTAATAGAGATGACCTCGTGGGCATGTTTGACTTAATAGAGATGACCTCATGGGCATGTTTGACTTAATAGAGATGACCTCATGGGCATGTTTGACTTAATAGAGATGACCTCATGGGCATGTTTGACTTAATAGAGATGACCTCATGGGCATGTTTGACTTAATAGAGATGATCTCATGGGCATGTTTGACTTAATAGAGGTGACCTCATGGGCATGTTTGACTTAATAGAGATGACCTCATGGGCATGTTTGACTTAATAGAGATGACCTCATGGGCATGTTTGACTTAATAGAGAGGACCTCATGGGCATGTTTGACTTAATAGAGATGACCTCATGGGCATGTTTGACTTAATAGAGATGACCTCATGGGCATGTTTGACTTAATAGAGATGACCTCATGGGCATGTTTGACTTAATAGAGGTGACCTCATGGGCATGTTTGACTTAATAGAGATGACCTCATGGGCATGTTTGACTTAATAGAGATGACCTCATGGGCAGGTTTGACTTAATAGAGATGACCTCATGGGCAGGTTTGACTTAATAAAGATGACCTCATGGGGATGTTTGACTTAATAGAGATGACCTCATGGGGATGTTTGACTTAATAGAGATGACCTCATGGGGATGTTTGACTTAATAGAGATGACCTCATGGGCATGTTTGACTTAATAGAGATGACCTCATGGGCATGTTTGACTTAATAGAGATGACCTCATGGGGATGTTTGACTTAATAGAGATGACCCAATGGGCATGTTTGACTTAATAGAGATGACCTCATCGTCATGTTTGACGGTATAATATAACATGTTTTTTTCATTGGCTAATGTTTATCGCCTTATCCATAACTGACCTTCTGGAACTAAGGGTTATTATGCAAATGAGCAGTCATATTGAATTCTTGAAATACAACACGTCAATTAATTGATAGACATAGACTAGTTTTGCAATAATTTCTTGTTGGATTTTATCAGAAATTGAAGCATACATGTTGTGAAATAACGTCCAGTGTTAACATTCTAGACTAAAAAGCTTCATATGACGTCACAAGTTTTTATGACGTTTATGTACCAGTGTAATTGGCAATATTTCGCTGCATTTTATTTTTGTTGTTGCTTTTTTTAAATTCATTACATAAGGCCAAATAGAGATATTTTTGTCTTTCATTCGAACAGAATTAACTGTATTGACTTTGAATAGTTGTTGGCGTCAATTGGAGAGGGGGGGGGGGGGAGGGTGTTGACTGCCTCTAACCACAGTTTTACTGGCTCTGCTAAGACATTTCGCACAAATATTGCGTCCAGTGAAAAATGGAGTCAATGTCTTGATAAAAAAGTCCAGGATTTCAGTGTTGTAAAGCAAAATTCAAATATGCATATATCTAAATAAAGCCTAAAACAACGCGCTTCTGTCTGGCTATTATTCCTAAGTTCCTGATAATTTATTCTAATTATTTCAGTGTTCAAAGTTGTACTCTTACGCTAATATTTTGCTGTCCGACGTAACAGTTTGAAGTTCAGAAAATTGTTTTTTTGTTGGTTTCTTGGTAAACTCGACTCCGAAATGCGCGCAATTTGACATATCAACTCTATGTAATGTGTTTATTGTGATGTCATATCCATTTGGTTGTCGGTTGAAATTTTGATGAAATCGGACAAGACAAATCCAGTACTAGTCTCGACATCTGTTCGAACTCATAAACAGGTAAGACAACCCTCATTATGCAAGTATTTAAACAAAAACAGACACATATAAATATTATTTCTTTTTTACTACATGAAAGTACACATAAAACAGATAACATCTATAGGTAAAATGCTAAAATCGAGTTTTCGTTTTTGCGACAGTGACCAAATTGCTATGTCTAGCCACAATGTCCAAACGTCGCTTTTTAGATTTTTTCGACAAGATGTCGCTATTTGAGTAGACACTATCAATAAAATACAAAAGAGAAATAACAAACTATATATTATGGAAGAAAGTTCCCATACCTGGCTAAAATATACATGTAGAATGTGCAAGGTTTGCTTGTTCATTAGTTTTTGTGCCCGACTTTTCCATGTCTAGCCAAAATGTCCAATATGGCAAAAACGTCACACTTTATTTTTTATATCATTGCCATTTGCATAACGTCAGCAAGTTAACTTGTTACGCTGCACGACGCAATATCGTACGAAACATCTAAGCGTCGCAAAGTAAAACTACATTTCAACGGCTAAATCCCCAATTTATGCAGACAATTATTCAAACGTAATACAGTTTTCTTTAATTGGATTGCTTTAAAGATATACATGTATATATAAACCTAAGTCCTACCCTTGAATGGTTGGCCTGGTTTAAACAAAATTAAATAGATAGTACGCATACCCAGATATCATACAAAATGTGTACAATGTCACCAGACGAGATATGTCATACAAAATGTGTGCAATGTCACCAGATGAGATATGTCATACAAAATGTGTACAATGTCACCAGATGAGATATGTCATACAAAATGTGTACAATGTCACCAGATGAGATATGTCATACAAAATGTGTACAATGTCACCAGACAAGATATTTCATACAAAATGTGTACAATGTCACCAAACGAGATATGTCATACCAAATGTGTACAATGTCACCAGATGAGATATGTCATACAAAATTTGTACAATGTCACCAGACAAGATATTTCATACAAAATGTGTACAATGTCACCAAACGAGATATGTCATACAAAATGTGTACAATGTCACCAGATGAGATATGTCATACAAAATGTGTACAATGTCATCAGACGAGATATTTCATAAAAAATGTGTACAATGTCACCAGACGAGATAAGCCTTTAGACAGTTTCAATACGTTTATTCTATAGTTCGGTTAATACTCAAAAATTAAGAAACAAAATTGACGAAGAAAATTGTTTACGGTGTCATACATACTTTATTAGGATCTGGTCGCCATGGATATTTTTCAATCAGTTTTACACATTCTCCTTCTGAGTTCAAGGTTATCTGTGGGTAGTAGTCTCCTTCTGGTATTTCTATCGCCGTTTCAAAAAACTTGACAGAAAAGAAATATACTGTACAAATATACATATCTTACTTCATACAAACTTCTAGGAATATCATTGGTTTAAAGTGAACACGTGGAAACACTGCATATTTAGTACACGGTTAGCAGTAGAGTTATCTCCCATTTTTCTTTCAAAACAAAGTTGGCGGCATATGTGGATCACTTCACCTGATCACTTACACACAACACAAATATTACATATTTATTAGTTTTGATGGAGTTACATCTAAATCCCTCATTCTAAGGTAATCAGTAAGATATATTCGTTACACAGTGTGCTAGTGACCTAATACCATGTAAACAGAGTCAATAAATTTCATATTGTGTTTGAGCTTCGCTCTCGCCCCATATGGAATTTACTGACCCTGTATATATCGTATTAGGTCTCTAACACACTGTGTAACTAATATTATCTATTTTTGTTTGGTTTATTTTGAATCATGTCAACTAAGCTAAATTTAAAAAAACATAGAGGCTCATGATCATTGGGCTAAGTCACTCACCTGTAATTTTGCTTTGAGGAAACTTTATACAGAACCTTCCATATGTGCTTCCTACCAAATGTCAATTTAGTTGACCAAATGGTTTTAGAGAAGATTTTTTTTTTAAATTGTCCAATCAAAAACAATAACTGCCTATGGTGGCCATATTAGTTTTACAATTGGCACGAAATATGGAAATTTTGCACAGGATCTCCCATACATCATTCCTACAAAGTAACAATTCGTTGTGTCTCCTAGTTTCTGAGTAGAAGATTTTTTTAATTTCAACCGATCAGAAACAAGAATTGTCTATGGTGGCCATGTTTGTTAACGGATCGAGACGAAATGAGCAATATTCATATAGAGAGGACCTTCCATAGACCCTTCCTACCAAGTTTTGGTTCATCTGGTAAAGTGGTTATAGAGAAGAAAATTCAAATGTGAAAAACTAAGACGACAAACAGGTCGGTGGTTTTCTCCTGGTACTCCGGTTTCCTCCACCAATAAAACTGAAATATTGTTGAAAATGGCGTTAAGCACCATAAACCAACCAAATACAAGACATATGGACATGGGTAAACATATTCTGTATACATACCTCTTGACCATTCCTTAATAGTTTGAATTTGTTAGTAATGACATCACAGACTAACTGTAGTACATCACCAACATTAGAGCCCTCTTTTTGGGTAATACACTCTTTCTGGTTGTATATCCTGAAATTTAATTGAAATAATTCATTGTCAAACAACAAATAATTATGCTTGGAGATGGGTAATTGTATACCTATTATCACACTGATTGGAGATGGGTAATTCTATACCTATTATCACACTGCTTGGAGATGGGTAATTCTATACCCATTATCAAACTGGTTGGAGATGGGTAATTTTATACCTATTATCACACTGTTTGGAGATGGGTAATTTTATACCTAATATCATACTGCCTGGAGATGGGTAATTCTATACCTATTATTATACTGCTTGGAGATGGGTAATTTTATACCTATTATCACACTGCTTGGAGATGGGTAATGCTATACCTATTATCATACTGCCTGGAGATGGGTAATTCTATACCTATTATTATACTGCTTGGAGATGGGTAATTCTATACCTATTATTATACTGTATGGAGATGGGTAATTCTATACCTAATATCATACTGCCTGGAGATGGGTAATTCTATACCTATTATTATACTGCTTGGAGATAGGTAATTCTATACCTATTATCACACTGCTTGGAGATGGGTAATTCTATACCTAATATCATACTGCCTGGAGATGGGTAATTCTATACCTATTATTATACTGCGTGGAGATGGGTAATTCTATATACCTATTATTATACTGCTTGGAGATGGGTAATTCTATACCTAATATCATACTGCCTGGAGATAGGTAATTCTATACCTATTATCACACTGCTTGGAGATGGGTAATTCTATACCTAATATCATACTGCCTGGAGATGGGTAATTCAATACCTATTATTATACTGTGTGGAGATGGGTAATTCTATATACCTATTGTTACACTGCTTAGAGATGGGTAATTTTATACTTATTATCACACTGCTTGGAGATGGGTAATTCTATACCTATTATTATACTGTATGGAGATGGGTAATTCTATACCTAATATCATACTGCCTGGAGATGGGTAATTCTATACCTATTATTATACTGCTTGGAGATGGGTAATTCTATACCTATTATTATACTGCTTGGAGATGGGTAATTCTATACATAATATCATACTGCCTGGAGATGGGTAATTCTATACCTATTATTATACTGCTTGGAGATGGGTAATTCTATACCTATTATCACACTGATTGGAGATGGGTAATTCTATACCTATTATCACACTGGTTGGAGATGGGTAATTCTATACATAATATCATACTGCTTGGAGATGGGTAATTGTATACCTACTGTAAATCTTTAAATTTTCATACTGTGTTATTTTCGAGGTCTGTCGACATGATCTAATTTTGCGCAATTTCAATTTTGCAATGTCAGGGATAAAAAGAAATATGAATCAGAACGTGTACTGTGTTAATTTTACTTTTGTAACACTTTTTGCTGTGATATGGAAATAGACATGTCGATATATCTTGTGTCTCAAAGCAACATTATTGACCAATGAAAATAGAAATGTCGATATATCATGTGTCTCAAAGCAACATTATTCACCAATGAAAATAGAAATGTCTATCTATCTTGTGTCTCAAAGCAACATTATTGACCAATAAAAATAGAAACGTCTATCTATAATGTGAACTCAAAGCAACATTATTAACCAATGGAAATAGAAATGTTGATATATCATGTCACTCAAAGTAACATTATTGACCAATGAAAATAGAAATGTTGATATATCATGTCACTCAAAGCAACATTATTGACCAATGAAAATAGAAATGTTGATATATCAGTGACTCAAAACAACAGTATTGACCAATGAAAATAGACCACAGGCAACTAAGAAGCTGTAATGAATTACAGTTTATTTCTATTGGCCAATCAGTTGCTCAAGACTTGACCTGTAGCTTTGTGTGTCTTCATTGATTAATAATCCCTGAAACTGCAAAAGCGCAAATAAATTACAGTCAAACCTGTATTAAGAGGTCACCGTTTGGACAAAGAAAAAGTGGCCTTATAAGACAGGTGACCTCTTAAAAGAGGAACAATTCATATGGAACCTTCTATGTCAGGACAAGAAAAAGATGATCTTTTAATAAAGGTGACCGCATAGGCAGGTTTGACTGTATGTTGTAACAGCAGTAGGGCCAAAGAAAAAAGAATGTTCGTTTCCCCTAACCCTGCTGGCTCAGTTTTATCCTGCCTGGTCAATTAATTTTATTGGCATTTTTAGTAGAAAAAAATATTTTTGAAGTCAGCCATGTCCCTTTTTTCAACACAAATTAGAAATTTTAAATTTGTTTTCTCCTTCTTTCCATGGATACAAGAATAAAACTGAGTTATTTACCCTCCAAAGAGTAATAGCAGAACAAGTATGATTATTAGGAGCATACATGTATTATTCTACTAAAGAAATGAAAAAAAAAAAAAAAAAAAAAAAAAAATTAAATAAAAACCCTGCCTGCCGGGCTATGAACATTTTCTTATGCTGGGGGACACCAACAATCAATTGTCCATGGTCTAAAACAGAATAGATAATCATTGATTTGATTTGATTTGATTTTTGGTGTTTTAAAGCTACTTTCAGCAATATTTCAGCTATATCATGGCGACCAGTTTTAATGGTGGAAGAAACCAGAGAACCCGTAGAGAACCACCGACCATGGGCAAGCAACTGGTAAACTTTATCACTTGCGGCTGCACGTCGAGTGCACCCTTTTTTGTAAATTACAAAGCCGGCAACGAACCCACGCCGTATTGGTGATAGGCTTGTATGAGTTGTAAGGTAATCCAATTACCTAACTCATTGAGCCACCCGGGCCCGATAATCATTGCATACAACATTGGAGCCCACCATGATGATCATGCATGTGTACAATAAAAAGTTTGAAGAAACAAAAGAGGTTATCAGAAGCAGTAAATCCAAAGACAGACAATACAATGACCAAAAGACAGACAATACAATGATCAAAAGACAGGCAATACAATGGCCAACAGACAAACAATACAATGACCAAAAGACAAACAATACAATGATCAAAAGACAGACAATACAATGACCAAATGACAGACAATACAATGATCAAAAGACAAACAATACAATGACCAAAAGACAAACAATACAATGACCAAATGACAGACAATACAATGACCAAAAGACAGACAATACAATGACCAAATGACAGACAATACAATGACCAAAAGACAGACAATACAATGATCAAAAAACAAACAATACAATGACCAAAAGACAGACAATACAATGATCAAAAGACAGACAATACAATGATCAAAACACAGACAATACAATGACCAAAATACAAACAATACAATGACCAAAAGACAGACAATACAATGACCAAAAGACAGACAATACAATGACCAAAAGACAAACAATACAATGACCAAAAGACAGACAATACAATGACTAAAAGAGAGACAATACAATGACCAAAAGACAGACAATACAATGATCAAAAGACAGACAATACAATGATCAAAAAACAAACAATACAATGACCAAAAGAGAGACAATACAATGACCAAAAGACAGACAATACAATGACCAAAAGACAGACAATACAATGATCAAAAGACAGACAATACAATGATCAAAAAACAAACAATACAATGACCAAAAGAGAGACAATACAATGACCAAAAGACAAACAATACAATGACTAAAAGAGAGACAATACAATGACTAAAAGACAGACAATACAATGACCAAAAGACAGACAATACAATGATCAAAAAACAAACAATACAATGACTAAAAGACAGACAATACAATGACCAAAACACAGACAATACAATGACCAAAATACAAACAATACAATGACCAAAAGACAGACAATACAATGACCAAAAGACAGACAATACAATGACCAAAAGACAAACAATACAATGACCAAAAGACAGACAATACAATGACTAAAAGAGAGACAATACAATGACCAAAAGACAGACAATACAATGATCAAAAGACATACAATACAATGACCAAAAGACAGACAATACAATGACCAAAAGACAAACAATACAATGACCAAAAGAGAGACAATACAATGACCAAAAGACAGACAATACAATGACCAAAAGACAGACAATACAATGATCAAAAGACAAACAATACAATGACCAAAAGACAGACAATACAATGACCAAAAGACAGACAATACAATGATCAAAAAACAAACAATACAATGACCAAAAGACAGACAATACAATGATCAAAAGACAGACAATACAATGATCAAAACACAGACAATACAATGACCAAAATACAAACAATACAATGACCAAAAGAGAGACAATACAATGACCAAAAGACAGACAATACAATGACCAAAAGACAGACAATACAATGATCAAAAGACAGACAATACAATGATCAAAAAACAAACAATACAATGACCAAAAGAGAGACAATACAATGACCAAAAGACAAACAATACAATAACTAAAAGAGAGACAATACAATGACTAAAAGACAGACAATACAATGACCAAAAGACAGACAATACAATGATCAAAAAACAAACAATACAATGACTAAAAGACAGACAATACAATGACCAAAACACAGACAATACAATGACCAAAATACAAACAATACAATGACCAAAAGACAGACAATACAATGACCAAAAGACAGACAATACAATGACCAAAAGACAAACAATACAATGACCTAAAGACAGACAATACAATGACTAAAAGAGAGACAATACAATGACCAAAAGACAGACAATACAATGATCAAAAGACAGACAATACAATGACCAAAAGACAGACAATACAATGACCAAAAGACAAACAATACAATGACCAAAAGAGAGACAATACAATGACCAAAAGACAGACAATACAATGACCAAAAGACAGACAATACAATGATCAAAAGACAAACAATACAATGACCAAAAGACAGACAATACAATGACCAAAAGACAGACAATACAATGATCAAAAAACAAACAATACAATGACCAAAAGACAGACAATACAATGATCAAAAGACAGACAATACAATGATCAAAACACAGACAATACAATGACCAAAATACAAACAATACAATGACCAAAAGACAAACAATACAATGACCAAAAGACAGACAATACAATGACTAAAAGAGAGACAATACAATGACCAAAAGACAGACAATACAATGATCAAAAGACATATAATACAATGATCAAAAAACAAACAATACAATGACCAAAAGAGAGACAATACAATGACCAAAAGACAGACAATACAATGACTAAAAGACAGACAATACAATGATCAAAAGACAGACAATACAGTGATCAAAAAACAAACAATACAATGACCAAAAGAGAGACAATACAATGACCAAAAGACAAACAATACAATGACTAAAAGAGAGACAATACAATGACTAAAAGACAGACAATACAATGACCAAAAACAGACAATACAATGATCAAAAAACAAACAATACAATGACTAAAAGACAGACAATACAATGACCAAAACACAGACAATACAATGACCAAAATACAAACAATACAATGACCAAAAGACAGACAATACAATGACCAAAAGACAGACAATACAATGACCAAAAGACAAACAATACAATGACCAAAAGACAGACAATACAATGACTAAAAGAGAGACAATACAATGACCAAAAGACAGACAATACAATGATCAAAAGACAGACAATACAATGACCAAAAGACAGACAATACAATGACCAAAAGACAAACAATACAATGATCAAAAGAGAGACAATACAATGACCAAAAGAGAGACAATACAATGACCAAAAGACAGACAATACAATGATCAAAAGACAAACAATACAATGACCAAAAGACAGACAATACAATGACCAAAAGACAGACAATACAATGACCAAAAGAGAGACAATACAATGATCAAAAGACAGACAATACAATGACCAAAAGACAGACAATACAATGACCAAAAGACAAACAATACAATGACCAAAAGACAGACAATACAATGATCAAAAGACAGGCAATACAATGGCCAACAGACAAACAATACAATGACCAAAAGACAAACAATACAATGATCAAAAGACAGACAATACAATGACCAAATGACAGACAATACAATGATCAAAAGACAAACAATACAATGACCAAAAGACAAACAATACAATGACCAAATGACAGACAATACAATGACCAAAAGACAGACAATACAATGACCAAATGACAGACAATACAATGACCAAAAGACAGACAATACAATGATCAAAAAACAAACAATACAATGACCAAAAGACAGACAATACAATGATCAAAAGACAGACAATACAATGATCAAAACACAGACAATACAATGACCAAAATACAAACAATACAATGACCAAAAGACAGACAATACAATGACCAAAAGACAGACAATACAATGACCAAAAGACAAACAATACAATGACTAAAAGACAGACAATACAATGACTAAAAGAGAGACAATACAATGACCAAAAGACAGACAATACAATGATCAAAAGACAGACAATACAATGATCAAAAAACAAACAATACAATGACCAAAAGAGAGACAATACAATGACCAAAAGACAGACAATACAATGACCAAAAGACAGACAATACAATGATCAAAAGACAGACAATACAATGATCAAAAAACAAACAATACAATGACTAAAAGACAGACAATACAATGACCAAAACACAGACAATACAATGACCAAAATACAAACAATACAATGACCAAAAGACAGACAATACAATGACCAAAAGACAGACAATACAATGACCAAAAGACAAACAATACAATGACCTAAAGACAGACAATACAATGACTAAAAGAGAGACAATACAATGACCAAAAGACAGACAATACAATGATCAAAAGACAGACAATACAATGACCAAAAGACAGACAATACAATGACCAAAAGACAAACAATACAATGACCAAAAGAGAGACAATACAATGACCAAAAGACAGACAATACAATGACCAAAAGACAGACAATACAATGATCAAAAGACAAACAATACAATGACCAAAAGACAGACAATACAATGACCAAAAGACAGACAATACAATGATCAAAAAACAAACAATACAATGACCAAAAGACAGACAATACAATGATCAAAAGACAGACAATACAATGATCAAAACACAGACAATACAATGACCAAAATACAAACAATACAATGACCAAAAGACAAACAATACAATGACCAAAAGACAGACAATACAATGACTAAAAGAGAGACAATACAATGACCAAAAGACAGACAATACAATGATCAAAAGACATATAATACAATGATCAAAAAACAAACAATACAATGACCAAAAGAGAGACAATACAATGACCAAAAGACAGACAATACAATGACTAAAAGACAGACAATACAATGATCAAAAGACAGACAATACAGTGATCAAAAAACAAACAATACAATGACCAAAAGAGAGACAATACAATGACCAAAAGACAAACAATACAATGACTAAAAGAGAGACAATACAATGACTAAAAGACAGACAATACAATGACCAAAAACAGACAATACAATGATCAAAAAACAAACAATACAATGACTAAAAGACAGACAATACAATGACCAAAACACAGACAATACAATGACCAAAATACAAACAATACAATGACCAAAAGACAGACAATACAATGACCAAAAGACAGACAATACAATGACCAAAAGACAAACAATACAATGACCAAAAGACAGACAATACAATGACTAAAAGAGAGACAATACAATGACCAAAAGACAGACAATACAATGATCAAAAGACAGACAATACAATGACCAAAAGACAGACAATACAATGACCAAAAGACAAACAATACAATGATCAAAAGAGAGACAATACAATGACCAAAAGAGAGACAATACAATGACCAAAAGACAGACAATACAATGATCAAAAGACAAACAATACAATGACCAAAAGACAGACAATACAATGACCAAAAGACAGACAATACAATGACCAAAAGAGAGACAATACAATGATCAAAAGACAGACAATACAATGACCAAAAGACAGACAATACAATGACCAAAAGACAAACAATACAATGACCAAAAGACAGACAATACAATGATCAAAAGACAGGCAATACAATGGCCAACAGACAAACAATACAATGACCAAAAGACAAACAATACAATGATCAAAAGACAGACAATACAATGACCAAATGACAGACAATACAATGATCAAAAGACAAACAATACAATGACCAAAAGACAAACAATACAATGACCAAATGACAGACAATACAATGACCAAAAGACAGACAATACAATGACCAAATGACAGACAATACAATGACCAAAAGACAGACAATACAATGATCAAAAAACAAACAATACAATGACCAAAAGACAGACAATACAATGATCAAAAGACAGACAATACAATGATCAAAACACAGACAATACAATGACCAAAATACAAACAATACAATGACCAAAAGACAGACAATACAATGACCAAAAGACAGACAATACAATGACCAAAAGACAAACAATACAATGACCAAAAGACAGACAATACAATGACTAAAAGAGAGACAATACAATGACCAAAAGACAGACAATACAATGATCAAAAGACAGACAATACAATGATCAAAAAACAAACAATACAATGACCAAAAGAGAGACAATACAATGACCAAAAGACAGACAATACAATGACCAAAAGACAGACAATACAATGATCAAAAGACAGACAATACAATGATCAAAAAACAAACAATACAATGACCAAAAGAGAGACAATACAATGACCAAAAGACAAACAATACAATGACTAAAAGAGAGACAATACAATGACTAAAAGACAGACAATACAATGACCAAAAGACAGACAATACAATGATCAAAAAACAAACAATACAATGACTAAAAGACAGACAATACAATGACCAAAACACAGACAATACAATGACCAAAATACAAACAATACAATGACCAAAAGACAGACAATACAATGACCAAAAGACAGACAATACAATGACCAAAAGACAAACAATACAATGACCAAAAGACAGACAATACAATGACTAAAAGAGAGACAATACAATGACCAAAAGACAGACAATACAATGATCAAAAGACAGACAATACAATGACCAAAAGACAGACAATACAATGACCAAAAGACAAACAATACAATGACCAAAAGAGAGACAATACAATGACCAAAAGACAGACAATACAATGACCAAAAGACAGACAATACAATGATCAAAAGACAAACAATACAATGACCAAAAGACAGACAATACAATGACCAAAAGACAGACCACACAATGATCAAAAAACAAACAATACAATGACCAAAAGACAGACAATACAATGATCAAAAGACAGACAATACAATGATCAAAACACAGACAATACAATGACCAAAATACAAACAATACAATGACCAAAAGAGAGACAATACAATGACCAAAAGACAGACAATACAATGACCAAAAGACAGACAATACAATGATCAAAAGACAGACAATACAATGATCAAAAAACAAACAATACAATGACCAAAAGAGAGACAATACAATGACCAAAAGACAAACAATACAATGACTAAAAGAGAGACAATACAATGACTAAAAGACAGACAATACAATGACCAAAAGACAGACAATACAATGATCAAAAAACAAACAATACAATGACTAAAAGACAGACAATACAATGACCAAAACACAGACAATACAATGACCAAAATACAAACAATACAATGACCAAAAGACAGACAATACAATGACCAAAAGACAGACAATACAATGACCAAAGGACAAACAATACAATGACCTAAAGACAGACAATACAATGACTAAAAGAGAGACAATACAATGACCAAAAGACAGACAATACAATGATCAAAAGACAGACAATACAATGACCAAAAGACAGACAATACAATGACCAAAAGACAAACAATACAATGACCAAAAGAGAGACAATACAATGACCAAAAGACAGACAATACAATGACCAAAAGACAGACAATACAATGATCAAAAGACAAACAATACAATGACCAAAAGACAGACAATACAATGACCAAAAGACAGACAATACAATGATCAAAAAACAAACAATACAATGACCAAAAGACAGACAATACAATGATCAAAAGACAGACAATACAATGATCAAAACACAGACAATACAATGACCAAAATACAAACAATACAATGACCAAAAGACAAACAATACAATGACCAAAAGACAGACAATACAATGACTAAAAGAGAGACAATACAATGACCAAAAGACAGACAATACAATGATCAAAAGACATATAATACAATGATCAAAAAACAAACAATACAATGACCAAAAGAGAGACAATACAATGACCAAAAGACAGACAATACAATGACTAAAAGACAGACAATACAATGATCAAAAGACAGACAATACAGTGATCAAAAAACAAACAATACAATGACCAAAAGAGAGACAATACAATGACCAAAAGACAAACAATACAATGACTAAAAGAGAGACAATACAATGACTAAAAGACAGACAATACAATGACCAAAAACAGACAATACAATGATCAAAAAACAAACAATACAATGACTAAAAGACAGACAATACAATGACCAAAACACAGACAATACAATGACCAAAATACAAACAATACAATGACCAAAAGACAGACAATACAATGACCAAAAGACAGACAATACAATGACCAAAAGACAAACAATACAATGACCAAAAGACAGACAATACAATGACTAAAAGAGAGACAATACAATGACCAAAAGACAGACAATACAATGATCAAAAGACAGACAATACAATGACCAAAAGACAGACAATACAATGACCAAAAGACAAACAATACAATGATCAAAAGAGAGACAATACAATGACCAAAAGAGAGACAATACAATGACCAAAAGACAGACAATACAATGATCAAAAGACAAAAATACAATGACCAAAAGACAGACAATACAATGACCAAAAGACAGACAATACAATGACCAAAAGAGAGACAATACAATGATCAAAAGACAGACAATACAATGACCAAAAGACAGACAATACAATGACCAAAAGACAAACAATACAATGACCAAAAGACAGACAATACAATGATCAAAAGACAGGCAATACAATGGCCAACAGACAAACAATACAATGACCAAAAGACAAACAATACAATGATCAAAAGACAGACAATACAATGACCAAATGACAGACAATACAATGATCAAAAGACAAACAATACAATGACCAAAAGACAAACAATACAATGACCAAATGACAGACAATACAATGACCAAAAGACAGACAATACAATGACCAAATGACAGACAATACAATGACCAAAAGACAGACAATACAATGATCAAAAAACAAACAATACAATGACCAAAAGACAGACAATACAATGATCAAAAGACAGACAATACAATGATCAAAACACAGACAATACAATGACCAAAATACAAACAATACAATGACCAAAAGACAGACAATACAATGACCAAAAGACAGACAATACAATGACCAAAAGACAAACAATACAATGACCAAAAGACAGACAATACAATGACTAAAAGAGAGACAATACAATGACCAAAAGACAGACAATACAATGATCAAAAGACAGACAATACAATGATCAAAAAACAAACAATACAATGACCAAAAGAGAGACAATACAATGACCAAAAGACAGACAATACAATGACCAAAAGACAGACAATACAATGATCAAAAGACAGACAATACAATGATCAAAAAACAAACAATACAATGACCAAAAGAGAGACAATACAATGACCAAAAGACAAACAATACAATGACTAAAAGAGAGACAATACAATGACTAAAAGACAGACAATACAATGACCAAAAGACAGACAATACAATGACCAAAATACAAACAATACAATGACCAAAAGACAGACAATACAATGACCAAAAGACAGACAATACAATGACCAAAAGACAAACAATACAATGACCAAAAGACAGACAATACAATGACTAAAAGAGAGACAATACAATGACCAAAAGACAGACAATACAATGATCAAAAGACAGACAATACAATGACCAAAAGACAGACAATACAATGACCAAAAGACAAATAATACAATGACCAAAAGAGAGACAATACAATGACCAAAAGACAGACAATACAATGACCAAAAGACAGACAATACAATGATCAAAAGACAAACAATACAATGACCAAAAGACAGACAATACAATGACCAAAAGACAGACCACACAATGATCAAAAAACAAACAATACAATGACCAAAAGACAGACAATACAATGATCAAAAGACAGACAATACAATGATCAAAACACAGACAATACAATGACCAAAATACAAACAATACAATGACCAAAAGAGAGACAATACAATGACCAAAAGACAGACAATACAATGACCAAAAGACAGACAATACAATGATCAAAAGACAGACAATACAATGATCAAAAAACAAACAATACAATGACCAAAAGAGAGACAATACAATGACCAAAAGACAAACAATACAATGACTAAAAGAGAGACAATACAATGACTAAAAGACAGACAATACAATGACCAAAAGACAGACAATACAATGATCAAAAAACAAACAATACAATGACTAAAAGACAGACAATACAATGACCAAAACACAGACAATACAATGACCAAAATACAAACAATACAATGACCAAAAGACAGACAATACAATGACCAAAAGACAGACAATACAATGACCAAAAGACAAACAATACAATGACCAAAAGACAGACAATACAATGACTAAAAGAGAGACAATACAATGACCAAAAGACAGACAATACAATGATCAAAAGACAGACAATACAATGACCAAAAGACAGACAATACAATGACCAAAAGACAAACAATACAATGACCAAAAGAGAGACAATACAATGACCAAAAGACAGACAATACAATGACCAAAAGACAGACAATACAATGATCAAAAGACAAACAATACAATGACCAAAAGACAGACAATACAATGACCAAAAGACAGACAATACAATGATCAAAAAACAAACAATACAATGACCAAAAGACAGACAATACAATGATCAAAAGACAGACAATACAATGATCAAAACACAGACAATACAATGACCAAAATACAAACAATACAATGACCAAAAGACAAACAATACAATGACAAAAAGACAGACAATACAATGACCAAAAGACAGACAATACAATGATCAAAAGACAGACAATACAATGATCAAAAAACAAACAATACAATGACCAAAAGAGAGACAATACAATGACCAAAAGACAGACAATACAATGACTAAAAGAGAGACAATACAATGACTAAAAGACAGACAATACAATGACCAAAAGACAGACAATACAATGAACAAAAAACAAACAATACAATGACTAAAAGACAGACAATACAATGACCAAAACACAGACAATACAATGACCAAAATACAAACAATACAATGACCAAAAGACAGACAATACAATGACCAAAAGACAGACAATACAATGACCAAAGGACAAACAATACAATGACCTAAAGACAGACAATACAATGACTAAAAGAGAGACAATACAATGACCAAAAGACAGACAATACAATGATCAAAAGACAGACAATACAATGACCAAAAGACAGACAATACAATGACCAAAAGACAAACAATACAATGACCAAAAGAGAGACAATACAATGACCAA
The DNA here is from genome assembly GCA_963680875.1 of Bathymodiolus brooksi. Taxonomy (NCBI): domain Eukaryota; kingdom Metazoa; phylum Mollusca; class Bivalvia; order Mytilida; family Modiolidae; genus Bathymodiolus; species Bathymodiolus brooksi. The sequence continues at coordinate 25,142,440 of OY804584.1, forward strand.
AAGACAGACAATACAATGACCAAAAGACAGACAATACAATGATCAAAAGACAAACAATACAATGACCAAAAGACAGACAATACAATGACCAAAAGACAGACAATACAATGATCAAAAAACAAACAATACAATGACCAAAAGACAGACAATACAATGATCAAAAGACAGACAATACAATGATCAAAACACAGACAATACAATGACCAAAATACAAACAATACAATGACCAAAAGACAAACAATACAATGACCAAAAGACAGACAATACAATGACTAAAAGAGAGACAATACAATGACCAAAAGACAGACAATACAATGATCAAAAGACATATAATACAATGATCAAAAAACAAACAATACAATGACCAAAAGAGAGACAATACAATGACCAAAAGACAGACAATACAATGACTAAAAGACAGACAATACAATGATCAAAAGACAGACAATACAGTGATCAAAAAACAAACAATACAATGACCAAAAGAGAGACAATACAATGACCAAAAGACAAACAATACAATGACTAAAAGAGAGACAATACAATGACTAAAAGACAGACAATACAATGACCAAAAACAGACAATACAATGATCAAAAAACAAACAATACAATGACTAAAAGACAGACAATACAATGACCAAAACACAGACAATACAATGACCAAAATACAAACAATACAATGACCAAAAGACAGACAATACAATGACCAAAAGACAGACAATACAATGACCAAAAGACAAACAATACAATGACCAAAAGACAGACAATACAATGACTAAAAGAGAGACAATACAATGACCAAAAGACAGACAATACAATGATCAAAAGACAGACAATACAATGACCAAAAGACAGACAATACAATGACCAAAAGACAAACAATACAATGATCAAAAGAGAGACAATACAATGACCAAAAGAGAGACAATACAATGACCAAAAGACAGACAATACAATGATCAAAAGACAAAAATACAATGACCAAAAGACAGACAATACAATGACCAAAAGACAGACAATACAATGACCAAAAGAGAGACAATACAATGATCAAAAGACAGACAATACAATGACCAAAAGACAGACAATACAATGACCAAAAGACAAACAATACAATGACCAAAAGACAGACAATACAATGATCAAAAGACAGGCAATACAATGGCCAACAGACAAACAATACAATGACCAAAAGACAAACAATACAATGATCAAAAGACAGACAATACAATGACCAAATGACAGACAATACAATGATCAAAAGACAAACAATACAATGACCAAAAGACAAACAATACAATGACCAAATGACAGACAATACAATGACCAAAAGACAGACAATACAATGACCAAATGACAGACAATACAATGACCAAAAGACAGACAATACAATGATCAAAAAACAAACAATACAATGACCAAAAGACAGACAATACAATGATCAAAAGACAGACAATACAATGATCAAAACACAGACAATACAATGACCAAAATACAAACAATACAATGACCAAAAGACAGACAATACAATGACCAAAAGACAGACAATACAATGACCAAAAGACAAACAATACAATGACCAAAAGACAGACAATACAATGACTAAAAGAGAGACAATACAATGACCAAAAGACAGACAATACAATGATCAAAAGACAGACAATACAATGATCAAAAAACAAACAATACAATGACCAAAAGAGAGACAATACAATGACCAAAAGACAGACAATACAATGACCAAAAGACAGACAATACAATGATCAAAAGATAGACAATACAATGATCAAAAAACAAACAATACAATGACCAAAAGAGAGACAATACAATGACCAAAAGACAAACAATACAATGACTAAAAGAGAGACAATACAATGACTAAAAGACAGACAATACAATGACCAAAAGACAGACAATACAATGACCAAAATACAAACAATACAATGACCAAAAGACAGACAATACAATGACCAAAAGACAGACAATACAATGACCAAAAGACAAACAATACAATGACCAAAAGACAGACAATACAATGACTAAAAGAGAGACAATACAATGACCAAAAGACAGACAATACAATGATCAAAAGACAGACAATACAATGACCAAAAGACAGACAATACAATGACCAAAAGACAAATAATACAATGACCAAAAGAGAAACAATACAATGACCAAAAGACAGACAATACAATGACCAAAAGACAGACAATACAATGATCAAAAGACAAACAATACAATGACCAAAAGACAGACAATACAATGACCAAAAGACAGACCACACAATGATCAAAAAACAAACAATACAATGACCAAAAGACAGACAATACAATGATCAAAAGACAGACAATACAATGATCAAAACACAGACAATACAATGACCAAAATACAAACAATACAATGACCAAAAGAGAGACAATACAATGACCAAAAGACAGACAATACAATGACCAAAAGACAGACAATACAATGATCAAAAGACAGACAATACAATGATCAAAAAACAAACAATACAATGACCAAAAGAGAGACAATACAATGACCAAAAGACAAACAATACAATGACTAAAAGAGAGACAATACAATGACTAAAAGACAGACAATACAATGACCAAAAGACAGACAATACAATGATCAAAAAACAAACAATACAATGACTAAAAGACAGACAATACAATGACCAAAACACAGACAATACAATGACCAAAATACAAACAATACAATGACCAAAAGACAGACAATACAATGACCAAAAGACAGACAATACAATGACCAAAAGACAAACAATACAATGACCAAAAGACAGACAATACAATGACTAAAAGAGAGACAATACAATGACCAAAAGACAGACAATACAATGATCAAAAGACAGACAATACAATGACCAAAAGACAGACAATACAATGACCAAAAGACAAACAATACAATGACCAAAAGAGAGACAATACAATGACCAAAAGACAGACAATACAATGACCAAAAGACAGACAATACAATGATCAAAAGACAAACAATACAATGACCAAAAGACAGACAATACAATGACCAAAAGACAGACAATACAATGATCAAAAAACAAACAATACAATGACCAAAAGACAGACAATACAATGATCAAAAGACAGACAATACAATGATCAAAACACAGACAATACAATGACCAAAATACAAACAATACAATGACCAAAAGACAAACAATACAATGACAAAAAGACAGACAATACAATGACTAAAAGAGAGACAATACAATGACCAAAAGACAGACAATACAATGATCAAAAGACATATAATACAATGATCAAAAAACAAACAATACAATGACCAAAAGAGAGACAATACAATGACCAAAAGACAGACAATACAATGACTAAAAGACAGACAATACAATGATCAAAAGACAGACAATACAGTGATCAAAAAACAAACAATACAATGACCAAAAGAGAGACAATACAATGACCAAAAGACAAACAATACAATGACTAAAAGAGAGACAATACAATGACTAAAAGACAGACAATACAATGACCAAAAACAGACAATACAATGATCAAAAAACAAACAATACAATGACTAAAAGACAGACAATACAATGACCAAAACACAGACAATACAATGACCAAAATACAAACAATACAATGACCAAAAGACAGACAATACAATGACCAAAAGACAGACAATACAATGACCAAAAGACAAACAATACAATGACCAAAAGACAGACAATACAATGACTAAAAGAGAGACAATACAATGACCAAAAGACAGACAATACAATGATCAAAAGACAGACAATACAATGACCAAAAGACAGACAATACAATGACCAAAAGACAAACAATACAATGATCAAAAGAGAGACAATACAATGACCAAAAGAGAGACAATACAATGACCAAAAGACAGACAATACAATGATCAAAAGACAAACAATACAATGACCAAAAGACAGACAATACAATGACCAAAAGACAGACAATACAATGACCAAAAGAGAGACAATACAATGATCAAAAGACAGACAATACAATGACCAAAAGACAGACAATACAATGACCAAAAGACAAACAATACAATGACCAAAAGACAGACAATACAATGATCAAAAAACAAACAATACAATGACCAAAAGAGAGACAATACAATGACCAAAAGACAGACAATACAATGACTAAAAGACAGACAATACAATGATCAAAAGACAGACAATACAGTGATCAAAAAACAAACAATACAATGACCAAAAGAGAGACAATACAATGACCAAAAGACAAACAATACAATGACTAAAAGAGAGACAATACAATGACTAAAAGACAGACAATACAATGACCAAAAACAGACAATACAATGATCAAAAAACAAACAATACAATGACTAAAAGACAGACAATACAATGACCAAAACACAGACAATACAATGACCAAAATACAAACAATACAATGACCAAAAGACAGACAATACAATGACCAAAAGACAGACAATACAATGACCAAAAGACAAACAATACAATGACCAAAAGACAGACAATACAATGACTAAAAGAGAGACAATACAATGACCAAAAGACAGACAATACAATGATCAAAAGACAGACAATACAATGACCAAAAGACAGACAATACAATGACCAAAAGACAAATAATACAATGATCAAAAGAGAGACAATACAATGACCAAAAGACAGACAATACAATGACCAAAAGACAGACAATACAATGATCAAAAGACAAACAATACAATGACCAAAAGACAGACAATACAATGACCAAAAGACAGACAATACAATGACCAAAAGACAGACAATACAATGATCAAAAGACAGACAATACAATGACCAAAAGACAGACAATACAATGACCAAAAGACAAACAATACAATGACCAAAAGACAGACAATACAATGACCAAAAGACAGACAATACAATGACCAAAAGACAGACAATACAATGATCAAAAGACAGACAATACAATGACCAAAAGACAGACAATACAATGACCAAAAGACAAACAATACAATGACCAAAAGACAAACAATACAATGATCAAAAGACAAACAATACAATGACCAAATGAGAGTCAATACAATGACCAAAAGACAAACAATACAATGACCAAAAGACAGACAATACAATGATCAAAAGACAAACAATACAATGACCAAATGACAGACAATACTATGACCAAATGACAGACAATACAATGACCAAAAGACAGACGATACAATGACCAAATGACAGACAATGCAATGACCAAAAGACAGACAATACAATGACCAACAGACAGACAATAAAATGACAAAAAGACAGACAATACAATGACCAAAAGACAGAAAATACAATGACCAAAAGACAGACAATACAATGACCAAAACACAGACAATACAATGACCAAAAGACAAACAATACAATGATCAAAAGACAGACAATACAATGACCAAAAGACAAACAATACAATGACCAAAAGACAGACAATACAATGACCAACAGACAGACAATACAATGACCAAAAGAGAGGCAATACAATGATCAAAAGACAAACAATACAATGACCAAAAGACAGACAATACAATGACCAAAAGACAGACAATACAATAACCAAAAGACAGATGATACAATGACCAAACGACAGACAATACAATGACCAAAAGACAGACAATACAATGACCAAAAGACAGACAATACAATGACCAAATGACAGACAATACAATGATAAAAAGACAAACAATACAATGACCAAAAGACAGACAATACAATGACCAAAACACAGACAATACAATGACCAAAAGACAAACAATACAATGACCAAAAGACAGACAATACAATGATCAAAATACAGACAATACAATGACCAAAAGACAGACAATACAATGACCAAAAGACAGACAATACAATGATCAAAAGACAAACAATACAATGACCAAAAGACAGACAATACAATGACCAAAAGACAGACGATACAATGACCAAACGACAGACAATACAATGACCAAAAGACAGACAATACAATGACCAAAATACAGACATTACAATGACCAAAAGACAGACAATACAATAACCAACAGACAGACAATAAAATGACAAAAAGACAGACAATACAATGATCAAAAGACAAACAATACAATGACCAAAAGACAAACAATACAATGATCAACAGACAGACAATACAATGACCAAAAGACAGACAATACAATGACCAACAGACAGACAATACAATGATCAAAAGGTAAATGACAAACAAATAAACTTAGAATAACAGTTGTGTATTTAGACATTGGGGGAGATAACAAATTATGAATGGGTTTGGGTTAGGTTTATGGTGTTTAACACCACTTTCAACAATATTTCACAAACAATACAATGACCAAAAGACAAACAATACAATGACCAAAAGACAGACAATACAATGATCAAAACACAGACAACACAATGACCAAAAGACAGACAATACAATGACCAAAAGACAGACAATACAATGATCAAAAAACAAACAATACAATGACCAAAAGACAGACAATACAATGATCAAAAGACAGACAATACAATGATCAAAACACAGACAATACAATGACCAAAATACAAACAATACAATGACCAAAAGACAGACAATACAATGACCAAAAGACAGACAATACAATGACCAAAAGACAAACAATACAATGACCAAAAGACAGACAATACAATGACTAAAAGATAGACAATACAATGACCAAAAGACAGACAATACAATGATCAAAAGACAGACAATACAATGATCAAAAAACAAACAATACAATGACCAAAAGAGAGACAATACAATGACCAAAAGACAGACAATACAATGACCAAAAGACAGACAATACAATGATCAAAAGACAGACAATACAATGATCAAAAAACAAACAATACAATGACCAAAAGAGAGACAATACAATGACCAAAAGACAAACAATACAATGACTAAAAGAGAGACAATACAATGACTAAAAGACAGACAATACAATGACCAAAAGACAGACAATACAATGATCAAAAAACAAACAATACAATGACTAAAAGACAGACAATACAATGACCAAAACACAGACAATACAATGACCAAAATACAAACAATACAATGACCAAAAGACAGACAATACAATGACCAAAAGACAGACAATACAATGACCAAAAGACAAACAATACAATGACCAAAAGAGAGACAATACAATGACCAAAAGACAGACAATACAATGACCAAAAGACAGACAATACAATGATCAAAAGACAAACAATACAATGACCAAAAGACAGACAATACAATGACCAAAAGACAGACAATACAATGATCAAAAAACAAACAATACAATGACCAAAAGACAGACAATACAATGATCAAAAGACAGACAATACAATGATCAAAACACAGACAATACAATGACCAAAATACAAACAATACAATGACCAAAAGAGAGACAATACAATGACCAAAAGACAGACAATACAATGACCAAAAGACAGACAATACAATGATCAAAAGACAGACAATACAATGATCAAAAAACAAACAATACAATGACCAAAAGAGAGACAATACAATGACCAAAAGACAAACAATACAATGACTAAAAGAGAGACAAAACAATGACTAAAAGACAGACAATACAATGACCAAAAGACAGACAATACAATGATAAAAAAACAAACAATACAATGACTAAAAGACAGACAATACAATGACCAAAACACAGACAATACAATGACCAAAATACAAACAATACAATGACCAAAAGACAGACAATACAATGACCAAAAGACAGACAATACAATGACCAAAAGACAAACAATACAATGACCAAAAGACAGACAATACAATGACTAAAAGAGAGACAATACAATGACCAAAAGACAGACAATACAATGATCAAAAGACAGACAATACAATGACCAAAAGACAGACAATACAATGACCAAAAGACAAACAATACAATGACCAAAAGAGAGACAATACAATGACCAAAAGACAGACAATACAATGACCAAAAGACAGACAATACAATGATCAAAAGACAAACAATACAATGACCAAAAGACAGACAATACAATGACCAAAAGACAGACAATACAATGATCAAAAAACAAACAATACAATGACCAAAAGACAGACAATACAATGATCAAAAGACAGACAATACAATGATCAAAACACAGACAATACAATGACCAAATACAAACAATACAATGACCAAAAGACAAACAATACAATGACCAAAAGACAGACAATACAATGACTAAAAGAGAGACAATACAATGACCAAAAGACAGACAATACAATGATCAAAAGACATACAATACAATGATCAAAAAACAAACAATACAATGACCAAAAGAGAGACAATACAATGACCAAAAGACAGACAATACAATGACTAAAAGACAGACAATACAAAGATCAAAAGACAGACAATACAGTGATCAAAAAACAAACAATACAATGACCAAAAGAGAGACAATACAATGACCAAAAGACAAACAATACAATGACTACAAGAGAGACAATACAATGACTAAAAGACAGACAATACAATGACCAAAAACAGACAATACAATGATCAAAAAACAAACAATACAATGACTAAAAGACAGACAATACAATGACCAAAACACAGACAATACAATGACCAAAATACAAACAATACAATGACCAAAAGACAGACAATACAATGACCAAAAGACAGACAATACAATGACCAAAAGACAAACAATACAATGACCAAAAGACAGACAATACAATGACTAAAAGAGAGACAATACAATGACCAAAAGACAGACAATACAATGATCAAAAGACAGACAATACAATGACCAAAAGACAGACAATACAATGACCAAAAGACAAACAATACAATGATCAAAAGAGAGACAATACAATGACCAAAAGACAGACAATACAATGACCAAAAGACAGACAATACAATGATCAAAAGACAAACAATACAATGACCAAAAGACAGACAATACAATGACCAAAAGACAGACAATACAATGACCAAAAGACAGACAATACAATGATCAAAAGACAGACAATACAATGACCAAAAGACAGACAATACAATGACCAAAAGACAAACAATACAATGACCAAAAGACGGACAATACAATGATCAAAAAACAAACAATACAATGACCAAAAGAGAGACAATACAATGACCAAAAGACAGACAATACAATGACCAAAAGACAGACAATACAATGATCAAAAGACAGACAATACAATGATCAAAAAACAAACAATACAATGACCAAAAGAGAGACAATACAATGACCAAAAGACAAACAATACAATGACTAAAAGAGAGACAATACAATGACTAAAAGACAGACAATACAATGACCAAAAGACAGACAATACAATGATCAAAAAACAAACAATACAATGACTAAAAGACAGACAATACAATGACCAAAACACAGACAATACAATGACCAAAATACAAACAATACAATGACCAAAAGACAGACAATACAATGACCAAAAGACAGACAATACAATGACCAAAAGACAAACAATACAATGACCAAAAGACAGACAATACAATGACTAAAAGAGAGACAATACAATGACCAAAAGACAGACAATACAATGATCAAAAGACAGACAATACAATGACCAAAAGACAGACAATACAATGACCAAAAGACAAACAATACAATGACCAAAAGAGAGACAATACAATGACCAAAAGACAGACAATACAATGACCAAAAGACAGACAATACAATGATCAAAAGACAAACAATACAATGACCAAAAGACAGACAATACAATGACCAAAAGACAGACAATACAATGATCAAAAAACAAACAATACAATGACCAAAAGACAGACAATACAATGATCAAAACACAGACAATACAATGATCAAAACACAGACAATACAATGACCAAAATACAAACAATACAATGACCAAAAGACAAACAATACAATGACCAAAAGACAGACAATACAATGACTAAAAGAGAGACAATACAATGACCAAATGACAGACAATACAATGATCAAAAGACATACAATACAATGATCAAAAAACAAACAATACAATGACCAAAAGAGAGACAATACAATGACCAAAAGACAGACAATACAATGACTACTAAAAGACAGACAATACAATGATCAAAAGACAGACAATACAGTGATCAAAAAACAAACAATACAATGACCAAAAGAGAGACAATACAATGACCAAAAGACAAACAATACAATGACTAAAAGAGAGACAATACAATGACTAAAAGACAGACAATACAATGACCAAAAACAGACAATACAATGATCAAAAAACAAACAATACAATGACTAAAAGACAGACAATACAATGACCAAAACACAGACAATACAATGACCAAAATACAAACAATACAATGACCAAAAGACAGACAATACAATGACCAAAAGACAGACAATACAATGACCAAAAGACAAACAATACAATGACCAAAAGACAGACAATACAATGACTAAAAGAGAGACAATACAATGACCAAAAGACAGACAATACAATGATCAAAAGACAGACAATACAATGACCAAAAGACAGACAATACAATGACCAAAAGACAAACAATACAATGATCAAAAGAGAGACAATACAATGACCAAAAGACAGACAATACAATGACCAAAAGACAGACAATACAATGATCAAAAGACAAACAATACAATGACCAAAAGACAGACAATACAATGACCAAAAGACAGACAATACAATGACCAAAAGACAGACAATACAATGATCAAAAGACAGACAATACAATGACCAAAAGACAGACAATACAATGACCAAAATACAAACAATACAATGACCAAAAGACAGACAATACAATGACCAAAAGACAGACAATACAATGACCAAAAGACAGACAATACAATGATCAAAAGACAGACAATACAATGACCAAAAGACAGACAATACAATGACCAAAAGACAAACAATACAATGACCAAAAGACAAACAATACAATGATCAAAAGACAAACAATACAATGACCAAATGAGAGTCAATACAATGACCAAAAGACAAACAATACAATGACCAAAAGACAGACAATACAATGATCAAAAGACAAACAATACAATGACCAAATGACAGACAATACTATGACCAAATGACAGATAATACAATGACCAAAAGACAGACGATACAATGACCAAATGACAGACAATGCAATGACCAAAAGACAGACAATACAATGACCAACAGACAGACAATACAATGACAAAAAGACAGACAATACAATGACCAAAAGACAGAAAATACAATGACCAAAAGACAGACAATACAATGACCAAAACACAGACAATACAATGACCAAAAGACAAACAATACAATGATCAAAAGACAGACAATACAATGACCAAAAGACAAACAATACAATGACCAAAAGACAGACAATACAATGACCAACAGACAGACAATACAATGACCAAAAGAGAGGCAATACAGTGATCAAAAGACAAACAATACAATGACCAAAAGACAGACAATACAATGACCAAAAGACAGACAATACAATAACCAAAAGACAGATGATACAATGACCAAACGACAGACAATACAATGACCAAAAGACAGACAATACAATGACCAAAAGACAGACAATACAATGACCAAATGACAGACAATACAATGATAAAAAGACAAACAATACAATGACCAAAAGACAGACAATACAATGACCAAAACACAGACAATACAATGACCAAAAGACAAACAATACAATGACCAAAAGACAGACAATACAATGATCAAAAGACAGACAATACAATGACCAAAAGACAGACAATACAATGACCAAAAGACAGACAATACAATGATCAAAAGACAAACAATACAATGACCAAAAGACAGACAATACAATGACCAAAAGACAGACGATACAATGACCAAACGACAGACAATACAATGATCAAAAGACAGACAATACAATGACCAAAATACAGACAATACAATGACCAAAAGACAAACAATACAATGACCTAAAGACAAACAATACAATGACCAAAAGACAGACAATACAATGACCAACAGACAGACAATACAATGATCAAAAGACAGACATTACAATGACCAAAAGACAGACAATACAATAACCAACAGACAGACAATAAAATGACAAAAAGACAGACAATACAATGATCAAAAGACAAACAATACAATGACCAAAAGACAAACAATACAATGATCAACAGACAGACAATACAATGACCAAAAGACAGACAATACAATGACCAACAGACAGACAATACAATGATCAAAAGGTAAATGACAAACAAATAAACTTAGAATAACAGTTGTGTATTTAGACATTGGGGGAGATAACAAATTATGAATGGGTTTGGGTTAGGTTTATGGTGTTTAACACCACTTTCAACAATATTTCACAAACAATACAATGACCAAAAGACAAACAATACAATGACCAAAAGACAGACAATACAATGATCAAAACACAGACAACACAATGACCAAAAGACAGACAATACAATGATCAAAACACAGACAATACAATGACCAAAGGACAGACAATACAATGACCAAAAGACAGACAATACAATGACCACAATACAAACAATACAATGACCAAAAGACAGACAATACAATGATCAAAAGACAGACAATACAATGACCAAAAGACAAACAATACAATGACCAAAAGACAGACAATACAATGACCAAAAGACAGACAATACAATGACCAAAAGACAGACAATACAATGATCAAAAGACAGACAATACAATGACCAAAAGACAGACAATACAATGATCAAAACACAGACAATACAATGACCAAAAGACAAACAATACAATGACCAAATGAGAGACAATACAATGACCAAAAGACAAACAATACAATGACCAAAAGACAGACAATACAATGATCAAAAGACAAACAATACAATGACCAAATGACAGACAATACAATGACCAAATGACAGACAATACAATGACCAAAAGACAGACGATACAATGACCAAACGACAGACAATGCAATGACCAAAAGACAGACAATACAATGACCAACAGACAGACAATAAAATGACAAAAAGACAGACAATACAATGACCAAAAGACAGAAAATACAATGACCAAAAGACAGACAATACAATGACCAAAACACAGACAATACAATGACCAAAAGACAGACAATACAATGATCAAAAGACAGACAATACAATGACCAAAAGACAAACAATACAATGACCAAAAGACAGACAATACAATGACCAACAGACAGACAATAAAATGACCAAAAGACAGACAATACAATGATCAAAAGACAAACAATACAATGACCAAAAGACAAACAATACAATGACCAAAAGACAGACAGTACAATAACCAAAAGACAGATGATACAATGACCAAACGACAGACAATACAATGACCAAAAGACAGACAATACAATGACCAAAAGACAGACAATACAATGACCAAATGACAGACAATACAATGATAAAAAGACAGACAATACAATGACCAAAAGACAGACAATACAATAACCAAAACACAGACAATACAATGACCAAAAGACAAACAATACAATGACCAAAAGACAGACAATACAATGACCAAAAGACAGACAATACAATGATCAAAAGAGAGACAATACAATGATCAAAAGACAAACAATACAATGACCAAAAGACAGACAATACAATGACTAAAAGACAGACGATACAATGACCAAACGACAGACAATACAATGACCAAAAGACAGACAATACAATGACCAAAATACAGACAATACAATGACCAAAAGACAAACAATACAATGACCAAAAGACAAACAATACAATGACCAAAAGACAGACAATACAATGACCAACAGACAGACAATACAATGATCAAAAGACAGACATTACAATGACCAAAAGACAGACAATACAATAACCAACAGACAGACAATAAAATGACAAAAAGACAGACAATACAATGACCAAAAGACAAACAATACAATGACCAAAAGACAAACAATACAATGACCAAAAGACAAACAATACAATGACCAACAGACAGACAATACAATGATCAAAAGACAGACATTACAATGACCAAAAGACAGACAATACAATAACCAACAGATAGACAATAAAATGACAAAAAGACAGACAATACAATGACCAAAAGACAAACAATACAATGACCAAAAGACAAACAATACAATGACCAAAAGACAGACAATACAATGACAAACAGACAGACAATACAATGATCAAAAGACAGACAATACAATGACCAACAGACAGACAATACAATGACCAAAAGACAGACAATACAATGACCAAAAGACAGACAATACAATGACCAAAAGGTAAATGACAAACAAATAAACTTAGAATAACAGTTGTGTATTTAGACATTGGGGGAGATAACAAATTATGAATGGGTTTGGGTTAGGTTTATGGTGTTTAACACCACTTTCAACAATATTTCAGTTATATCGTGGCAGTCAGTTTTATTGGCAGAAGAAACCGGAGTACACAGAGAAAACCTCCGTCCTGTCGCAAGTCACTGACAAACTTTATCACATAATGTTGTATCAAGCATACCTCACCATGAACGGGGTTCGAACTCACAACTGTTAGTGGTGATAGGCACTGATTGCACAGGTAGTTGTAAATCCAACTACCATATGTTCATGACCACGGTGGCCCCCAATTATGAATGGAAATTCTAATTTAACCAACATACGAATATAATATCACTATTACATACCCTCCTCTGTTTATATAATATTTGATAAAATCTGCCTTTCTATGATCTCGTCCTGTATTATGACCCATTTTGGACGCCCCAGCAGTCACTCCAATTCCAATGTACTTCTCTTTACCGATAGTTAAAATTTCTGTAAAACATAGTGAGTGAGTGAGTGAGTGAGTGAGTGAGTGAGTGATAGTTGTTTAATGCCAATTCAGCAATTTTTCAGCCATATCATGGTGAAAACAAGTTAATTTTCAATGAGATGATGATGAAGACTGCATTGTTCTAAACCAACACACTGAGTTGGATTTTTATAGTGTTCGCTTACTGAAACAACAGTCCGCAGGTAGATATGTCGCTCCACCCGGACACATTATCCTGATTAAGAGCCAACCAGTCCTTGTACTGTCTCCTTAGTGCTGCGTGCTTAGCGGAGAAGCAACAAATATCAATTTTATAGTATTTGGTTTTTATTTTCATTTGGCTTGGGAGGTAGATGGGTTTCATTTACTATTTGGCCTGGGTAGTGGATGGGTCAAGGTTGTTGATTTTTTACCACAAGCCCAACACCAGAACCATAATATATAGTACTAATAAAAATCTTTGTAAAAAAAAATGCTTTGAACATTTTGATCAGAATGACAGTACACAATGTGTGTTACCTGTGTACCTGCTTCAAACACAAACTTGACAGTATAAACACTTATCCAACTGCCTTCCAATATTATATATATGTTGAAGAGAATATTGATAATGGACAGACACTAGAGTGATAAAGTTTGTCAGTGACTTTCTACTGGTTGGTGGCTTTCAGTGGGTACTATGTACAACCTTAAGTGATCAAGTTTGTCAGTGACTTTCTACTGACTGCCTCCTAAATAACTAAAAGTGTTCTACATAACATATGGTATTCTGACTCTGGGTTCTATATACCATATGGTATTCTGACTCTGGGTTCTATATACCATATGGTATTCTGACTCTGGGTTCTATATACCATATGGTATTCTGACTCTGGGTTCTATATAACATATGGTATTCTGACTCTGGGTTCTATATACCATATGGTATTCTGACCTTGGGTTCTATATACCATATGGTATTCTGACTCTGGGTTCTATATACCATATGGTATTCTGACTCTGGGTTCTATATACCATATGGTATTTTGACCCTGGGGTCAAATTTCTGTCATAGTATTTTGAACAGCATCATAGTCAATTGAATTCCCTCATTATTACCAAAAGAGCATGTTCATAATGCCATAAGAAGGGGGTTCAATATACCATGAGCAGGGTGTTCAATATACCATGAGTAGGGGGTTCAATATACCATACGTAGGGGGTTCGATATTCCATGGGTAGGGGGTTCATTACACTAATGTTGTTCAACATCCTGTTTGGGATCATGTCAGGGTTCATATTTTCAACCAACCAACCAATCAGCAAGAAGCTTACTATTTAAAACTGAGTACACATCATGAGATGTTATCTGATTGCATATGATTGGACAGCCAAGATGAATAAAAGGTTACCTAATATGACCTCCAAACGTGATGTTGTTAGATGTTGGTGTATTGCCACATAAAAAATGTCAAAAAAAGATGCAACAAACATCAAATTTTAATTAGATTACAGTCCCTTCGGACAGACATCAACAAGTTTTTTTGTGTTGTCCTATTATGCGTCTTTACGTTCTGAGTTCCGCTTTGCGATGTTCGTTATGATTTCTGCATAAAAACGATGTTCGGTTTGTCTTTACCAGTTGTTTGTAGGAGGGTTCATGTCTTATTTACGTTATTTGTGTTTGTTTGCGCATAGTGGTGTCCAACACATATTGTGTTGTGTTTTTGTTTTATTTTTCTTCGTCTTGTGCATAAATAGTACATGTATGAAGAAAAAAAACCCACACAAATCAAACAAAACTCCAGCTATCATCTGGAAGCTCCATAAAAACAATATTTCTATTTACATGTATATATTTACTTACTGATACTAAATGACTTGAATTTCTCTGAGAATGGCCTTGCACCAGTGAAATAGGCTTTTTGATGGGCATTATTTGTTAGTTTGGTCTGATAACTGAAATATACACAAACTATTTTATGTGGTAGTAAATATAGAGAACATGTTTTCAGTATTAATTGAATTTTGTTTTTCATCAAAAGACATTGAGTGAGTGAATGTTTGCTTAAACAAAAAGTGAGCAATTTTTCTCCAATATTATTATGGTGAGAACAAGTCACACTTTGATGATGTCGTCTGCTTTGTTACTAGATTATTTATACCACACACTTTCTTTTTTAATGAGGGGCTATGTTGGGTGCATGCAATAAAATTGGACAAAAAATAAGAACACTGAAACTTTGTAATTTGGCACTTTGTGTCCTCTTTCGGTTGATTTCATTTTAGAAATCTGTTGGCATATGACAGCTAGCTCTGTCTCAACACAATTACTTCAAAGGAAATCAAAATTGGAGGAAAAATCAAAATTTCATACACATTCATTTACTTCCTATTTTATTTCAGGGGCCGTTGTGATCGTATGGTAGTTGGATTTTACAACTATCAGTGCCTATGTGATAAAGTTTGTCAGTAACTTGCGACAGGTCGGTGGTTTTCTCTGGTTTCCTCCACCAATAAAACTGACCACCATGATATAACTGAAATATTGTTTAAAGTAGCATTAAACACCATAGATCAAACCAAATACGTTATTTAGTCGTCAAATATCACTAAAATGTTTTTTTTAATATGTAATGATTTTGATTTTGATTTTTGGTGTTTTAACACCACTTTCAACAATATTTCAGCTATATCATGGCGACCAGTTTTAGTGGCGGAGGAAGCCGGAGTACCCGGAGAGAACCATCGACCATGGGCAAGCAACTGGTAAATTTTATCACTTGCGGCTGCGTGTCGAGTGCACCCTTTTTTGTATTTTACAAAGCCAGGTGCGACCCCACGCCGTATTGGTGATAGGTTTTGATAGAGTTGTTAGATCCAGCGACCTAACTCATTGAGCCACCCAGGCCGCTAATATGTAATAGTTACAAACTATTTAATGCAAACTATTTTGAAATTAGTATTTCTCTTAAACATCTATCATGATATAACTGAAATATTGTTGAAAGTGGCGTTATACACCATAAACCAACCAAAAACATCTAGTTTTTGGATAAAAAAAATTTAATAAAGAAAATATTGATTTTAAATATATTCTAACAATTTTAGGAATTTTTACATGCCTGTGTCAGAACAGAAAGCAAAAGTGATAGATGTATATAACTTATTATTAAGAGTGCGAGCGAGAGATTGTTGTTTAACACCAACTCAGCAATTTTTCAGCTACATGTATATCATAGCGAGAACAAGTTAATTTTCAATGAAGTGATGACGAGGTTCCCTTTGTACTAGATCAATACGCTTAGTTGGATTTTTATAGTGCTAGTTCACTGAAACAACAGTCCGTGGATAGACATGTTGTCCCACTCGGACACATTATCCTGATTCTGAGCCAACCAGTCAGTTTTGACCCAATCTGGGCTAAAACCCACGATCTACAGCACTCGAGGTGAACACACTAACCATTACACCACCAATATATTATTAAGAGAATTATGAACAAGTTAAATGTATGTAAAAAAATATATTAAAGTGTACTGTTTAACAAGCAACAAAAGTGTATTAAAAGTAATTATGAAATAATATATGATACAGAGTGGAGCAGGAACTGCTTACCCTTCTGGAGTACCTGTGTTCACCTCCAGTTTTTAGTGGGGTTCCTGTTACTAGATCTTTAGTTTTATGTGTAATGTTTTGTGATCGTTGTTTGTCCTTTTGTTCTTTTCCTTTTGACAATCATGTTGTCTGTCCTTCATTACAGATTCTGATTACCTCCCTTTGGTGTCTTCAAACTCTTCTTGTAAAATATTGTTTATATACGTTGATTATTCCCTGGATAATCAATGATGGTTTCACAGGGTAACATCAAAGAAACTTGGACTTTGAAGATAAATTGTATCAAGCATTGTTGAATAAACTATATCTTTTTGTTAAAAAATGTAAATCGTACATAAAAGTCTACATATTTATTGACTACACATTGTAAAAGGAGAAGGTTTATAACGGTCATCTGCCCTGGAAATCTCAGTCAATCTCCCATCATAATAAGGGGCTGGCATGGTCGTGGTCATATGAAGTTGGATTTACAACTACCTGTGCAATCAGTGCCTATCACACTTACGTTGTGCGTTTGAATCCCACTCAGGCGTTTATGGTGTTTAACACCACTTTCAATAATTTTTCAGTTATATCGTGGCAGTCAGTTTTATTGGTGAGGAAACCGCAGTATCCGGAGAATACCACCGATCTTCCGCAAGTCACTGACAAACTTTATCATATAATGTTGTATCGAGTACACCTCGCCATGAATGGGGTTCGAACTCACAACTTAAGTGATGATAGGCAATGATTGTACAGGTTGTTGTAAATCCAACTTTCATATGATCACGACCACGACCATGACCACAACCACGACCATGACGGTCCCTTAAACAGATAGATGACAGATAACAAGTGATGCAAAAAGTACATATGACCCCACAGTTTATCATAAAATGGAATAAACCTTACCAGAGTAGCCCTGTTTCATGGCTGACTGTAGCCTCCTTACATTGTGCTACATGATACACAACTTTAAAGTCTTTAGACTGGTCCACTCTATTAGGCTTGTTTTTAGTAATCGTTCTCTGGAATTATACATTGTCATTCTGAGTGAGTGATTGTTGCTTAATGCCAAATGAGCAATATTTCAGCCATATTATGGAGAGAACAAGTTACATTTAATGTAATTGATTATGATGTCCGTTTTGTTATTGCTCCCAAAACTTTAAATTATTTCGCTTTCCAATCTTTCAATTTTGAGCGTACCTGATGAAGGTTATTCCAGAAACACACTAAATCTGATATCTAAGTTTTTATTTTTTGTACTAGACCAACACGCTAAGTTGGATGTTTATAGTGCTAGCTCACTGACACAACAGTCCATGTAAAAACAGCAAATACCAATTTTATAGTATTTGGTTTGAGCTGACCAGGATCATGATCTACCATACTCCAGGCGGGCACGCTAACCATTAAATCACTGATATGGTTGATTGGTTAAACTAAAGTGTAGTTACTGTGTCTATAAGTTTAAATGTTCTGAACCATACCAGATCTGTCAAAGTCAGTTATACTGGCTTGCTTTATGATTGCTTCACACTATCACTGATATTACAGTTTTATGATTGCTTCACACTATCACTGATATTACAGTTGTATGATTGCTTCACACTATCACTGATATTACAGCTTTATGATTGCTTCACACTATCACTGATATTACAGTTTTATGATTGCTTCACACTATCACTGATATTACAGCTTTATGATTGCTTCACACTATCACTGATATTACAGCTTTATGATTGCTTCACACTATCACTGATATTACAGTTTTATGATTGCTTCACACTATCACTGATATTACAGTTTTATGATTGCTTCACACTATCACTGATATTACAGCTTTATGATTGCTTCACACTATCACTGATATTACAGCTTTATGATTGCTTCACACTATCACTGATATTACAGTTTTATGATTGCTTCACACTATCACTGATATTACAGTTTTATGATTGCTTCACACTATCACTGATATTACAGCTTTATGATTGCTTCACACTATCACTGATATTACAGCTTTATGATTGCTTCACACTATCACTAATATTACAGCTTTATGATTGCTTCACACTATCACTGATATTACAGTTTTATGATTGCTTCACACTATCACTGATATTACAGTTGTATGATTGCTTCACACTATCATTGATATTACAGTTTTATGATTGCTTCACATTATCACTGATATTACAGTTTTATGATTGCTTCACACTATCACTGATATTACAGCTTTATGATTGCTTCACACTATCACTGATATTACAGTTTTATGATTGCTTCACACTATCACTGATATTACAGCTTTATGATTGCTTCACACTATCACTGATATTACAGTTTTAGTGGTGAGGAAACTTGAGCATCCAATGAAAACCATCGTTATTCTGCAGTCATTGAAAAACAATATCAGAGAAAATCACCGATATTCTGCTGTTATTGACAAATTCATTACACAGAAACTTATCACTTATTTATAACTGAATCATTGATTTTTGTGATACCATGGTACTTACAAATGGATCAGTGATTCTAATTTTGACAGAATCTCCTGGATTAAACTTGTATCTGTAGCTGACAATGTTAGAGGACAGATTTAAGATCTTTTCTGCAATGGTTTCAACTTCCATATCATTCTCAACATCCATTGTTGTAGCTATTCCTGGGAAAACCAAAAGTCTAGATCCCTGATCTATTCTGTAAATTATATTGTAAACTATTATAAATAACAACATTTACCCATTTTAAACATGAGAATGATTATTTGTGAAAATGTCATCAATTTATTGTAAAAATTAGTGGTGTTTTTCACAGGTGAAGTAATAAGTATGAAATAAATTGATTACTAGACTTTCAATATTGTTGAAAGTGGCATTAAATACCATAAACCTAAACCTGAACAATACTAAATCTACTAGACAATACTTACTCTCTCAGTACAGCTCCTAAAGATCCATACGAGATATGTTGAACTTCCATCTCATTAAATGTTACAGGATCTAACGGTACTTGTATATAACACTTCTTTTTTATTTCTTTGTCGTCATCATCCAAATTGTCAACATTTCTTGCCAAGTCTTTGAAAGGATTGTCTTCCATTACATCGTTTGTGTCATTTTTGTTACCTTCCACTAATTCTACCTCCGTCTTCTCTTTTAGGATTTTTTCTGACATTTTAACCTGTTCTTCATCTATACTGTATGTCATTGGTAATGGCCTTAAATAACTTCTCATATCCTGAAGATAAAAAGGTTAACTACAGGCTCTCATGATCACAAAGATAAAAAAAAGAGCATACAAGAGGCTAATAGGTTTTGTTTGTTTTATGGTGTTTAATGCCACTTTCAATAATATTTCAGCTATATTGTGGCGGTCAGTTTTATTGGTGGAGGAAACCGAAGTATCCGGAGAAAACCACCAACCTGTCGCAAGTCACTGACAAACTTTATCATATAATGTTGTATCAAGTACACCATGCCTGAGCAGGGTTTGCACTCACAAAATTAGTGGTGATAGGCACTGATTTCACAGGTAGTTGGTGATAGGCACTGATTTCACAGGTAGTTGGAAAGTCAATTACCATACGATCACAACCACGACGACCCTTCAACAGGCTAACATGATTCTGACTTGATAAATAAGTTAACTAGAGGCTCACATGATCCTGAATTAGCATAGTAGTTTCAGAGAAGAAGATTTGTTTTTGCACATTGGCCAATCAAAACAAGCATACATGTATCAGCAATGTTTTTATCAGATCAAATAGAAATGTGGATATTTTGTAGAGGATCTACCAAACATCATTCCTGCAAAAGTTTGGTTGCAATTGATGAAGTAGTTTCAGATGAAAAGATTGAAACTTGAAAAGCATACAGACGACGGACAGATGGATGGATGGTCAGTGATGGCAAAAACTTATATGACCCTTTTTTCATGATGAAGGTGCCTTAGGGAGTATTGTTGTACATACAGGTCCATTAATAGTATATAGTGGTATCATACTTCAATAGATTCTAAAGGACTATATTTAGCCACATAAAATTGACAAATCAGAAGCATTTCAGTCTGTATAGTGTGTCGTTATTGTTTTAATTGAAGGTGTGCATTTCATTGTTTATTTATATTTGCAATGTCATGGAGATACAATTTTCAAGAGTGGCGAAGTTTGGATTCCATTAAATGGTTTCACCCCGCCATACTTTTGTTCTTGTCCCAAGTCAAAACCTACTAAACCTGTATTTTCTTTAGCATTTTGCTGGGGTCTTTTTTTTGGTCGATGATTTGAATTGAGAGGTAATTATTGTTGATATTTGTGTAATTCTTCACCATCACTGTTTTGACTTTCTTTTCATAATTGCAGACATTTTTGTTGAAAATTGCACTGTGGAAAACGAATATCCCAATCTAAATTTACCCAGAGCCTTTCAGTGCAATCCAAGCAAATTCCACAGTCTACACATCCAGACATAGACGTCTTACAAGAACATTCTCTCAGACTGTATCCCAGAATGCCATTGTACTGACACTTCCTGCCTTCGTCACAACACTTGTTGCACATTGTACACACAGACTGAATTGTCTTCCCTGAAGATGACTTCCAATCATGTACACATCCAATAGATATGTTCACTAAAATAAAAAGAAAATAATTTATTTTGAAGAGTGATATAGGAGAGAATGATTGTTGTTTAACGCCAACTCAACAATTTTTCAGCTACATTATGGCGAGAACAAGTTAATTATCAATGAAATGATGATAAGGTTTGCTTTGTACTAGACCAACATGCTTAGTTGGATTTTTATAGTGCTAGCACACTGAAACAACAGTCTGTGGATAGACATGTCGCCCCACTCTGACACATTAACCTGATTCCGAGCCAACCAGTCTTTGCTCTTTCTCTTTAATGCTGTGTGCTTTCCGGAAAAGCAACAAATACCAATTTTATAACTTCAGTAAGACTTCAGTAAGGAGGGTTCATGTTTATTTTACGTTATTTGTGCTTGTTTGCACATAGTGATGTCCAACACATATTGTATTGTTTTTCTTCGTCTTGTGTACCCTAGATTACCAGTTTCTCTGGATTGTCCATTTTTTATTGCCCTTTCAGTATACTCTAATGTTTATTTATGCATGTGAATGTGTTTATATAAAGAGATTTCGGTCAACAAATTTTGTATTAAGTCCAAGGGTAAAGGTTATACAATATTAACCTTTTGATGTGGTCAATACATGTTTTTATATTGACTTAATGAAAAAATATCGACCAAGACCAAAGTCTGAGGTCGATATACTTTCATGGGTCGATAAAATCATGTTTTGACCGATATAAAAAGGCTACAATTGTTTTTATTATATTATTTAAAGTTGCGATTTGTAAATCCAAGACACCATTCATATAATGGGAAAAGATAAAATACCATTAAACTTATTATTGTGATGTCCATTACGATCTCCACATAAAAACGATGTTCGGTTCGTCTTTACCTCCAGTTGTTTGTAGGGGGGTTCATGTCTTATTTATGTTATTTGTGTTGCTTGCGTATAGTGGTGTCCAACACATAATTGTGTTGTGTCTTTGCTTTGTTTTTCTTCGTCTTTGACCTGTGTTGCCAGTTTCTCTGGATTGTCAATATTTGATTTCCCCTTTGGCATTCTCTTACGTTTATTTATATGATTTGATTTGATTTGATTTTTGGTGTTTAATGCCACTTTCAGCAATATTTCAGCTATATCATGGCGACCAATATTAGTGGTGGCAGAAGCCAGAGTTCCCAGAGAGAACCACTGACCATGGGCAAGCAACTGGTAAACTTTATCACTTGTGGCTGCGAGTCGAATGCACCCTTTTTTGTAATTTACAAAGCCGGGTGCGAACCCACGCCGTATTGGTGATAGACTTGTATGAGTTGTTAGGTAATCCAACTACCTAGCTTATTGAGCCACCTGGGCTCTTCGATTACTTATAACATTAATACAGCAATAAATGTGGCTCTCTCTGCTCTTATTCCTTAAAGATGCATGCTTTGCAGAGAGGCTGCTAATACCAATTCAATAGTCCTTAGTTTGTCTTATCAAGCACCTCATGTTGATTAATCACACCACAAGATTAATAAAGTCTTCAAAATCTCATCTCTCCACACAAAATATCATCTCTCCACACATTCTATCATCTCCACACAAAATATCATCTCTCCACACATTCTATCATCTCCACACAAAATCTCATCTAACCACACATTCTATCATCTCCACACAAATCTCTTCTCCACACATTCTATCCTCTCCACACAAAATCTCATATCTCCACACATTCTATCATCTCCACACAAAATATCATCTCTCCACACATTCTATCATCTCCACACAAAATCTCATCTAACCACACATTCTATCATCTCCACACAAAATCTCTTCTCCACACATTCTATCCTCTCCACACAATCTCTCTTGTCCAGGCCACACAATCTCTCTTCTCCACTCACACTCAATATCCCCTCTCCACACAATCCCTCTCCTCTCCACACAATCCCTTCTCTCCACACAATTCCTCTTCTCCACTCACACACAATTTCCCCTCTCCACACAATCCCTCCTCTCCACACAATCCCTACTCTCCACACAATCCCTCCTCTCCACAAAATCCCTTCTCTCCATACAATACTTCTTCTCCACACCATCCCTCTTCTCCACACAATCTCCCTTCTCCACACAATACCTCCTCTCCACACAATCTCCCCTATCCATACAATCTCCCCTCTCCCCTCTCCACACAATCCCTCCTCTCCACACAATCCCTCCTATCCACACAATCTCCCCTATCCATACAATCTCCCTCTCCAGACAATCTCTCTTCTCGACTCACACACAATCTCCCCTCTGCACAATACCTCCTCTCCACACAATCTCTTCTCTCCACACAATCCCTTCTCTCCACACAATACCTCTTCTCCACACAATCCCTCCTCTCCACACAATCTCTCTCCTCCACTCACACACAATCTCTCCTCTCCACACAATCCCTCCTCTCCACACAATCCCTCCTCTCCACACAATCTTCCCTCTCAACACAATCCCTTCTCTCCACACAATCCCTCTTCTCCACACAATCTCTCTCCTCCACTCACACACAATCTCTCCTCTCCACACAATCTCTCTCCTCCACTCACACACAATCCCTCCTCTCCACACAATCTTCCCTCTCAACACAATCCCTTCTCTCCACACAATCCCTCTTCTCCACACAATACCTATTCTCCACACAATCTCTCTTCTCCACACAAAAACCTTATTACAGTGAAACCTGACAAATCAAGCATATGGGAGTAACTTTTATTTAAATAGACAGGTTAAATTTGTGAACACATTTTTGGACTTCAATTTAAAGATTTCTGGTTTAACCAGTGTTTTTGGTTTAGACATTAAAGGTGTGATGACTTAATAAAGCAAAAATACAATTACCTAATCCTTTTGGAATCTCTCCTGACACTAGGTACACTATATTGCATTGCTTCAGAATTTTTTCTATTATGTCAGTATACAGACAAAAGATGTTCCAAGTGTACTGTTGGACATACGTTTCTGTGAGGTCATTCACTGACCCTGACTTTTTCTCTGGAAGGTAACATCTGGACTCCACTGATATTGTACTGTTACCTAAAATAGTATTTCTTATATAATATGGTATACTATTGAATTTACCTGTGCAATCAGTGCCTATCACCACTACTGTTGTAAGCTTGAACCCCATTCATGGCGAGGTGTACTTGATACAACATTATGTGATAAAGTTTGTCAGTGACTTGTGACAGGTCAGTGATTTTCTCCCGGTACTCCGGTTTCCTCAATCAATAAAACTGACTGGCACGATATAGCTGAAATATTGTGAAAGTGACATTAAACACCATACCCCATACCCGTATATATAATGTTGTGTATCCCACAACTTGTGTAAGAGAGGCGTGGCCTTAACCATGCTGTGTATCCCACAACTTGTGTAAGAGAGGAGTGGTCTTAACCATGCTGTGTATCCCACAACTTGTGTAAGAGAGACGTGGCCTTAACCATGCTGTGTATCCCACAACTTGTGTAAGAGAGGCGTGGCCTTAACCATGCTGTGTATCCCACAACTTGTGTAAGAGAGGCATGGCCTTAACCATGCTGTGTATCCCACAATTTGTATAAGAGAGGTGTGGCCTTAACCATGCTGTGTATCCCACAACTTGTGTAAGAGAGGCGTGGCCTTAACCATGCTGTGTATCCCACAACTTGTGTAAGAGAGGCGTGGCCTTAACCATGCTGTGTATCCCACAACTTGTGTAAGAGAGGCGTGGCCTTAACCATGCTGTGTATCCCACAACTTGTGTAAGAGAGGCGTGGCCTTAACCATGCTGTGTATCCCACAACTTGTGTAAGAGAGGCGTGGCCTTAACCATGCTGTGTATCTCACAACTTGTGTAAGAGAGGTGTGGCCTTAACCATGCTGTGTATCCCACAACTTGTGTAAGAGAGGTGTGGCCTTAACCATGCTGTGTATCCCACAACTTGTGTAAGAGAGGCATGGCCTTAATCATGCTGTGTATCCAACAACTTGTGTAAGAGAGGCGTGGCCTTAACCATGCTGTGTATCCCACAACTTGTGTAAGAGAGGTGTGGCCTTAACCATGCTGTGTATCCCACAACTTGTGTAAGAGAGGTGTGGCCTTAACCATGCTGTGTATCCCACAACTTGTGTAAGAGAGGCGTGGCCTTAACCATGCTGTGTATCCCACAACTTGTGTCTTTACCTTTTAACCATGCTGTGTATCCCATGGGGAGGGTCCGATAGTCCGACGGCCCATTAGTCCGACAGCCCATTTGTCCGACAACCCATTAGTCCGACGGCCCATTAGTACGACAACCCATTAGTCCGACAGCCCATTAGTCCGACAACCCATTAGTCCAACATGTCAGTTCGTCACGGTGAGGGACTAAATTCTACATCACATTACCATTTTTACTATTAGTTTCCTTTTCTGGTTTAGTTTCTTTCCTTGTAATAGTAATCCCCGTCTTTATGGAAGTCTTTGGGATGTCAGTTAGTTGGGAAATAGAAAAATCGTAAGCTCGGGTGGTACATACATGTGTACATGCATGTTTAATTACCTTTTGGGTTAGTTAGGAATAGGGACTACTATTACAAGGAACAAAACGAAATGAAACGGTTTGTTTCTCTTCACTTTAAAGACTTGACGGTTCCGTTTCGTTTATTGAATTAGCAAGTAAACAATCCATGTTTTTGGTTTAAAGTAGCGGATCCAGAGGGGGTCTGCTTTCTTCCAGCGATCGCGTCAAACGAGTTTGATCCCTCATCAGCCGAGCTCGACACCTTGTTACCCTAGCTCGACCACTTATTAGGCCCCTCAAGACAGTGGGTTTAAAATGGCAGGTTTCTAAAAAGGACAGGTTTTGTCGAGATTAACATTTGATAGCGTCTGAATCTGAAAATATATTAAATCACTAATAACTGTTTGAAATAGCCCCATGGGGCCCATCCTATATACATGTAATAAGAGAGCTCTAATTTGATCAGTTTCGCATATTTTTAGTTGAAAAAGGGAGAAAATTAAGATAGTGATAAAATCCATGGTGTCGCTTTAAGCAAAAAGGAGAGGTGTTGACCCCAAGTACCTGTGTCGTGAACAAATGAGCTAATGGCAGTTAGGTTAATATATATATCCGTGTCAAAACGATATCGATGTTCGTGTCATCATTTTACACGACGGGTGTTGTTAACAAGGCAGGACTTGCTCACTCTTCCGGAGCACCTGAAATCACTCCCGGTTTTTAGTGGAGTTCGTGTTGTCTGTTCTTTTTAGTTTTATGTGTAACGGATTTGTCATATGTGTCCCTTGATTTTCGATTTCCTGTTTAACGGATTGGTTGCGTTTGTCTCATAGCCAAACCGGTTAATCAAATTGCATTATTGGGAAATTGTTTCAATATATTTCCATTCTAAAAACTGGATACAATCCATGACAAGAAGACGGGTGAAAACGGGTCATTTACCGAATTCCCGGGACCCGTCTGGTGATTGAAAAATCTTGGGTGAGAGGACACATTTCGGCAAATTCATGACCGGTTGTGACCTGCAAAAAAACGGGTGAGTTGACATGTATGGACGACGTTCAGTTATATAGGGCATATGTATATAGGAACCACCCTCATGGTCTGTCGGAATGCCTTGAAGGATATTAATGAGACTTGGTATGCCTCTTGCATTTATAGGTTGTCGGACTAATGGGCTGTCGGACTAATGGGTTGTCGGACTAATGGGCCGTCAGACAAATGGGCTGTCGGACTATTGGGAGGACCCCTATCCCACAACTTGTGTCTTTACCTGAAATTGACTTGATGGCGAGAATTATTACTTGGTGAGAAATACTCACTGACCAGTACTATTTTGCTTGAACAACCTTGTTATGTGCATTCTTTGTTACTTTAGGCCAAAAAAAAGTGACATTAAACACCACAACCCCCACCCCTGTAAACACATTACAAACACAGTGTATTTACTATTGTAATGATCTAAAACCCCCACCCCTG
Organism: Bathymodiolus brooksi; assembly: GCA_963680875.1. Classification (NCBI taxonomy): domain Eukaryota; kingdom Metazoa; phylum Mollusca; class Bivalvia; order Mytilida; family Modiolidae; genus Bathymodiolus; species Bathymodiolus brooksi. The sequence goes on from OY804584.1 coordinate 25,171,487, forward strand.
TAAACACATTACAAACACAGTGTATTTACTATTGTAATGATCAACTGACCTGTATCTTTAACATTACAAACACAGTGTATTTACTATTGTAATGATCAACTGACCTGTATCTTTAACATTACAAACACAGTGTATTTACTATTGTAATGATCAACTGACCTGTATCTTTAACATTACAAACACAGTGTATTTACTATTGTAATGATCAACTGACCTGTATCTTTAACATTACAAACACAGTGTATTTACTATTGTAATGATCAACTGACCTGTATCTTTAACATTACAAACACAGTGTATTTACTATTGTAATGATCAACTGACCTGTATCTTTAACATTACAAACACAGTGTATTTACTATTGTAATGATCAACTGACCTGTATCTTTAACATTACAAACACAGTGTATTTACTATTGTAATGATCAACTGACCTGTATCTTTAACATTACAAACACAGTGTATTTACTATTGTAATGATCAACTGACCTGTATCTTTAACATTACAAACACAGTGTATTTACTATTGTAATGATCAACTGACCTGTATCTTTAACATTACAAACACAGTGTATTTACTATTGTAATGATCAACTGACCTGTGTCTTTAACAATTGCAGTTTGAACACATCCTATCTGAAATACAGCGCCCTCTGGTGTTAACAACATTGTCCGGCCATAATAAGTAGAAGACGACTGTATCCCAGCCAAAAGTGTGTTAGATACTGGGTAAATGAAGCTGTATTTCTTTTTTAGGACAATAAAATCTTTACTTGTGTTGTCTCCTCTCCAATATTCTCTCTATAATATTAATAACAATCAAATCTACAATAGTTTTTTTTATATATGTTATCTTTATACAATAAGTTTTCTTATTAAAGATAGAAATGCTTCTATTGCTGAAAATATCACCCTAAATCTATTTTCATTGCCCTATATGTCACCCTAAATCTATTTTCATTGCCCTATATGTTACCCTAAATCTATTATTATCACCCTATATGTCACCCTAAATCTATTATTATCACCCTATATGTCACCCTAAATCTATTATCATCACCCTATATGTCACCCTAAATCTATTATTATCACCCTATATATCACCCTAAATCTATTATTATCATCCTATATGTCACCCTAAATCTATTATTATCACCCTATATGTCACCCTAAATCTATTTTTATTGCCCTATATGTCACCCTAAATCTATTTTCATTGCCCTATATGTCACCCTAAATCTATTATTATCACCCTATATGTCACCCTAAATCTATTATTATCACCCTATATGTCACCCTAAATCTATTATCATCACCCTATATGTCACCCTAAATCTATTATTATCACCCTATATGTCACCCTAAATCTATTTTTATTGCCCTATATGTCACCCTAAATCTATTTTTATCTTAATTTCACGGGGAACTGGTGATGATTGCCAAAGGGGAGTCCTCAGGAGGGTAGAGGTATTGTCAGAATAAAATTACTGTCACTATATGGTTAGGGTTATGGCTATGGTGTTTAATGCCACCCTCAACAATATTTCAGTTATATCGTGGCTGCCAGTGTTATTGGTAGAGGAAACCAGAGTACCTGGAGAAACTACAGATCTGCTGCTAGTCACAGACAAACTTTATCCCATAATGTTGTATCAAGTACATCCCACTATTGGCAGGATTCGAACTAACAACTTTAGTGGTGATAGGCACTGATTGCATAGATAGTTATAAATCCAACTACCATGCAAAGACCTGACCATAAAATTATCATTCTTGGCAATTTCACTATTTATATGAAAGAAAACAAATTCTTATTACACAAAGATAATTCAAGTATACTCAATAGGTTCTCCTTAAAACAACTAATTACCAAACTAATGTGAATCTCATCACCCTCTAGTTCATTGAGGTTACATTAGTGACAATTTAATAAAAATGTTGTACAACTAAAGAACATACAGACAAATAGAGGATAGATTGTGATCACAGAGGCACTATTCAAAAGAAGTGTTCAAAGAAAAACTTGAACATACTGACTGGTCGCAACTCTATCTATACAGAAATGCTATCCAAGCGTGGAAGATTTTTCGAAAATTATTTCATTAAGGTCTAAACTCTAGCACTGTAAAAAGATATAAATTATAAATAATATTAGAAAACATGACGCTTACTTACTATCATATAACGTTTGTAAATGTGTAATTTAGTACAAAGAGACGTAAAACTAGAGGCTCAGTGGGAAGAGCCAGTGCCGCTCACCTTTCATTCTGTTTTGAGGAACCTTTATACAGAACCTTCCATAGGTGCTTCCTACCAACTTTTGGTTCATTTGGCTACTCGGTCATGTTTGTCAACGAATCAAGACGAAATTGGCACTCTTTATAGAGGACCTTCCATAGATGCTTCCTACCAAGTTTCGATTCATTTGATAAAGCGGTTTCAGAGGAGAATATTTTTCTGGAAATCAACCAATCAGAAACAAGAATTACCTGTGGCGGCCATGTTTGTTAACGGATCGTGACGAAATGAGCAATCTTTATAAAGGACATTCCATAGATGTTTCCTACTAAGCTTCAGTTCATTTGCCTAAGGAGTTTCAGAGGAGAAGATTAAAATGTGAAAAGTTAATGGACGACAGACGACGGATGCCAAGCGATGGCAAAAGCTCAAATTGCCTTTGGCTAAAAAAGGCAAATCTATTATCTTACCAATGATAAAGGTGTAGGAGATAGAACATTTGATACAGTGTACACAAACTGTGTGTCTTCTGGTGTAAATCTCCATGCTGGAATCTCAATCAGGCCAAGATATTCATATAAAACACCCCTTAGTAAATGGACAGGAATCTGAAATAAAAAAAAACAACATCAGGTTTAAAATATATTTACATAACTGAAACATACAGAAAATGTGTCCTTCATTTAAATAGACACCCATCTTGATGAGAGGTTGGTTTGGTTGGTTTATGGTGTTTAACACCACTTTCAACAATATTTCAGTTATATCGTGGCGGTCAGTTTTATTGGTGGATGAAACCGGAGTTCCCGAATAAAACCACCGACCTGTCGCAATCACTGACAAACTTTATCGAGTTCACCTTGCCATGAACAGGGTTTTGAACTCACAACTATAGTGGCGATGGGCATTGACTGAACAGGTAGTTGTAAATCCAACTACCATACGACCACGACAACCCATCTTGATGAGAGGATGTTGTCTTTACAGCTAAAGATGGATATCTCAATATTAAATAAATTGTTTTATCTGCTGGTAGTATAATATAACAGCAGCATGTCGTCAAAGTTTTATATAGTGTATATCAAGTGTGGACAAAATAATGTGTTGGACACTACTTTAATATGGACATTTTGTCTCATTTTTCTATTTTAAGCATTAATTCCCTTCAACTACCAATCAGTGCCTATCACCACTAACTACTCAATACAACATTATGTGATCAAGTTTGTCAGTGACATGCGACCGCTATGATATATAACTGAAACATTATTGAAAGTGTTTATCGCAAACACCAAAACTCCTAAATTTAACCCTTCATAATCATACAACAGACTTAACCCTTCTCATTGTACATAGTTAAACTATAATCTTTACCTCAAGATCCTACAATGTTAGGTGTTTAACAACTCACCCTAACCCTTTATATCATAATCATCAGGGGTTTCAAAGTTTTTTATAATAGGAGGTACTTCTTAAATTTTAGGAGGTACCTAAAAAATTAGGCTGAGGGCCATAAGGGGTCCAGGGGGCGGAAGCTCCTGAAATCTAGCATTTTGTGGACCAAAAAATGTACTTCAGAGACTGCAAAACATTAAGTGTTTTTGAAAGAAAAATCCCATTAACTTTAGAGTTCAGATTTCACCAAGAGTGAAGACCATGCATAATGCCTTGATTTTCCCCCCCTATTTCTTTATTGAATATTTCAGTTTACAGATTTCAGCCAAGATTATTCATAGATAGTCTGCCATATCTTAAAAAAAAAAAAAAAAGGACCATAAAGAGCTATGGTTCCACATCTAGGCTTGACCAAGCCATTGTTATCAAAGCTTAAACTTCTCAAAATTCTTTTGTTGGCTTTGACCTTTTCTTTTTCACAATACCTTGGCTTGTGTGTTTTTTTAACTTTATTACCAGTAAGTAAACTCATCAAAGACCATTGGCAGAATCAAGACATATAAGTGTCATAATTAATGAAACCAAGGACGTATATAGAATACGTCCTTAATGAAACAAATAAATTTAATTTGCAATCATCAATCTTTAATAAAACAATATATATTGTTACTTTCACGACTTATGTGCCAAAAAAAATGTTCGAACAAAAACGATTCGCGGGAAGACATTTATTAACATTTGAATCACAAAAGTTAAATTATTTTGGAAAAAAAGGGGGCCGGCGTTTTGACATTACAATGTATTTCGTATTTGAGCCATGTCCGGTCTTTTTTCAAGATTTCTAGTAATTTTCTATCCCTTATCTCCTCGTACCCCCTTTTAAAAATGTTTTTCAGCACACTTTCATTTCTGTGAACAACCGTGGTTGGGCCCCGTCAAAATATGTAAATAAATTAGCCATAGGTTTTTATTTTTTTATACCGGAAGTTAAACAATATGGACGGAGTTAAGCAACAAGACAGTACGCCCCAGAATGATTCGACCCTGGGTTTTAAATGGATAAAAAAAATCGCACAAAATATTGTGTAGTCATATATTCATAATACATAATGATCATACTTATATTACCGGAGATTACACTAAATTGTGTTTGAACATAATTTGTAATCGGACATTTTTTTATTTTGAAATGATGTCAGCTTTGTTCCGGTCCGAGTTTTACACAAGGATGAAAAGATATTGGGGCGAAAACATATCTATTTACCGCATGCGCAAACTGCTATTTACGATTCTAAGGTGAAGTTATTTTTAAAACAGGGAATATCCCATCAACTTGGTCGTGACGCAGTTGTTCGATTTGAATGCGAGAATTCAGTAATTGATGTGATCATTAATTTTTTATGCAAACTATTCCACAAGCCTATCGACCATCGCACTTGTGGTTTTGACCACCGCTAATTTTGGGGGGTTCAGTAATTTCTGCCGGTACTATACACGATCTCAGGCGGGTAAAAGTACCGGGTACCGGCCCACTTTGAAACCCCTGTATCATACAACAGACTTAACCCTTCTCATTGTACATAGTTAAACTATAATCTTTACCTCAAGATCCTACAATGTTAGGTGTTTAACAACTCACCCTAACCCTTTATATCATAATCATACAACAGACTTAACCCTTCTCATTGTACATAGTTATACTATAATCTTTACCTCAAGTTCCTCATATTTTAGGTGTTTAACAATCATCTCAAACCTCCAGACTTTAGACAATTCCCCTATGGCAGTTGACATTTTTCTACAAGGCTCCATACTTGTTGTGTCTGATAATTTAACTAACACAGATTGTAGGAACTCAACGTCTGCTACAATTGTTTTCAATCCAAGACGAAGTAGAGCGCATTTCCCCTGCAACATACGGACAAATAATTATGCTTAAAAAAAAATACTTTAAAATAATAATAATGTAATAAAAAATGTACAATAAGTAAGCATTTAATTAATAGGGTTAGGATTATGGTGTTTAACGATACTTTCAACAATATTTCAGTTATATTGTGGCGGTCAGCTTTATTGGTGGAGGAAACAGGAGTACCAGGAGAAAACCACCAGCCTGTCTCAAGTCACTGACAAACTATATCACATATTTGTGTTGTCTGTTCTTCTTAGATATACAGATTCTGATTACTTCTTTGGTATCTTCAACCTCTTCTTGTTGAAGATGGTGGAATTGTTAACTATTCTTAATATATCTTCGGTCTAACCTGCTCTTGAAGGGTGGTAAACAACTGCATAATTTCCAGTCCTGTAATTTTTAGGTCTCGCTCCTCAGCGCCTACTTTCCCAGTAGAATCAAAGTCCATGATCTTCTCATTTTGTAGAATATCTGAGATAATCTTTAGAATACGCTTTATTTTTATAGTACAACAATATTTCACACCCTGGTGGTACTTGTGGTAATCCATGATGTCAGCCATTTTTTCCTGGAGACAGTCTACGCCCTGTAATATACAGATATAAGATAAATACTTGTATTTATATCAGTGTTTTTATTTATATTGGCATTTCTAGGAGAGGTTTTTTTTTTATTTACAAGTTAGTCAAACCTGTTTTAGAGGGGGTTGCGATATTCCCCTCCCCCCTTTTCTTAAGAACATTTTGGAAACTGAGAAGCCAAATCCTCCATTCTGAAGTATTCAAATTTGACTTCAAAAAGTCATTTTTAATTGCATTTGTTTGTTACATATAATTTCATTCCATGGCATCCCTGTTCTTTACATCATCATCCTTGTTCTTTACATCATCCCTGTTCTTTACATCATCATCCCTGTTCTTTACATCATCATCCCTGCTCTTTACATCATCATCCCTATTCTTTACATCATCATCCCTGTTCTTTACATCATCATCCCTGTTCTTTACATCATCATCCCTGTTCTTTACATCATAATCCCTGTTCTTTACATCATCATCTCTGTTCTTTACATCATCATCCCTGTTCTTTACATCATCATCCTGTTCTTTACATCATCATCCCTGTTCCTTACATCATCATCCCTGTTCTTTACATCATCATCCCTGTTCTTTACATCATCATCCCTGTTCTTTACATCATCCTCTCTGTTCTTTACATCATCATCCCTGTTCTTTACATCATCATCTCTATTCTTTACATCATCATCCCTGTTCTTTACATCATCATCTCTATTCTTTACATCATCATCCCTGTTCTTTACATCATCATCCCTGTTCTTTACATCATCATCCTGTTCTTTACATCATCATCCCTGTTCTTTACATCATCATCCCTGTTCTTTACATCATCATCTCTGTTCTTTACATCATCATCCCTGTTCTTTACATCATCATCCCTATTCTTTACATCATCATCTCTGTTCTTTACATCATCATCTCAGTTCTTTATATCATCATCTCTGTTCTTTACATCATCATCCCTGTTCTTTACATCATCATTTCTGTTCTTTACATCATCATCCCTGTTCTTTACATCATCATCCCTGCTCTTTACATCATCATCCCTATTCTTTACATCATCATCCCTGTTCTTTACATCATCATCCCTGTTCTTTACATCATCATCCCTGTTCTTTACATCATAATCCCTGTTCTTTACATCATCATCCCTGTTCTTTACATCATCATCCCTGTTCTTTACATCATCATCCTGTTCTTTACATCATCATCCCTGTTCCTTACATCATCATCCCTGTTCTTTACATCATCATCCCTGTTCTTTACATCATCATCCCTGTTCTTTACATCATCCTCTCTGTTCTTTACATCATCATCCCTGTTCTTTACATCATCATCTCTATTCTTTACATCATCATCCCTGTTCTTTACATCATCATCTCTATTCTTTACATCATCATCCCTGTTCTTTTCATCATCATCCCTGTTCTTTACATCATCATCCTGTTCTTTACATCATCATCCCTGTTCTTTACATCATCATCCCTGTTCTTTACATCATCATCTCTGTTCTTTACATCATCATCCCTGTTCTTTACATCATCATCCCTATTCTTTACATCATCATCTCTGTTCTTTACATCATCATCTCAGTTCTTTATATCATCATCTCTGTTCTTTACATCATCATCCCTGTTCTTTACATCATCATTTCTGTTCTTTACATCATCATCCCTGTTCTTTACATCATCATCTCTGTTCTTTACATCATCATCCCTGTTCTTTACATCATCATCCCTGTTGTTTACATCATCATCCCTGTTGTTTACATCATCATCCCTGTTGTTCACATCATCATCCCTGTTCTTTACACATCCCTGTTCTTTACATCATCATCTCTGTTCTTTACATCATCATCCCTGTTCTTTACATCATCATCCCTGTTCTTTACATTATCATCTCTGTTCTTTACATCATCATCCCTGTTCTTTACATCATCATCCCTGTTCTTTACATCATCATCCCTGTTCTTTACATCATCTTCTCTGTTCTTTACATCATCATCTCAGTTCTTTACATCATCATCTCTGTTCTTTACATCATCATCTCTGTTCTTTACACCATCATCCCTGTTCTTTACATCATCATCCCTGTTGTTTACATCATCATCCCTGTTGTTTACATCATCATCCCTGTTGTTCACATCATCATCCCTGTTCTTTACACATCCCTGTTCTTTACATTATCATCCCTGTTCTTTTCATCATCATCCCTGTTCTTTATATCATCATCCCTGTTCTTTACATCATCATCTCTGTTCTTTACATCATCATCCCTGTTCTTTACATCATCATCCCTGTTCTTTACATCATCATCCCTGTTCTTTACATCATCATCTCTGTTCTTTACATCATCATCTCAGTTCTTTACATCATCATCTCTGTTCTTTACATCATCATCTCTGTTCTTTACAACATCATCCCTGTTCTTTACATTATCATCCCTGTTGTTTACATTATCATCTCTGTTCTTTACATCATCATCCCTGTTGTTCACATCATCATCCCTGTTCTTTACACATCCCTGTTCTTTACATCATCATCTCTGTTCTTTACATCATCATCCCTGTTCCCTGTTCTTTACATCATCATCCCTGTTCTTTACATCATCATCTCTATTCTTTACATCATCATCCCTGTTCTTTACATCATCATCCCTGTTCTTTACATCATCATCCCTGTTCTTTACATCATCATCCCTGTTCTTTACATCATCATCCTGTTCTTTACATCATCATTCCTGTTCTTTACATCATCATCTCTATTCTTTACATCATCATCCCTATTCTTTACATCATCATCCCTGTTCCTTACACATCCCTGTTCTTTACATCATCATCCCTGTTCTTTACATCATCATCTCTGTTCTTTACATCATCATCCCTGTTCTTTACATCAGTATCCCTGTTCTTTACAAATCCCTGTTCTTTACATCATCATCCCTGTTCTTTACATCATCATCTCTGTTCTTTACATCATCATCCCTGTTCTTTACATCATCATTTCTGTTCTTTACATCATCATCCCTGTTCTTTACATCATCATCCCTGTTCTTTACATCATCATCTCTGTTCTTTACATCATCATCCCTGTTCTTTACATCATCATCACTGTTCTTTACATCATCATCTCTGTTCTTTACATCATCATCCCTGTTCTTTACACATCCTTGTTCTTTACATCATCATCTCTGTTCTTTACATCATCATCTCTGTTCTTTACATCATCATCCCTGTTCTTTACATCAGTATCCCTGTTCTTTACACATCCCTGTTCTTTACATCATCATCCCTGTTCTTTACATCATCATCTCTGTTCCTTACATCATCATCTCTGTTCTTTACATCATCATCCCTGTTCTTTACATCATCCTCTCTGTTCTTTACATCATCATCCCTGTTCTTTACATCATCATCCCTGTTCTTTACATCATCATTCTTGGTCTATACATCATCATCCCCATTCTTTACATCATCATCCCTGTTCTTTACATCATCATCCCTGTTCTTTACATCATCATCTCTGCTCTTTACATCATCATCCCTGTTCTTTACATCATCATCCCTGTTCTTTACATCATCATCTCTGTTCTTTACATCATCATCCCTGTTCTTTACATCATCATCTCTGTTCTTTACATCATCATCCCTGTTCTTTACATCATCGTCTCTGTTCTTTACACATCCCTGTTCTTTACATCATCATCTCTGTTCCTTACATCATTATCTCTGTTCTTTACATCATCATCCCTGTTCTTTACATCATCATCCCTGTTCTTTACATCATCATCCCTGTTCTTTACATCATCATCTCTGTTATTTACATCATCATCCCTGTTCTTTACATCATCATCCCTGTTCTTTACATCATCATCTCTGTTCTTTACATCATCATCCCTGTTCTTTACATCATCGTCTCTGTTCTTTACACATCCCTGTTCTTTACATCATCATCTCTGTTCTTTACATCATCATCTCTGTTCTTTACATCATCATCTCTGTTCTTTACATCATCATCCCTGTTCTTTACATCATCATCCCTGTTCTTTACATCATAATCCCTGTTCTTTACATCATCATCCCTGTTCTTTACATCATCATCCTTGTTCTTTACATCATCATCTCTGTTCTTTACATCATCATCCCTGTTCTTTACATCATCATCCCTGTTCTTTACATCATCATCCTTGTTCTTTAGATCATCATCCCTGTTCTTTACATCATCATCCCTGTTCTTTACATCATCATCCTGTTTTTTACATCATCATCCCTGTTCTTTACATCATCATCCTTGCTCTTTACATCATCATCCCTGTTCTTTACATAATCATCCCTATTCTTTACATCATCATCCCTGTTCTTTACATCATCATCTCTGTTCTTTACATCATCATCCCTGTTCTTTACATCACCATCCCTGTTCTTTACATCATCATCCCTGTTCTTTACATCATCATCCCTGTTCTTTACATCATCATCCCTGTTCTTTACATCATAATCCCTGTTCTTTACATCATCATCCTGTTCTTTACATCATCATCCCTGTTCTTTACATCATCATCCCTGTTCTTTACATCATCATCCCTGTTCTTTACATCATCATCTCTATTCTTTACATCATCATCCCTGTTCTTTACATCATCATCTCTGTTCTTTACATCATCATCCCTGTTCTTTACATCATCATCCCTGTTCTTTACATCATCATCCCTGTTCTTTACATCATCATCCCTGTTCTTTACATCATCATCCTGTTCTTTACATCATCATCCCTGTTCTTTACATCATCATCTCTATTCTTTACATCATCATCCCTGTTCTTTACATCATCATCCCTGTTCCTTACACATCCCTGTTCTTTACATCATCATCCCTGTTCTTTACATCATCATCTCTGTTCTTTACATCATCATCTCAGTTCTTTACATCATCATCTCTGTTCTTTACATCATCATCTCTGTTCTTTACATCATCATCCCTGTTCTTTACATTATCATCCCTGTTGTTTACATCATCATCCCTGTTCTTTACATCATCATCCCTGTTGTTCACATCATCATCCCTGTTCTTTACACATCCCTGTTCTTTACATCATCATCTCTGTTCTTTACATCATCATCCCTGTTCTTTACATCATCATCCCTGTTCTTTACATCATCATCCCTGTTCTTTACATCATCATCCCTGTTCTTTACATCATCATCCCTGTTCTTTACATCATAATCCCTGTTCTTTACATCATCATCCTGTTCTTTACATCATCATCCCTGTTCTTTACATCATCATCCCTGTTCTTTACATCATCATCCCTGTTCTTTACATCATCATCTCTATTCTTTACATCATCATCCCTGTTCTTTACATCATCATCCCTGTTCTTTACATCATCATCCCTGTTCTTTACATCATCATCCCTGTTCTTTACATCATCATCCCTGTTCTTTACATCATCATCCCTGTTCTTTACATCATCATCTCTATTCTTTACATCATCATCCCTGTTCTTTACATCATCATCCCTGTTCCTTACATCATCATCCCTGTTCTTTACATCATCTTCCCTGTTCTTTACATCATCATCTCTGTTCTTTACATCATCATCTCTGTTCTTTACATCAGTATCCCTGTTCTTTACAAATCCCTGTTCTTTACATTATCATCCCTGTTCTTTACATCATCATCTCTGTTCTTTACATCATCATCCCTGTTCTTTACATCATCATCTCTGTTCTTTACATCATCATCCCTGTTCTTTACATCATCATCCCTGTTCTTTACATCATCATCTCTGTTCTTTACATCATCATCCCTGTTCTTTACATCATCATCACTGTTCTTTACATCATCATCTCTGTTCTTTACATCATCATCCCTGTTCTTTACACATCCTTGTTCTTTACATCATCATCCCTGTTCTTTACATCATCATCCCTGTTCTTTACATCATCATCCCTGTTCTTTACATCAGTATCCCTGTTCTTTACACATCCCTGTTCTTTACATCATCATCCCTGTTCTTTACATCATCATCTCTGTTCCTTACATCATCATCTCTGTTCTTTACATCATCATCCCTGTTCTTTACATCATCATCCCTGTTCTTTACATCATCATCCTGTTCTTTACATCATCATCCCTGTTCCTTACATCATCATCTCTGTTCTTTACATCATCATCCCTGTTCTTTACATCATCATCACTGTTCTTTACATCATCATCTCTGTTCTTTACACATCCCTGTTCTTTACATCATCATCTCTGTTCCTTACATCATTATCTCTGTTCTTTACATCATCATCCCTGTTCTTTACATCATCATCCCTGTTCTTTACATCATTATCTCTGTTCTTTACATCATCATCCCTGTTCTTTACATCATCATCCTGTTCTTTACATCATCATCCCTGTTCTTTACATCATCATCCCTGTTCTTTACATCATCATCTCTGTTCTTTACATCATCATCCCTGTTCTTTACATCATCATCCCTGTTCTTTACATCATCATCTCTGTTCTTTACATCATCATCCCTGTTCTTTACATCATTGTCTCTGTTCTTTACACATCCCTGTTCTTTACATCATCATCTCTGTTCTTTACATCATCATCCCTGTTCTTTACATCATCATCCCTGTTCTTTACATCATCATCCCTGTTCTTTACATCATAATCCCTGTTCTTTATATCATCATCCCTGTTCTTTACATCATCATCCTTGTTCTTTACATCATCATCTCTGTTCTTTACATCATCATCCCTGTTCTTTACATCATCATCCCTGTTCTTTACATCATCATCCTTGTTCTTTACATCATCATCCCTGTTCTTTACATCATCATCCCTGTTCTTTACATCATCATCTCTGTTCTTTACATCATCATCCCTGTTCTTTACATCATCATCCTTGTTCTTTACATCATCATCCTTGTTCTTTACATCATCATCCTTGTTCTTTACATCATCATCCCTGTTCTTTACATCATCATCCCTGTTCTTTACATCATCATCCCTGTTCTTTACATCATCATCCCTGTTCTTTACATCATCATCTCTGTTCTTTACATCATCATCTCTGTTCCTTACATCATCATCTCTGTTCTTTACATCATCATCCCTGTTCTTTACATCATCATCCCTGTTCTTTACATCATCATCCTGTTCTTTACATCATCATCCCTGTTCCTTACATCATCATCTCTGTTCTTTACATCATCATCCCTGTTCTTTACATCATCATCACTATTCTTTACATCATCATCTCTGTTCTTTACACATCCCTGTTCTTTACATCATCATCTCTGTTCCTTACATCATTATCTCTGTTCTTTACATCATCATCCCTGTTCTTTACATCATCATCCTGTTCTTTACATCATTATCTCTGTTCTTTACATCATCATCCCTGTTCTTTACATCATCATCCTGTTCTTTACATCATCATCCCTGTTCTTTACATCATCATCCTTGTTCTTTACATCATCATCTCTGTTCTTTACATCATCATCCCTGTTCTTTACATCATCATCCCTGTTCTTTACATCATCATCTCTGTTCTTTACATCATCATCCCTGTTCTTTACATCATCGTCTCTGTTCTTTACACATCCCTGTTCTTTACATCATCATCTCTGTTCTTTATATCATCATCTCTGTTCTTTACATCATCATCCTGTTCTTTACATCATCATCCCTGTTCTTTACATCATCATCCCTGTTCTTTACATCATCATCTCTGTTCTTTACATCATCATCTCTGTTCTTTACATCATCATCCCTGTTCTTTACATCATCATCTCTGTTCTTTACATCATCATCCCTGTTCTTTACATCATCGTCTCTGTTCTTTACACATCCCTGTTCTTTACATCATCATCTCTGTTCTTTATATCATCATCTCTGTTCTTTACATCATCATCCCTGTTCTTTACATCATCATCCCTGTTCTTTACATCACCATCCCTGTTCTTTACATCATAATCCCTGTTCTTTACATCATCATCCCTGTTCTTTACATCATCATCCTTGTTCTTTACATCATCATCTCTGTTCTTTACATCATCATCCCTGTTCTTTACATCATCATCCCTGTTCTTTACATCATCATCCTTGTTCTTTACATCATCATCCCTGTTCTTTACATCATCATCTCTGTTCTTTACATCATCATCCTGTTCTTTACATCATCATCCCTGTTCTTTACATCATCATCCTTGTTCTTTACATCATCATCCTTGTTCTTTACATCATCATCCTTGTTCTTTACATCATCATCCCTGTTCTTTACATCATCATCCCTGTTCTTTACATCATCATCCCTGTTCTTTACATCATCATCTCTGTTCTTTACATCATCATCTCTGTTCTTTACATCATCATCTCAGTTCTTTACATCATCATCCCTGTTCTTTACATCATCATCTCTGTTCTTTACATCATCATCCTTGTTCTTTACATCATCATCCTTGTTCTTTACATCATCATCCCTGTTCTTTACATCATCATCCCTGTTCTTTACATCATCATCCCTGTTCTTTACATCATCATCTCTGTTCTTTACATCATCATCTCTGTTCTTTACATCATCATCCCTGTTCTTTACATCATCATCTCTGTTCTTTACATCATTATCTCTGTTCTTTACATCATCATACACATCATCATCCCTGTTCTTTACATCATCATCCCTGTTCTTTACACATCCCTGTTCTTTACATCATCATCTCCTTGGAAAGGTTGCTTTCAATTCTTGTATCAGTTTCCAAAATAAATCCTCTTTAATAGCGAAAAAAATATTCATTAACGTCACAGTGTTTGGTATTTTTGAGTTGAAAGTAGTTTTTCTGTAAAATTAACATACATTTTGTTTCATGGTCTTCACATGTTTAGCATGATCTCTTTTGTCACTGTCTGACACGCTGATGTCGATGTTAATAAATGTGCATATTGCATGTGCTTCTCCCGATAACGACTGGATAAAGGACGGAAATAATGCTTTGTTTTATCAAGAATATTTTAGAATGTACAATATTCATTTTTACGGCTGTGAAAAGTGAACCAACAAGATTTTTATTTTATTTTTGTAATTCCTACGAGTTTTAATACAGTAAACACCGAAACAGAACACAAAATTCTGAATTTTGACCCAGTCAGAGAGGTGAGCTTTTCTGGCTTTTTTCACAGGGAATGCAAAAATAAATTTATTTTACCAGGAATGTACGTATATTGTGTTCATCGTACAATGTTAAAATGCACAAAACAACTGCCAAATTACTAAAAAGAGTAGAAACAAGCATCGTTCTAATCATTTTCATAGGTGACCTCTATCTGTGACGTCTGTTTTCTAACCATTCACTCCACTTGAATCAGTTATCAGGAAGCTATATTTTGGTCAGTGAATTTATACAACAAAATTGATCATCTCAATGCAGTCTGACTGCTTAATTAGAACTAGTGCAGGATAAACTATAGAATACGACAGATCAGCGTCAGGACTCAAATAGACATTCATTAATGTCATTATCTAACATCAAGGTCCGATTTAAGGGTATTCTTAGATCTAGGGACGATTTATTGGTTAGGGAATACGTCGGTGACGTTGATTTAAGAAAGTGAGAAACGACCATAGATTGGAGTATTGAACGCCAGTTTGAGAATTTGAAAAAGGACATATATTTAAGAATTGGACGCCGATTTGAGAATTTGAAAACAAGGACATAGATCTGAGTACAAAATGTCTGTGACGTAGAAATCTGACATGGATTTGATGATTGGACGTCGATTAGAGGCTGGATGTCGATCCGAGTCTTACATGGCTTTGAACATCCCTGATCTTCTAATGATCACCATCCTACAGTTTAAATGACTGATTTTCACTTCGATCTGAAAAAATATTTTTATATTGTAACATGAATGCATTCTTTTCCTTTAGTCTTTTTATGGCTTATATACCAGGATGTTATAAGCAGCAGCTAATTATAAGAACTATGAAATAATACACGCTGATATGAGATATTGCACACTTTAAATCTGGGCTGTTGTTTTATTACTCACAGAGAGTCGTGCAATAATCGACGACCTAGATGTGATATTGCAAGCCAGGATTTGCATTCGATTGGTTAACCGTTTACCTAGGAAAACAGTGGTATAAATATAACTTACCTGTGTAGAGGTTAAGTCTGTTGACATGTATTATATCTTATCTAGCTGGCTATATTACCTGAGTAGATGTTAAGTCTGTTGAAATGTACTGTATCTTGTTTATCTGGCCACAAAATTCTTCAATTCTCTCCCTTGTTTTACATAGAGATGAATAAACACTTTGACTGTGGATGTCAAGGTCAGTGAAATTTCTGAAAAATGTTTAATTAAAATTTAGGGAGATATCAGTTTCTTGAAGCATTGATTGTTTGTTTGTTTGTTTGATGGTGTTTAATGCCACTTTCAACAATATTTCAGTTATATCGTAGCGGTCAGTTTTATTGGTGGAGGAAACCGCAGGACCGGGAGAAAACCACAGACCTGCTGCATGTTACTGACAAACTTTATCACATAATGTTGTACACCTCACCCTGATTGAGATTTGAACTCACAACATCAGTGGTGATAGGCTCTGATTGCAGTTTTAAATCCAACTACGATATGTTCACACCACAATGGCTCCTTTGAAGCATTGTAACATGTGTGATACTTAATATGGAGTAATATTGCCAAAGTTTAACATTTGATTACTACACACTGCATTGGTGATGGCTAGGCTAGGCGTGGCTAGGCATGGTTGCCTCAAAAATGGTAGATTGTGGGTCCAAGCTCTGCTCGGGCTATGGCAAAGACTATAATATTGGTATTTGCAGCTTCTCCACTAAGCATGCAGAATTAAGGAGTAAGAGCAAGGACTGGTTGGCTCGGAATCAGGATAATGTGTCTGCTTGGAGCGACATGTCTACCTACAGACTGTTGGTTTCAGTGGGCTAGCACTATAAAAATCCAACTCAGCGTGTTTGAAGTAGTTTAAAGCAGCACTCATCATCATCTCATTGAAAATTAATTTGTTTTCGCCATGATATGGCTGAAAAATTGCTGAGTTGGCATTTAACAACAATCACTCTTTCACTCACTCACTTATTCCCATTAAATTTTTTGTACTACAGTGGCAGCCATATTGGATTTTGAATTTTGAATTTGGATTTTTGGAATGTTCAACTTCATGCCATGTCTTTCAACAATAGCTAACTGTTCTTGGTTTTCTATACATGTATTTATTTCTTTCCCCATTAAATTTGTCCTGTCATGGCAGCCATATTGAATTTTGAATTTTGAATTTGGATTTTAGGAATGTTCAACTTCATGTCATGTCTTTCAACAATACCTAACCTTTCCTGGCTTTCTATACATGTACTGATTTCTTCTAAAGTACTGTTAAATGCCTCTGGTTGGAGTTTAAACATTGGCAGCTTTTCAGCCTCTTTTCCATTCCGCAGAACAATAAATTCACATGCTCTATATTCTGATTGATCTTCTGCAAACTTCATTTCTTTAGTGTTGTCAATCTTTTAATGAAATGAAAAACAAGAAATACCTCCAAACAGTTCTAAAGTTTAATAATAAATAATGATAGAAACAGAGGCAAAATGGATACCCTTAACAACCAAATACACGACCCTTAACAACCAAATACATGCCCTCTCACTGTCCTAGCTTGGCACAGACATGCCCTCTCACTCTCCTAGCTTGGCACAGACATTTCAATAAAAAGTGATGGGGTTAAACTAGTTATATGGGCTTGAGCTTCTCTTTTAATGAAATGATGCAGCCATGCAAGAAAGAATACAATAAGGTGTTTACCTTAATTCATGGGAGTCATTAGTGGGTTGTCTCCCTATAACAAGGAAGGAGTACTATAGTCAATGTCAAAACACTATGCCTAGTAAATTACCCACAAGCTAGGTAAAGTATAGGGATGATTCTGGTTAGAAAATAAAATAACTGAAAATCAATGAAAAATAGTTGAAACCATCTACACCCCCTTTCAAAAGGTCTATTTTTGACTTGTTCAGACAATGTTCTGCAACTTTCAGAATTTTTTTCAGAGGAAAATAGCTGAAATCGGTTAAATAACGGAGAAAAAATCTTCTCATGGTAATAAAAGGGAGATAAATATGTGTTTTCTGCTGGAGATGAGACAGCAGTTAATGAATGACCAGTAATAACAGAAAATATCATTAGCAAGGGATGTAAAATGATAGAAAGTCTCATTGTATAGTAATGAGTAACTTTATCACATAATGTTGTATTGAGTACACCTCGCTCTGATCGAGATTCGAACTCACATCAGTGGTGATAGGCACCGATTGCACAAGTAGTTGCAAATCTAACTACCATATGATCAAGACCATGACCACGACGGCCCTTCATCCATCTTGGATACTGACAAACAAACAAAAACTAACATTTTTCAAACATTCATCCAAGGCACATTTCGGTTAGTTATACTTTCAAACAGTTTTGAGAGTTCCATGTTGAGTTCCAATTGGGTGCTGTGAGGTTTGTGAGAAATAGATTGAAATGTTTAAACCCTATAGGAAGCAGACTCTCACAACTCTGAACCCAAAGTGATGGCATGAAACTTTGGCTCAGGTCAGCTTACAATTATATTCTGTCTTAATGTGTGTCAATATTTTTGTACAGTGGTAAACTTTGGCTCAGGTCAGCTTACAACTATATTCTGTCTTAATGTGTGTCAATATTTTTGCCCAATGGTAAACTACTATCATAGTTAGATACCGGAGTGAGGTCTTTTGTCATCATTTCCTTGTTTTCATTCATTACAACTTCTATCTTTTTCCTGCCCCAAACATCAATGGAAAGTGAAGCCTTTTCTAGGAAACTTAGCAACTGCAAAATAAGAGTAAAACTAACTAGCGGTACATTGTTCTATGCTCAAAAAATAATATTCCTATCCCTAGTCCTCACAATGTATCCCTAGTCCTCACAATGAACATCGGTCCTATTCAAAACTTTAAAACTCAGTCAAACTTTGTTCGGACCAGTACATTTTCCAGTTTTTTTTAGAATTTATATAAATATAAATTCAAGAATTTGATTTGGACCAGTAAATTCAAATTTTCATTTCGAGGACTCATTCCTTTGCATTCATCTTCACGTTACAAATTATGATCAGGGCTATGTTGTGAGCAACATGATACGACCACAGCAAGCTTCGTCCTGCATCATCAGGGCTATGTTGTGAGCAACATGATACGACCACAGCAAGCTTCATCCTGCATCATCAGGGCTATGTTGTGAGCAACATGATACGACCACAGCAAGCTTCGTCCTGCATCAGCTTTATTGCAATCAAGTTTAACTTGAAAACCATACATATAACTGATAGAGGAAATCCATTACAATAGTACAATGTACCTGAAGATATTGTAACAATTACAGTTGGTGATGTCAGCTTTGTACTAGATCAACTTGCTTAATTGGATGTTTATAGTGCTAGTACATGGCAGGTTTCTTATGAAACAGGAACTAGTTACTCTTCGTTTTTGGTGGTGTCCATGTTGCCCATCTTTCATTTTTTTCTGTGTAACGTTTTTTTGTTGTTGCTTTGTGTTCATTCTGTGTCTTGTGTGTGCCGCCCAATGTTGCCTGTGTCCCTGCACTGTCCATTCTGTTGTCTTGTGTGTGCCACCCAATGTTGCCTGTGTTCCTGCACTGTCCATTCTGTTGTCTTGTGTGTGTCACCCAATGTTGCCTGTGTCCCTGCACTGTCCATTCTGTTGTCTTGTGTGTGCCGCCCAATGTTGCCTGTGTCCCTGCACTGTCCATTCTGTGTCTTGTGTGTGCCGCCCAATGTTGCCTGTGTCCCTGCACTGTCCATTCTGTGTCCTGTGTGTGCCGCCCAATGTTGCCTGTGTCCCTGCACTGTCCATTCTGTGTCTGTGTGTGCCGCCCAATGTTGCCTGTGTCCCTGCACTGTCCATTCTGTGTCTTGTGTGTGTCACCCAATGTTGCCTGTGTCCCTGCACTGTCCATTCTGTGTCTTGTGTGTGTCACCCAATGTTGCCTGTGTCCCTGCACTGTTCATTCTGTGTCTTGTGTGTGTCACCCAATGTTGCCTCTGTCCCTGCACTGTTCATTTTTGATTGCCCTTTTGGTGCTCTCTGACATTTATTTACATATACCCATCACCTGAGTTTTCCGACATCCTGTGACATCCGACAAAAATTGATGTACAATTCGACACATTTTCCTGGTCCCTTGGTGTGTCAGATTTGGCAGGTTCCACTGTATTTGCAACAATCAATTATTGACAAGACCATGGAGGTGAAGTGTAATATAAAACAATGTATATTATTCACAGCCAATTACAATAAGTCATTTTTATTGTCTTACCTTCGGGGGCTGTCATGTTTGTGATCGCATGATAGTTGGATTTACAACAACCTATGCAATCAGTGCCTATCACCACTAAAGTTGTGAGTTTGAACCCCATTCATGGTGAGGTATATTCTATGCAACATTATGTGATCAAGTTTGTCAGTGACTTACGACAGGTTGGTGGTTTTCTCTGGGAACGCCGGTTTCCTCCACCAATAAAACTGACCATCACAATATAACTAAAATATTGTTGACAGTGGCATTAAATACTATAAACCTAAACCTATTGTCTTACCTTCTGTCTGACAGATCTGACAAAATATATTTTTTCATAATCATAGTATGGATTGGTAGTAGCCATCTCTGAAGTTGACTGGTAATGGTTGAAGACATGGAAAAACTTGAACTTGCAAAAAGTCTGTAAAAGAAACAAACACTTATTTACAACAGGGCTTGATATTAGCAGTATTCTGGTAGCCCGAGACAAGTAAAAATTTGGTTTGGGCTAGTGAATGACACGCTAAAATTTACAAAATGTTATAAAATTCATCTGTAGAGAGTTGTCCTTTTATAAATTTTGTTGCTAAAAACGACAGATTTCATCAAAGACATAGTGGATAGACATGGTGGATAGAAATGGTGGTTAGACATGGTGGATAGAAATGGTGGAAAGACATGGTGGATAGACATGGTGGATAGACATGGAGGCTAGACATGGTGGATAGACATGGTGGATAGACATGGTGGATAGACACAGGGGATAGACATGGGGGAGACATGGTGGATAGACATGGTGGATAGACATAGGGGATAGACATGGTGGATAGACATGGTGGATAGACATGGTGGATAGAAATGGTGGAAAGACATGGTGGATAGACATGGTGGATAGACATGGAGGCTAGACATGGTGGATAGACATGGTGGATAGACATGGTGGATAGACATAGGGGATAGACATGGGGGAGACATGGTGGATAGACATGGTGGATAGACATAGGGGATAGACATGGTGGATAGACATGGTGGATAGACATGGTGGATAGACATGGTGGATAGACATGGTGGATAGACATGGTGGATAGACATGATGGGTAGACATGATGGATAGACATGGTGGATAGACATAGGGGGTAGACATGGTGGATAGACATGGTGGATAGCAATGATGGATAGACATGGTGGATAGACATGGTGGAGACATAGTGGATAGACATGATGGATAGACATGGTGGATAGACATATGGGATATACATGGTGGATAGACATGGTGGATAGACATGATGGATAGACATAGGGGATAGACATAGGGGATAGACATGGTGGATAGACATGATGGATAGACATGGTGGATAGACATGGTGGATAGACATAGGGGATAGACATGGTGGATAGACATGGTGGATAGACATGGTGGATAGACATAGGGGATAGACATGGTGGATAGACATGGTGGATAGACATTGTGGATAGACATGGTGGATTTTACCTATTCAAATAGAGCATAGGATATTTTTATTGACAAATCAGAAGTGGTTTAAAAAATTATCACTATCTTGTTTTATAAGACAAAATATTTAGACAAGTATATCCTTCTTTCGGACAACTAAAACTTTGGGCTTCTAGTCTGAATGAACAAGTTGTTTAAAAAGTGAATGTCAAGCCTTGTACAGTTGGCCGTGAATGTCAAGCCTTGTACAGTTGGCCCCTGTGTACGGAATTCATCTGAACCTGTATCCTTCACTTAATTATTGATATACTGTTTGGGTACAACTAAGATTGTAGTATCTTAGAAAAAACATTTTTATTAATATTCCTATTTGGTACGGTGCTTAATGACAGAGCCAAATTTGTTTTATCAGATTTGTCCGTCAGACCATAATACTTCAAGAATTCTGTAAAGCTTGTGGCCAATAAAGTCTCTGTTCACTGAAAAAAGGGTTGCGCCGCAGCAGGTGGACACAGGAAAGCTGAACTACGCCGCAGCAGGTGGACACAGGAAAGATGAACAATGCCGCAGCAGGTGGACACAGGAAAGCTGAACTATGCCACAGCAGGTGGACACAGGAAAGCTGAACTACACCGCAGTAGGTGGACACAGGAAAGCTGAACTATGCTGCAGCAGGTGGACACAGGAAAGCTGAACTATGCTGCAGCAGGTGGACACAGGAAAGCTGAACTATGCCACAGCAGGTGGACACAGGAAAGCTGAACTACGCCGCAGCAGGTGGACACATGAAAGCTGAACTATGCTCCAGCAGGTGGACACAGGAAAACTGAACTACGCTCCAGCAGGTGGACACAGGAAAGCTGAACTATGCTACAGCAGGTGGACACAGGAAAGCTGAACTACGCTGCAGCAGGTGGACACAGGAAAGCTGAACTATGCTGCAGCAGGTGGACACAGGAAAGCTGAACTACGCTGCAGCAGGTGGACACAGGAAAGCTGAACTATGCCGCAGCAGGTGGACACAGGAAATCTGAACTATGCCGCAGCAGGTGGACACATGAAAGCTGAACTATGCTCCAGCAGGTGGACACAGAAAAACTGAACTACGCTGCAGCAGGTGGACACAGGAAAGCTGAACTATGCTACAGTAGGTGGACACAGGAAAGCTGAACTACACTGTAGCAGGTGGACACAGGAAAGCTGAACTATGCTCCAGCAGGTGGACACAGGAAAGCTGAACAAGTGTATATTAAAAGTGTGGGCATAGTTTTCAGCTTGACACAGTAAACTGAAGGACAAAATAATGTGTTGGATACAGTAATAAATATACTGAAGACAGTAATATGCTAAAGACAGTAATATGCTGAAGACAGTAATATGCTGAAGACAGTAATATGCTGAAGACAGGAATATGCTGAAGACAGTAATATGTTGGAGACAATAATATGCTGGAGACAGTAATATGCTGAATACAGTAATATACTGGAGACAGAAATATGCTGAAGACAGTAATATGCTGGAAACAGTAATATGCTGAAGACAGTGATATGCTAAATACAGTAATATGCTGAAGACAGTAATATGCTGAATACAGTAATATGCTGAATACAGTAATATGCTGAAGACAGTAATATGCTGAAGACATTAATATGCTGAATACAGTAATATGCTGGAGACAGTAATATGCTAAATACAGTAATATGCTGAAGACAGTAATATGCTGAATACAGTAATATGCTGAATACAGTAATATGCTGAAGACAGTAATATGCTGAAGACATTAATATGCTGAATACAGTAATATGCTGGAGACAGTAATATGCTAAATACAGTAATATGCTGAAGACAGTAATATGCTGAATACAGTAATATGCTGAATACAGTAATATGCTGAAGACAGTAATATGCTGAATACAGTAATATGCTGAAGACATTAATATGCTGAATACAGTAATATGCTGGAGACACAAATATGCTAAATACAGTAATATGCTGAAGACAGTAATATGCTGAAGACAGTAATATGCTGAAGACAGGAATATGCTGAAGACAGTAATATGTTGGAGACAATAATATGCTGGAGACAGTAATATGCTGAATACAGTAATATACTGGAGACAGAAATATGCTGAAGACAGTAATATGTTGGAAACAGTAATATGCTGAAGACAGTAATATGCTAAATACAGTAATATGCTGAAGACAGTAATATGCTGAATACAGTAATATGCTGAATACGGTACTATGCTGAATACAGTAATATGCTGAAGACAGTAATATGCTGAAGACAGTAATATGCTGAAGACATTAATATGCTGAATACAGTAATATGCTGGAGACAGTAATATGCTAAATACAGTAATATGCTGAAGACAGTAATATGCTGAATACAGTAATATGCTGAATACAGTAATATACTGAAGACAGTAATATGCTGAAGACAGTAATATGCTGAATACAGTAATATGCTGAAGACATTAATATGCTGAATACAGTAATATGCTGGAGACAGTAATATGCTAAATACAGTAATATGATGAAGACACTAATATGCTGAATACAGAAATATGCTGAATACAGTAATATGCTGAAGACAGTAATATGCTGAATACAGTAATATGCTGAAGACAGTAATATGCTGAAGACAGTAATATGCTGAAGACAGTAATATGCTGAAGACAGTAATATGCTGAAGACAGTAATATGCTGGAGACAGTAATATGCTGAAGACAGTAATATGCTGAAGACAGTAATATGCTGAAGACAGTAATATGCTGAAGACAGTAATATGCTGAAGACAGTAATATGTTGGAGACAATAATTTGCTGAACACATTGTAATTTGGGCATTTGTTCTTGTTTTACTATTTTACGCATTGGCCCCTTTTAATCCCTTTAATCTTGGACACCTTAAATATAAATTTGTGTATATGTAAAATAGACTTACACTCTCTAGATCTTGTGAGAGTCCTGTGGCAAAGTTTATCTTCACCTTTAGTCGAATCTGTTGAGTAAGCTGAAATATAAAGGGTTCTTAAAAAACTGTGAAAATGACAGATAAATTTTGTTCATAAAATGAAAATTATCTATAATTACATTTACATGTAGCCTTGTAAAATTCTTACTGGCTTGTTACCTTTGATCAGGGAGGTGAGTGAATGATTGATTGTTGTTTAATGCCAACTCAGCAATTTTTTAGCTATATCATGGCGAGAACAAGTTAATCTTCAATGGGATGATGCTGAGGTCCACTTTGTACTAGACCAACACACTTAGTTGCATTTTTATAGTGCTAGCTCACTGAACTAGCAGTTTGCGGATAGATATGTCACCTCTAGCGGACACATTATCCTGAATCCAAGCCAACCAGTCTTCGCTCTTTCTCCTTAATGCTGCATGCTTAGCGAAGAAGCAACAAATACCAATTTTATAATCTTTAGTTTGATAAGATTGGGGCTCAAACTCACAATCTACCACACTCGATGCGAGCACGCTACCCATTACACCATCAATTCCGTGTTAATTTGATCAAAATGCTGTCTAATAATACTAGAGGCTCAGTGGGCTAAGCCTGTGTCACTCACCTTTCATTCTGCTTTGAGGAAACTTAATACAGAACCTTCCATAGGTGCTTCCCACCAAGTTTTGGTTCCTTTGGCTAAGCAGGTACAGAGAAGAAGATTTTTAGAAATCAACCAATCAGAAACAAGAATGGCCTGTGGTGGCCATGTTTATTAACGGATCGGAACTAAATTAGCAATTTTAATAGAGGACTTTCCAAGGATGCTTTCTACCAAGTTCAGATTCATTTGGCAATGCGATTTCAGAGGAGACGATTTTTTAGAAATCCACCAATCAGAAACAAGAATTGCCTGCGGTGGCCAAGTTTGTTAACGGATCGGATCTAAATTAGCAATCTTTATAGAAGACCTTCCTAGGATGCTTCCTACCAAGTTCCAATTCATTTGGCAAAGCGATTTCAGAGGAGACGATTTTTTAGAAATAGATTTTTTAGAAATCCACCAATCAGAAACAAGAATTGCCTGTGGTGGCCAAGTTTGTTAATGGATCGGAACTAAATTAGCAATCTTTATAGAAAACCTTCCTAGGATGCTTCCTACCAAGTTCTGATTCATTTGGCAAAACGATTTCAGAGGAGACGATTTTTTAGAAATCCACCAATCAGAAACAAGAATTGCCTGTGGTGGCCACATTTGTTAACAGATCGGAACTAAATTAGCAATCTATATAGAGGATATTCCAAGGATGCTTCCTACCAAATTTCGATTCATTTAGCCAAGTGGTTACAGAGGAAAAGATTCTTTAGAAATGAACCAATCAGAAACAAGAATTGCCTGTGGTGGCCATGTTTGTTAACGGATCGGGACGAAATGAGCAATCAGTATAGAGGACCTGACATAGATGCTTCCTACCAAGTTTCAGTTCATTTGGCAAAGCAGTCTCAGAGGAGAAGATTTAAAAAAATCGACCAATCAGAAACAAGAATTGCCTGTAGCGGCCATGTTTGTTAACGGATCAGAACTAAATGAGTATTCTTTATAGAGGACCTATCAAGGATGCTTCCTACCAAGTTTCGATTCATTTGGCAAAGCAGTTTTAGAGGAGACGATTTTTTAGAAATCAACCAATCAGAAACAAGAATTGCCTGTGGCGGCCATGTTTGTTAATGGATCGGGACAAAATTAGCACTCTTTAGAGAGGACCTTCCATAGATGCTTTCTACGAAGTTTCACTTCATTTGGCTGAGGGGTTTCAGAGCAGAAGATTAAAATGTGAAAAGTTAACGGACGACAGACGACAGATGCCAAGTGATGGCAAAAGCTCACATTGCAACTTCAAAATTTTTATTCTTTCTTTTATTAAAAAAGGAGCCTATATTTTCAAAAATTAGTATGCATCTAATCTGCAAAACTTGAGTTTATATGGTCAGCACTGATAAATACATACTGATTTGAAGAAGTTAAATGAATCA
Source organism: Bathymodiolus brooksi (assembly GCA_963680875.1). NCBI lineage: Eukaryota > Metazoa > Mollusca > Bivalvia > Mytilida > Modiolidae > Bathymodiolus > Bathymodiolus brooksi. The sequence continues at coordinate 25,198,435 of OY804584.1, forward strand.
TCACTATATTTTTTGTCCAATATATTTCAAAATTAGGGGCCGTCATGGTCGTGATCGTATGGTAGTTGGATTTACAAAAGAATTCTTTTTTATAATATGGTTGTTTAATCAGAAGGGAGTAAAGTTTATTAAAAAAAAATAAGAAAAAAATGTAGATAGCATCAGAGATGCATAAATCAAGAAGAACAGGTCCTCACTAATTCCATATGTGTGGCTTCAAATCCAAAATATAAAAGAAGAAGAACTGGAGTAGGCTGAGCCTGTGTCGCTCACCTTTTATTTTGTTTTGAGTAAACTTCATACAGAGCCTTCCATAGGTGCTTCCTACCAAATTTCAATTAATTTGGCCAAATGGTTTTAGATAAAAAAAAAAAATTAATTGGGTAATCACAAACAAGAACTACCTATGGCAGTCATATTAGTTGAATGATCGGCACAAAATATGGAAATTTTGTACAGGATCTCCCATACATCATTCCTACAAGTAACAATTCATTGTGCCTCCTAGTTTCAGAGGAGAATGGTTTTTTTTCAATTTCAGCCAATGAGAAAAAAAGAATTGCCCTGAGGACCATGTTGTTTTTTGGCCAATCTGGATGAAATGAGGAAATCTTTAAGAGGGCCTTCCATAGATGCTTCCTGTAAAATGTTGCTTTATTTGGCCAAATGGTTTCAGAGAAGAAGATTTTTAGAAATCAACCAACCAGAAACAAGAATTACCTATGGTGATCATGTTTGTTATCAGATCGGGACAAAATGAGCAATCTTTATTGAGGACCTTCCATAGATGCCTCCTACCAAGTCTTGGTTTGTTTGGCTAAGCGGCATTAGAGGAGAAGATTTAAGAAATCAAGCAACCAGAAACAAGAATTTCTTATGGTGGCCATGTTTGTTGACGGATCGGGACAAAATGAGCAATCTAAACAGAGGACCTTCCATAGATCCTTCCTACCAAGTGTCAGTTCATTTGATCAAGCAGTTTCGATGGAGAAGATTTTTAGAAATTGTCCAAACAGAAACAAGATTTGCCTATGGCAACCATGTTTGAAAGGAAATGAGCAATCTTAATAGAGGGTCTTCTATAGATTCTTCCTACCAATTATGGGTTCATTCGGCAAAGCGGTTTCAGAGGAGAAGAATAAAATGTGAAAAGTTAACAGACAACAGACGTTAGTGATGACAAAAGCTCACATGTCTTTCTGCCAGGTGAGCTAAAAAGGGCAATGAAAAATAAAGAGGAAAAAATTATCATAAATTCTCCCATTCAAATTTTTAGTCAAGTCAGAAATTTAAGATGATGACTAGAAACCAATAAAACCGTCAATTTACACAAAATTAAGGGGCATAACTCTGAAACGATGAAAGTCAGATACCTAAGAATTATAACATAATTCTAAAAGTAGTTCTTGACAAGAAGATCAGATGACCCATGACTTTCTGTTTATATCCAATAACATTTACTATAATATCAGATGACCCTTGACCTTCTGTTTATATCCAATAACATTTACTTTAATATCAGATGACCCCTGACCTTCTGTTTATATCCAATAACATTGACTTACTAAGTGTTTGATATTTCTTAATGGTTCCTGTCTATCTAACGGTTCTCCATTCTCTTTACAATATTCTATCGAGCATTCTAACTGACCTTAAATATATAATAAGACATTGAAAAAATAATAAACACTCCAAATATTATAAGTTATGTACACTCAAAATCATGTACAGACAGTGGACAAAAGTATTCACACATTTCTAATCAGGGGGCCGTCATGGTCGTGATCGTATGGTAGTTGGATTTACAACTACCTATGCAATCAGTGCCTATCACCACTAACGTTGTGAGTTCGAATCCCGCTCAGGTGAGGTGTATTCGATACAACATTATGTGATAAAGTTTGTCAGTGATTTGCGACAGGTCAGCAGCTTTCTCCAGGTACTCCGGTTTCCTCCATCCATAAAACTGATTGCCACGATATAACTGAAATATTGTTGAATGTGTCTTTAAACACCATAACCCTAACCCATGTACACTCAAAATCATGTACAGATAGTGGACAAAAATATTCACACACTTCCAATTTCAACCTACAGGCAAACCTGCTTTAAAGGGCATCTCTAGTTCTCTTGAGTGCCCTTTATAGACAGGTTTGACTGTAGCTCCAACTCAGATAGCTCAAACACTATGGATCTCTCAAACTCTATTTCAGTCCCGTCAGTATTGCCGTTAATTCCTTGTCAAATAAACCTCGATTTCTCAAACATCAATTTCTCGAACATTCCAACTATTTTTATGGTCAAGTAATTATAAATCAGTGCAAATTAACTTTTAAACTCTAACTTCAATTTCATTTCGGAAGTGTAAAATATTCAATTAGGCCTCTTTACTTTAGGGTTAGGGTTTGGTTTTTAACACCACTTTCAACAATATTTCAGTTACCCGGAGAAAACCACTGACCTGTCGCAAGGACTTTATCACATAATGTTGTATCAAGTACACCTAGCCATGAGCGGGATTCAAACTCGCAACGTTGGTGGTGATATGCATTGATTGCATAGGTAGTTATAAATCCAACTACCATACAATCACAGCCACGACGGCTCCTCCAGATAAAAGAACAATACCTGTACTGTATAACTGTTTACACAATTGAAGGTTATTTTGCTGTGGTATGATTTTAAACAGTTAATTACAAGAAGGTGTATTGTACCAAGCTGAGCCTACACTCAACAATAATTGAAACAATCAGAAGATCACATGTTTACAGTTGTAATAAAGTTTATTAAAACAAAATTATAAATTGTTATTACATGAATTAGTATTATTGTCAGTGTTTTTACAAAATTTTTATAGTTGCTGGAATTAAATTGTATCATACTGTGTGATTTCAAGGTTCATCTAAATACCCCAAAAAAATTAGAAATGTACTAGTAGTGAAATTCCGGTTAATCTGAATTTTTATGTCTATATTATACTGAAAGAAGCAATAAAATTGCTTCTAATTTTTTAAATGAAATTATCATATACTATGTGAATATCTACATAACGTTTGACAAATGTTTTCATACAATACCTTTCGTCATTCCAAAGTCATCCACAATCGGCACCAATTGTTTTGTTATATCCAATTTATGTGCTAATCTAAGAAGTTTGATCTTTGCTGTTCCATAGATGTAAGGTGTATTAGATGATCCCTGTTAATGAAATAAACATAAATAATCTGAGACATTGAGATCAACAAACATTATAGAGTACAGTAGTGTATTTAACCTCTCTGGCATGACCTATGGCATATGACCCCTAGTTTGTAAAGACACACATCTTTAGTAGTGGTGTATGCTTTTTTTCTGTTACTTTACAATCAGGATTATGGGTGCTTAACACAACTTTAAACAATATTTAGAATAGCTTATATCAATCCTGCACCTTGCTTCCCTTCCCCTCCCACCAATAAAGATGATTGCCAATGGTACATTCATTTTTCAAACTATAGTACTTACTTCTAATTTATCTTTACCTTTTCTGTATGTTGTTGAAAATGCAGTCTGTGAAAAAAAAAAAAAATACTAAACTTTACTCTACAAATCAATTTTGGATTATATAATTATCTTCCTTTATAGTATGGTTTGGCATGGTTGTTTATCATATAATTATCTCCCATTATGGTATGGTTTGGTATGGGTGTTTATCATATAATTATCTCCCCTTATGGTATGGTTTGGTATGGGTGTCTATCACATAATTATCTCAATTTCTGGTATGGTTTGGTATGGGTGTCTATCATATAATTATCTCCCTTTATGGTATGGATTGGTATGGGTGTTTATCATATAATTATCTCCCTTTATGGTATGGTTTGGTATGGGTGTTTATCATATAATTATCTCCCTTTATGGTATGGTTTGGTATGGGTGTTTATCATATAATTCTCTATCTTTATGGTATGGTTTGGTATGGGTGTTTATCATATAATTATCTCCCTTTATGGTATGGTTTGGTATGGGTGTTTATCATATAATTATCTCCCTTTATGGTATGGTTTGGTATGGGTGTTTATCATGTAATTATCTCCCTTTATGGTATGGTTTGGTGTGGGTGTCTATCATATAATTATCTCCCCTTATGGTATGGTTTGGTATGGGTGTCTATCACATAATTATCTCAATTTCTGGTATGGTTTGGTATGGGTGTTTATCAAATAATTATCTCCCTTTATGGTATGGCTTGGTATAGGTGTTTATCATATAATTATCTCCCTTTATGGTATGGTTTGGTATGGGTGTTTATCATATAATTATCTCCCTTTATGGTATGGTTTGGTATGGGTGTTTATCATATAATTCTCTATATTTATGGTATGGTTTGGTATGGGTGTTTGTCATATAATTATCTCCCTTTACGGTATGGTTTGGTATGGGTGTTTATCATATAATTATCTCCCTTTATGGTATGGTTTGGTATGGGTGTTTATCATGTAATTATCTCCCTTTATGGTATGGTTTGGTATGGGTGTTTATCATGTAATTATCTCCCTTTATGGTGTGGTTTGGTATGGGTGTTTATCATATAATTATCTCCCTTTATGGTATGGTTTGGTATGGGTGTTTATCATATAATTATCTCCCTTTATGGTATGGTTTGGTATGGGTGTTTATCATGTAATTATCTCCCTTTATGGTATCTGTGTTAGCGGTAGACGATCGCCACGTCGCATTTTGCGAATATAACCGTAGTGTGGCGAGGATAATTTGTGTAGCAGTAGCCACACTGGCGAACGAAAAACTTTTAGAGCGTGCATCTGACAACGATCTTTTATTATGTAGAAAGTCAACTTCGAATAAAACGCGTTATAGACAATGATTTGATCGATGTATAATATCCAAAATGATTTTAAAAAGCGGGTCAAATTGATTATGTCCTTCTGTCTACGCTTGAATCTAAAACCAGTAAATTATTTCATAATGAGAAGGTCATGCATGGCAAAGTGCGAATCCGGGTCCGTTTGCCCTAATTCCCTGTTCGCCCTGGGTCCTTTCGCCCTGATATTTATAATTATGTAGGGTATTAAAAATAATAGAAAAATAAGTGATATTTGATTGCTTAAAGATATTAAATTGAGAAATTTTAAATATGCGGCATGCTAAAAAGTAGTCAATGAACATAGGTATTCGTTACCCGAATTTACGCTATACATTTCATATAACCACATTGTTCAAAATTTTTATTTTGAAGTCATTTCTAAACGGGTTTTGATAATTTTTGCACCAGAACAAAGATTTTTGTTTATTTTAGCATGATTTTCCGTTAGATTTCCTTTATTTTCTTATGATTTAAAGACAATATTTGCTATATACTGTATTTTAACGAAAGTGACAAATACTTATATATGTATATGTCCACGGACTGTATGTTTCGATAATGGGCAAAGTTAAACATTTCAGTCCTTGGAATAAATGAATCAGGTAATGATTAGTGAATCCACAGAGTCTAGAAAATGTAGGATATTAAAAATAATTGGTATGCTAAAGTGTATGTTTCTATAATGAACAAAGTTAAACGTTTTAGTCCTTGGAATGAATGAAGCAGGTAAAGATGAGTGAATCCAGAGTCTGTAGAAAATATATGTGTCCTTGGAATTAGTAAATCAGGTAAAGATGAGTGAATCAAGAGTCTGTAGTCCATTATACTTTATTAAAGTATTAAAAAAGTAATAAATATAACAAAGATAGTTTAAACAAACTACAATGTATTAACATAATGTTCAAGTTACAAAACAAAGTTGCATAGTATAGAAGCTGTAATGTTTTAATTCTGTTGTACAACATGGTCCAATGGGTTGTTTGTTGGCTTATAAAGACCCAATATCATTTTTAATAATCAGGGCGAACTGACCCAAATGTAGGGCAAATGGACCCGATACCGCCAAGCGCCAAGGATCTATTTTATCATTTTTGGCAATGCCTACGACCCCACACAGCAAAAAACAACAAAATCATATGAATATTGAATGTTCTGTTTACACATGTATCTAATGTTCAAAGTTTGTTGTTTATCATGATAATATATGAATTATTATTGTTAGTTAATTAAATAATAAAGTTTTGAACTTTCAACTGTTTTATGCTCTTTGTTTACATTTAGTGTGGCTAACTGAAATTGAGTGTGGCTAAAGGAAATTAGTACCCATTAGCCACAGTGGCTCATAAAAAAAATGTCTACCGCTAACACAGGGTATGGTTTGGTATGGGTGTTTATCACATAATTATCTCCCTTTATGGTATGGTTTGGAATGGGTGTCTATCATATAATTATCTCCCTTTATGATATGGTTTGGTATGGGTGTTTATCATATAATTATCTCCCTTTATGGTATGGTTTGGTATGGGTGTCTATCATATAATTATCTCCCTTTATGGTATGGTTTGGTATGGGTGTCTATCATATAATTATTTCCCTTTATGGTATGGTTTGGTATGGGTGTCTATCATATAATTATCTCCCTTTATAATATGGTTTGGTATGGGTGTTTATCATATAATTATCTCTCTTTATGGTATGGCTTGGTATGGGTGTTTATCATATAATTATCTCCCTTTATGGTATGGCTTGGTATGGGTGTTTATCATATAATTATCTCCCTTTATGGTATGGTTTGGTATGGGTGTTTATCATATAATTATCTCTCTTTATGGTATGGTTTGGTATGGGTGTTTATCATATAATTATCTCCCTTTATGGTATGGTTTGGTATGGGTGTTTATCACATAATTATCTCTCTTTATGGTATGGTTTGGTATGGGTGTTTATCACATAATTATCTCCATTTATGGTATGGTTTGGCATGGGTGTCTATCATGTAATTATCTCCCTTTATGTTATGGTTTGGTATGGGTGTTTATCATATAATTATCTCCCTTTATGGTATAGTTTGGTATGGGTGTTTATCATATAATTATCTCCCTTTATGGTATGGTTTGGCATGGGTGTTTATCATATAATTATCTCCCTTTATGGTATGGTTTGGTATGGGTGTTCATCATATAATTATCTCCCTTTATGGTATGGTCTGGTATGGGTGTTTATCATATAATTATCTCCCTTTATGGTATAGTTTGGTATGGGTGTTTATCATATAATTATCTCCCTTTATGGTATGGTTTGGTATGGGTGTTTATCATATAATTATCTATCTTTATGGTATGGTTTGGTATGGGTGTTTATCATATAATTATCTCCTTTTATGGTATGGTTTGGTATGGGTGTTTATCATATAATTATCTCCCTTTATGGTATGGTTTGGTATGGGTGTTTATCATATAATTATCTCCATTTATGGTATGGTTTGGTATGGGTGTCTATCATATAATTATCTCCCTTTATGGTATGGTTTGGTATGGGTGTTTATCATATAATTATCTCCCTTTATGGTATGGTTTGGTATGGGTGTTTATCATATAATTATCTCCCTTTATGGTATGGTTTGGTATGGGTGTTTATCATATAATTATCTCCCTTTATGGTATGGTTTGGTATGGGTGTTTATCATATAATTATCTCCCTTTATGTTATGGTTTGGTATGGGTGTTTATCATATAATTATCTATCTTTAGGTTATGGTTTGGTATGGGTGTTTATCATATAATTATCTCCCTTTATGGTATGATTTGGTATGGGTGTTTATCATATAATTATCTCCCTTTATGGTATGGTTTGGTATGGGCATTTATCATATAATTATCTCCCTTTATGGTATGGTTTGGTATGGGTGTTTATCATATAATTATCTATCTTTATGGTATGGTTTGGTATGGGTGTTTATCATATAATTATCTCCTTTTATGGTATGGTTTGGTTTGGGTGTTTATCATATAATGATCTCCCTTTATGGTATGGTTTGGTATGGGTGTTTATCATATAATTATCTCCATTTACGGTATGGTTTGGTATGGGTGTCTATCATATAATTATCTCCCTTTATGGTATGGTTTGGTATGGGTGTTTATCATATAATTATCTCCCTTTATGGTATGGTTTGGTATGGGTGTTTATCATATAATTATCTCCCTTTATGGTATGGTCTGGTATGGGTCTTTATCATATAATTATCTCCCTTTATGGTATGGTTTGGTATGGGTGTTAATCACATAATTATCTCCCTTTATGGTATGGTTTGGTATGGGTGTTTATCATATAATTATCTCCCTTTATGGTATGGTCTGGCATGGGTGTTTATCATATAATTATCTCCCTTTATGGTATGGTTTGGTATGGGTGTTTATCCTATAATTATCTATCTTTATGGTATGGCTTGGTATGGGTGTTTATCATATAATTCTCTATCTTTATGGTATGGTTTGGTATGGGTGTTTATCACATAATTATCTCCCATTATGGTATGATTTGGTATGGGTGTTTATCATATAATTATCTCCCTTTATGGTATGGTTTGGTATGGGTGTTTATCATATAATTATCTCCCTTTATGTTATGGTCTGGTATGGGTGTTTATCATATAATTATCCCCCTTTATGGTATGGTTTGGTATGGGTGTTTATCATATAATTATCTCCCTTTATGGTATGGTTTAGTATGGGTGTTTATCATATAATTATCTCCCTATATGGTTTGGTTTGGTATGGGTGTCTATCATATAATTATCTCCCTTTATGGTATGGTTTGGTATGGGTGTTTATCACATAATTATCTCTATTTATGATATGGTTTGGTATGGGTGTTTATCATATAATTATCTCCCTTTATGGTATGGTTTGGTATGGGTGTCTATCATATAATTATCTCCCTTTATGGTATGGTTTGGTATGGGTGTTTATCATATAATTATCTCCCTTTATCGTATGGTTTGGTATGGGTGTTTATCATATAATTATCTCCCTTTATGGTATGGTTTGGTATGGGTGTTTATCATATAATTATCTCTATTTATGATATGGTTTGGTATGGGTGTTTATCATATAATTATCTCCCTTTATGGTATGGTTTGGTATGGGTGTCTATCATATAATTATCTCCCTTTATGATATGGTTTGGTATGGGTGTTTATCATATAATTATCTCCCTTTATGGTATGGTTTGGTTTCGGTGTCTATCATATAATTATCTCCCTTTATGATATGGTTTGGTATGGGTGTTTATCATATAATTATCTCCCTTTATGGTATGGTTTGGTATGGGTGTTTATCACATAATTATCTCCCTTTATAATATGGTTTGGTATGGGTGTTTATCATATAATTATCTCCTTTTATGGTATGGTTTGGTATGGGTGTTTATCATATAATTATCTCCATTTATGGTATGGTTTGGTATGGGTGTCTATCATATAATTATCTCCCTTTATGGTATGGTTTGGTATGGGTGTTTATCATATAATTATCTCCCTTTATGGTATGGTTTGGTATGGGTGTTTATCATATAATTATCTCCCTTTATGGTATGGTTTGGTATGGGTGTTTATCATATAATTATCTCCCTTTATGGTATGGTTTGGTATGGGTGTTTATCACATAATTATCTCCCTTTATGGTATGGTTTGGTATGGGTGTTTATCATATAATTATCTCCTTTTATGGTATGGTTTGGTATGGGTGTTTATCATATAATTATCTCCCTTTATGTTATGGTTTGGTATGTGTATTTATCATATAATTATCTCCCTTTATGGTATGGTTTGGTATGGGTGTTTATCATATAATTATCTCCCTTTATGGTATGGTTTGGTATGGGTGTTTATCACATAATTATCTCTATTTATGATATGGTTTGGTATGGGTGTTTATCATATAATTATCTCCCTTTATGGTATGGTTTGGTATGGGTGTCTATCATATAATTATCTCCCTTTATGATATGGTTTGGTATGGGTGTTTATCATATAATTATCTCCCTTTATGGTATGGTTTGGTGTCGGTGTCTATCATATAATTATCTCCCTTTATGATATGGTTTGGTATGGGTGTTTATCATATAATTATCTCCCTTTATGGTATGGTTTGGTATGGGTGTCTATCATATAATTATCTCCCTTTATGGTATGGTTTGGTATGGGTGTCTATCATATAATTATCTCCCTTTATAATATGGTTTGGTATGGGTGTTTATCATATAATTATCTCCCTTTATGGTATGGCTTGGTATGGGTGTTTATCATATAATTATCTCCCTTTATGGTATGGTTTGGTATGGGTGTTTATCATATAATTATCTCTCTTTATGGTATGGTTTGGTATGGGTGTTTATCATATAATTATCTCCCTTTATGGTATGGTTTGGTATGGGTGTTTATCACATAATTATCTCTCTTTATGGTATGGTTTGGTATGGGTGTTTATCACATAATTATCTCCCTTTATGGTATGGCTTGGTATGGGTGTCTATCATGTAATTATCTCCCTTTATGTTATGGTTTGGTATGGGTGTTTATCATATAATTATCTCCCTTTATGGTATAGTTTGGTATGGGTGTTTATCATATAATTATCTCCCTTTATGGTATGGTTTGGCATGGGTGTTTATCATATAATTATCTCCCTTTATGGTATGGTTTGGTATGGGTGTTCATCATATAATTATCTCCCTTTATGGTATGGTCTGGTATGGGTGTTTATCATATAATTATCTCCCTTTATGGTATAGTTTGGTATGGGTGTTTATCATATAATTATCTATCTTTATGGTATGGTTTGGTATGGGTGTTTATCATATAATTATCTCCTTTTATGGTATGGTTTGGTATGGGTGTTTATCATATAATTATCTCCCTTTATGGTATGGTTTGGTATGGGTGTTTATCATATAATTATCTCCATTTATGATATGGTTTGGTATGGGTGTTTATCATATAATTATCTCCCTTTATGGTATGGTTTGGTATGGGTGTTTATCACATAATTATCTCTATTTATGATATGGTTTGGTATGGGTGTTTATCATATAATTATCTCCCTTTATGGTATGGTTTGGTATGGGTGTCTATCATATAATTATCTCCCTTTATGATATGGTTTGGTATGGGTGTTTATCATATAATTATCTCCCTTTATAGGTATGGTTTGGTGTCGGTGTCTATCATATAATTATCTCCCTTTATGATATGGTTTGGTATGGGTGTTTATCATATAATTATCTCCCTTTATGGTATGGTTTGGTATGGGTGTCTATCATATAATTATCTCACTTTATGGTATGGTTTGGTATGGGTGTCTATCATATAATTATTTCCCTTTATGGTATGGTTTGGTATGGGTGTTTATCATATAATTATCTCTCTTTATGGTATGGTTTGGTATGGGTGTTTATCATATAATTATCTCCCTTTATGGTATGGCTTGGTATGGGTGTTTATCATATAATTATCTCCCTTTATGGTATGGTTTGGTATGGGTGTTTATCATATAATTATCTCTCTTTATGGTATGGTTTGGTATGGATGTTTATCATATAATTATCTCCCTTTATGGTATGGTTTGGTATGGGTGTTTATCACATAATTATCTCTCTTTATGGTATGGTTTGGTATGGGTGTTTATCACATAATTATCTCCCTTTATGGTATGGTTTGGTATGGGTGTCTATCATGTAATTATCTCCCTTTATGTTATGGTTTGGTATGGGTGTTTATCATATAATTATCTCCCTTTATGGTATAGTTTGGTATGGGTGTTTATCATATAATTATCTCCCTTTATGGTATGGTTTGGCATGGGTGTTTATCATATAATTATCTCCCTTTATGGTATGGTTTGGTATGGGTGTTCATCATATAATTATCTCCCTTTATGGTATGGTCTGGTATGGGTGTTTATCATATAATTATCTCCCTTTATGGTATAGTTTGGTATGAGTGTTTATCATATAATTATCTCCCTTTATGGTATGGTTTGGTATGGGTGTTTATCATATAATTATCTATCTTTATGGTATGGTTTGGTATGGGTGTTTATCATATAATTATCTCCTTTTATGGTATGGTTTGGTATGGGTGTTTATCATATAATTATCTCCCTTTATGGTATGGTTTGGTATGGGTGTTTATCATATAATTATCTCCATTTATGGTATGGTTTGGTATGGGTGTCTATCATATAATTATCTCCCTTTATGGTATGGTTTGGTATGAGTGTTTATCATATAATTATCTCCCTTTATGGTATGCTTGGTATGGGTGTTTATCATATAATTATCTCCCTTTATGGTATGGTTTGGAATGGGTGTTTATCATATAATTATCTCCCTTTATGGTATGGTTTGGTATGGGTGTTTATCATATAATTATCTCCCTTTATGTTATGGTTTGGTATGGGTGTTTATCATATAATTATCTATCTTTATGGTATGGTTTGGTATGGGTGTTTATCATATAATTATCTCCCTTTATAGTATGATTTGGTATGGGTGTATATCATATAATTATCTCCCTTTATGGTATGGTTTGGTATGGGCGTTTATCATATAATTATCTCCCTTTATGGTATGGTTTGGTATGGGTGTCTATCATATAATTATCTATCTTTATGGTATGGTTTGGTATGGGTGTTTATCATATAATTATCTCCTTTTATGGTATGGTTTGGTATGGGTGTTTATCATATAATTATCTCCCTTTATGGTATGGTTTGGTATGGGTGTTTATCATATAATTATCTCCATTTATGGTATGGTTTGGTTTGGGTGTCTATCATATAATTATCTCCCTTTATGGTATGGTTTGGTATGGGTGTTTATCATATAATTATCTCCCTTTATGGTATGGTTTGGTATGGGTGTTTATCATATAATTATCTCCCTTTATGGTATGGTCTGGTATGGGTGTTTATCATATAATTATCTCCCTTTATGGTATGGTTTGGTATGGGTGTTTATCACATAATTATCTCCCTTTATGGTATGGTTTGGTATGGGTGTTTATCATATAATTATCTCCCTTTATGGTATGGTCTGGCATGGGTGTTTATCATATAATTATCTCCCTTTATGGTATGGTTTGGTATGGGTGTTTATCCTATAATTATCTATCTTTATGGTATGGCTTGGTATGGGTGTTTATCATATAATTCTCTATCTTTATGGTATGGTTTGGTATGGGTGTTTATCACATAATTATCTCCCATTATGGTATGATTTGGTATGGGTGTTTATCATATAATTATCTCCCTTTATGGTATGGTTTGGTATGGGTGTTTATCATATAATTATCTCCCTTTATGTTATGGTTTGGTATGGGTGTTTATCATATAATTATCCCCCTTTATGGTATGGTTTGGTATGGGTGTTTATCATATAATTATCTCCCTTTATGGTATGGTTTGGTATGGGTGTTTATCATATAATTATCTCTCTTTATGGTATGGTTTGGTATGGGTGTCTATCATATAATTATCTCCCTTTATGGTATGGTTTGGTATGGGTGTCTATCATATAATTATCTCCCTTTATGGTATGGCTTGGTATGGGTGTTTATCATATAATTATCTCCCTTTATGGTATGGTTTGGTATGGGTGTTTATCATATAATTATCTCCCTTTATGGTATGGTTGGTATGGGTGTTTATCATATAATTATCTCTCTTTATGGTATGGTTTGGTATGGGTGTCTATCATATACTTATCTCCCTTTATGGTATGGTTTGGTATGGGTGTCTATCATATAATTATCTCCTTTATGTTATGGTTTGATATGGGTGTTTATCATATAATTATCTCCCTTTATGGTATGGTTTGGTATGGGTGTTTATCATATAATTATCTCCCTTTATGGTATGGTTTGGTATGGGTGTTTATCACATAATTATCTCTATTTATGATATGGTTTGGTATGGGTGTTTATCATATAATTATCTCCCTTTATGGTATGGTTTGGTATGGGTGTCTATCATATAATTATCTCCCTTTATGATATGGTTTGGTATGGGTGTCTATCATATAATTATCTCCCTTTATGGTATGGTTTGGTATGGGTGTCTATCATATAATTATTTCGCTTTATGGTATGGTTTGGTATGGGTGTCTATCATATAATTATCTCCATTTATAATATGGTTTGGTATGGGTGTTTATCATATAATTATCTCCTTTTATGGTATGGTTTGGTATGGGTGTTTATCATATAATTATCTCCATTTATGGTATGGTTTGGTATGGGTGTCTATCATATAATTATCTCCCTTTATGGTATGGTTTGGTATGGGTGTTTATCATATAATTATCTCCCTTTATGGTATGGTTTGGTATGGGTGTTTATCATATAATTATCTCCCTTTATGGTATGGTTTGGTATGGGTGTTTATCATATAATTATCTCCCTTTATGGTATGGTTTGGTATGGGTGTTTATCACATAATTATCTCCCTTTATGGTATGGTTTGGTATGGGTGTTTATCATATAATTATCTTCTTTTATGGTATGGTTTGGTATGGGTGTTTATCATATAATTATCTCCCTTTATGTTATGGTTTGGTATGGGTATTTATCATATAATTATCTCCCTTTATGGTATGGTTTGGTATGGGTGTTTATCATATAATTATCTCCCTTTATGGTATGGTTTGGTATGGGTGTTTATCACATAATTATCTCTATTTATGATATGGTTTGGTATGGGTGTTTATCATATAATTATCTCCCTTTATGGTATGGTTTGGTATGGGTGTCTATCATATAATTATCTCCCTTTATGATATGGTTTGGTATGGGTGTTTATCATATAATTATCTCCCTTTATGGTATGGTTTGGTGTCGGTGTCTATCATATAATTATCTCCCTTTATGATATGGTTTGGTATGGGTGTTTATCATATAATTATCTCCCTTTATGGTATGGTTTGGTATGGGTGTCTATCATATAATTATCTCCCTTTATGGTATGGTTTGGTATGGGTGTCTATCATATAATTATTTCCCTTTATGGTATGTTTGGTATGGGTGTCTATCATATAATTATCTCCCTTTATAATATGGTTTGGTATGGGTGTTTATCATATAATTATCTCTCTTTATGGTATGGTTTGGTATGGGTGTTTATCATATAATTATCACCCTTTATGGTATGGCTTGGTATGGGTGTTTATCATAAAATTATCTCCCTTTATGGTATGGTTTGGTATGGGTGTTTATCATATAATTATCTCTCTTTATGGTATGGTTTGGTATGGGTGTTTATCATATAATTATCTCCCTTTATGGTATGGTTTGGTATGGGTGTTTATCACATAATTATCTCTCTTTATGGTATGGTTTGGTATGGGTGTTTATCACATAATTATCTCCCTTTATGGTATGGTTTGGTATGGGTGTCTATCATGTAATTATCTCCCTTTATGTTATGGTTTGGTATGGGTGTTTATCATATAATTATCTCCCTTTATGGTATAGTTTGGTATGGGTGTTTATCATATAATTATCTCCCTTTATGGTATGGTTTGGCATGGGTGTTTATCATATAATTATCTAACTTTATGGTATGGTTTGGTATGGGTGTTTATCATATAATTCTCTATCTTTATGGTATGGCTTGGTATGGGTGTTTATCATATAATTATCTCCCTTTATGGTATGGTTTGCTATGGGTGTTTATCATATAATTATCTCCCTTTATGGTATGGTTTGGTATGGGTGTCTATTATATAATTATCTCCCTTTATGGTATGGTTTGGTATGGGTGTTTATCATATAATTATCTCCCTTTATGGTATGGTTTGGTATGGGTGTCTATCATATAATTATCTCCCTTTATGGTATGGTTTGGTATGGGTGTTTATCATATAATTATCTCCTTTTATGGTATGGTTTGGTATGGGTGTTTATCATATAATTATCTCCCTTTATGGTATGGTTTGGTATGGGTATTTATCATATAATTATCTCCCTTTATGGTATGGTTTGGTATGGGTGTTTATCATATAATTATCTCCCTTTATGGTATGGTTTGGTATGGGTGTTTATCACATAATTATCTCTATTTATGATATGGTTTGGTATGGGTGTTTATCATATAATTATCTTCCTTTATGGTATGGTTTGGTATGGGTGTTTATCATATAATTATCTCCCTTTATGATATGGTTTGGTATGGGTGTTTATCATATAATTATCTCCCTTTATGGTATGGTTTGGTATGGGTGTTTATCATATAATTATCTCCCTTTATGATATGGTTTGGTATGGGTGTTTATCATATAATTATCTCCCTTTATGGTATGGTTTGGTGTCGGTGTCTATCATATAATTATCTCCCTTTATGATATGGTTTGGTATGGGTGTTTATCATATAATTATCTCCCTTTATGGTATGGTTTGGTATGGGTGTCTATCATATAATTATCTCCCTTTATGGTATGGTTTGGTATGGGTGTCTATCATATAATTATTTCCCTTTATGGTATGTTTGGTATGGGTGTCTATCATATAATTATCTCCCTTTATAATATGGTTTGGTATGGGTGTTTATCATATAATTATCTCTCTTTATGGTATGGTTTGGTATGGGTGTTTATCATATAATTATCTCCCTTTATGGTATGGCTTGGTATGGGTGTTTATCATATAATTATCTCCCTTTATGGTATGGTTTGGTATGGGTGTTTATCATATAATTATCTCTCTTTATGGTATGGTTTGGTATGGGTGTTTATCATATAATTATCTCCCTTTATGGTATGGTTTGGTATGGGTGTTTATCACATAATTATCTCTCTTTATGGTATGGTTTGGTATGGGTGTTTATCACATAATTATCTCCCTTTATGGTATGGTTTGGTATGGGTGTCTATCATGTAATTATCTCCCTTTATGTTATGGTTTGGTATGGGTGTTTATCATATAATTATCTCCCTTTATGGTATAGTTTGGTATGGGTGTTTATCATATAATTATCTCCCTTTATGGTATGGTTTGGCATGGGTGTTTATCATATAATTATCTCCCTTTATGGTATGGTTTGGTATGGGTGTTTATCATATAATTCTCTATCTTTATGGTATGGCTTGGTATGGGTGTTTATCATATAATTATCTCCCTTTATGGTATGGTTTGGTATGGGTGTTTATCATATAATTATCTCCCTTTATGGTATGGTTTGGTATGGGTGTCTATTATATAATTATCTCCCTTTATGGTATGGCTTGGTATGGGTGTTTATCATATAATTATCTCCCTTTATGGTATGGTTTGGTATGGGTGTCTATCATATAATTATCTCCCTTTATGGTATGGTTTGGTATGGGTGTTTATCATATAATTATCTCCCTTTATGGTATGGTTTGGTATGGGTGTTTATCATATAATTATCTCCCTTTATGGTATGGTTTGGTATGGGTGTTTATCATATAATTATCTATCTTTATGGTATGTTTTGGTATGGGTGTTTATCATACAATTATCTCCCTTTATGGTATGGTTTGGTATGGGTGTTTATCATATAATTATCTCTCTTTATGGTATGGTTTGGTATGGGTGTTTATCATATAATTATCTCCCTTTATGGTATGGTTTGGTATGGGTGTCTATCATATAATTATCTCCCTTTATGGTATGGTTTGGTATGGGTGTCTATCATATAATTATCTCCCTTTATGGTATGGTTTGGTATGGGTGTTTATCATATAATTATCTATCTTTATGGTATGGTTTGGTATGGGTGTTTATCATATAATTATCTCCCTTTATGGTATGGTTTGGTATGGGTGTTTATCATATAATTATCTCCCTTTATGGTATGGTTTGGTATGGGTGTTTATCATATAATTATCTCTCTTTATGGTATGGTTTGGTATGGGTGTTTATCACATAATTATCTCTCTTTATGGTATGGTTTGGTATGGGTGTTTATCACATAATTATCTCCCTTTATGGTATGGTTTGGTATGGGTGTCTATCATGTAATTATCTCCCTTTATGGTATGGTTTGGTATTGGTGTTTATCACATAATTATCTCCCTTTATGGTATGGTTTGGTATGGGTGTTTATCATATAATTATCTCCCTTTATGGTATGGTTTGGTATGGGTGTTTATCATGTAATTCTCTATCTTTATGGTATGGTTTGGTATGGGTGTTTATCATATAATTATCTCCCTTTATGGTATGGTTTGGTATGGGTGTTTATCATATAATTATCTCCCTTTATGGTATGGTTTGGTATGGGTGTCTATCATATAATTATCTCCCTTTATGGTATGGTTTGGTATGGGTGTTTATCATATAATTATCTCCCTTTATGGTATGGTTTGGTATGGGTGTCTATCATATAATTATCTCCCTTTATGGTATGGTTTGGTAGTTTATCATATAATTATCTCCCTTTATGGTATGGTTTGGTATGGGTGTTTATCATATAATTATCTCCCTTTATGGTATGGTTTGGTATGGGTGTCTATCATATAATTATCTATCTTTATGATATGGTTTGGTATGGGTGTCTATCATATAATTATCTCCCTTTATGGTATGGTTTGGTATGGGTGTTTATCATATAATTCTCTATCTTTATGGTATGGTTTGGTATGGGTGTTTATCATATAATTATCTCCCTTTATGGTATGGTTTGGTATGGGTGTTTATCATATAATTATCTCCCTATATGATATGGTTTGGTATGGGTGTTTATCATATAATTATCTCCCTTTATGGTATGGTTTGGTATGGGTGTCTATCATATAATTATCTCCCTTTATGGTATGGTTTGGTATGGGTATCTATCATATAATTATCTCCCTTTATGGTATGGTTTGGTATGGGTGTTTATCATATAATTATCTATCTGTATGGTATGGTTTGGTATGGGTGTCTATCATATAATTATCTCCCTTTATGGTATGGTTTGGTATGGGTGTTTATCATATAATTATCTCCCTTTATGGTATGGTTTGGTATGGGTGTTTATCACATAATTATCTCCCTTTATGGTATGGTTTGGTATGGGTGTTTATCATATAATTATCTATCTTTATGATATGGTTTGGTATGGGTGTTTATCATATAATTATCTATCTTTATGGTATGGTTTGGTATGGGTGTCTATCATATAATTATCTCCCTTTATGATATGGTTTGGTATGGGTGTTTATCATATAATTATCTCCCTTTATGGTATGGTTTGGTGTCGGTGTCTATCATATAATTATCTCCCTTTATGATATGGTTTGGTATGGGTATTTTTTATCATATAATTATCTCCCTTTATGGTATGGTTTGGTATGGGTGTCTATCATATAATTATCTCCCTTTATGGTATGGTTTGGTATGGGTGTCTATCATATAATTATTTCCCTTTATGGTATGTTTGGTATGGGTGTCTATCATATAATTATCTCCCTTTATAATATGGTTTGGTATGGGTGTTTATCATATAATTATCTCTCTTTATGGTATGGTTTGGTATGGGTGTTTATCATATAATTATCTCCCTTTATGGTATGGCTTGGTATGGGTGTTTATCATATAATTATCTCCCTTTATGGTATGGTTTGGTATGGGTGTTTATCATATAATTATCTCTCTTTATGGTATGGTTTGGTATGGGTGTTTATCATATAATTATCTCCCTTTATGGTATGGTTTGGTATGGGTGTTTATCACATAATTATCTCTCTTTATGGTATGGTTTGGTATGGGTGTTTATCACATAATTATCTCCCTTTATGGTATGGTTTGGTATGGGTGTCTATCATGTAATTATCTCCCTTTATGTTATGGTTTGGTATGGGTGTTTATCATATAATTATCTCCCTTTATGGTATAGTTTGGTATGGGTGTTTATCATATAATTATCTCCCTTTATGGTATGGTTTGGCATGGGTGTTTATCATATAATTATCTCCCTTTATGGTATGGTTTGGTATGGGTGTTTATCATATAATTCTCTATCTTTATGGTATGGCTTGGTATGGGTGTTTATCATATAATTATCTCCCTTTATGGTATGGTTTGGTATGGGTGTTTATCATATAATTATCTCCCTTTATGGTATGGTTTGGTATGGGTGTCTATTATATAATTATCTCCCTTTATGGTATGGTTTGGTATGGGTGTTTATCATATAATTATCTCCCTTTATGGTATGGTTTGGTATGGGTGTCTATCATATAATTATCTCCCTTTATGGTATGGTTTGGTATGGGTGTTTATCATATAATTATCTCCCTTTATGATATGGTTTGGTATGGGTGTTTATCATATAATTATCTCCCTTTATGGTATGGTTTGGTATGGGTGTTTATCATATAATTATCTATCTTTATGGTATGTTTTGGTATGGGTGTTTATCATACAATTATCTCCCTTTATGGTATGGTTTGGTATGGGTGTTTATCATATAATTATCTCTCTTTATGGTATGGTTTGGTATGGGTGTTTATCATATAATTATCTCCCTTTATGGTATGGTTTGGTATGGGTGTCTATCATATAATTATCTCCCTTTATGGTATGGTTTGGTATGGGTGTCTATCATATAATTATCTCCCTTTATGGTATGGTTTGGTATGGGTGTTTATCATATAATTATCTATCTTTATGGTATGGTTTGGTATGGGTGTTTATCATATAATTATCTCCCTTTATGGTATGGTTTGGTATGGGTGTGTATCATATAATTATCTCCCTTTATGGTATGGTTTGGTATGGGTGTTTATCATATAATTATCTCTCTTTATGGTATGGTTTGGTATGGGTGTTTATCACATAATTATCTCCCTTTATGGTATGGTTTGGTATGGGTGTTTATCATATAATTATCTCCCTTTATGGTATGGTCTGGCATGGGTGTTTATCATATAATTATCTCCCTTTATGGTATGGTTTGGTATGGGTGTTTATCCTATAATTATCTATCTTTATGGTATGGCTTGGTATGGGTGTTTATCATATAATTCTCTATCTTTATGGTATGGTTTGGTATGGGTGTTTATCACATAATTATCTCCCATTATGGTATGATTTGGTATGGGTGTTTATCATATAATTATCTCCCTTTATGGTATGGTTTGGTATGGGTGTTTATCATATAATTATCTCCCTTTATGTTATGGTTTGGTATGGGTGTTTATCATATAATTATCCCCCTTTATGGTATGGTTTGGTATGGGTGTTTATCATATAATTATCTCCCTTTATGGTATGGTTTGGTATGGGTGTTTATCATATAATTATCTCTCTTTATGGTATGGTTTGGTATGGGTGTCTATCATATAATTATCTCCCTTTATGGTATGGTTTGGTATGGGTGTCTATCATATAATTATCTCCCTTTATGTTATGGTTTGATATGGGTGTTTATCATATAATTATCTCCCTTTATGGTATAGTTTGGTATGGGTGTTTATCATATAATTATCTCCCTTTATGGTATGGTTTGGTATGGGTGTTTATCACATAATTATCTCTATTTATGATATGGTTTGGTATGGGTGTTTATCATATAATTATCTCCCTTTATGGTATGGTTTGGTATGGGTGTTTATCATATAATTATCTATCTTTATGGTATGGTTTGGTATGGGTGTTTATCATATAATTATCTCCTTTTATGGTATGGTTTGGTATGGGTGTTTATCATATAATTATCTCCCTTTATGGTATGGTTTGGTATGGGTGTTTATCATATAATTATCTCCATTTATGGTATGGTTTGGTATGGGTGTCTATCATATAATTATCTCCCTTTATGGTATGGTTTGGTATGGGTGTTTATCATATAATTATCTCCCTTTATGGTATGCTTGGTATGGGTGTTTATCATATAATTATCTCCCTTTATGGTATGGTTTGGAATGGGTGTTTATCATATAATTATCTCCCTTTATGGTATGGTTTGGTATGGGTGTTTATCATATAATTATCTCCCTTTATGTTATGGTTTGGTATGGGTGTTTATCATATAATTATCTATCTTTATGGTATGGTTTGGTATGGGTGTTTATCATATAATTATCTCCCTTTATAGTATGATTTGGTATGGGTGTATATCATATAATTATCTCCCTTTATGGTATGGTTTGGTATGGGCGTTTATCATATAATTATCTCCCTTTATGGTATGGTTTGGTATGGGTGTCTATCATATAATTATCTATCTTTATGGTATGGTTTGGTATTAGTGTTTATCATATAATTATCTCCTTTTATGGTATGGTTTGGTATGGGTGTTTATCATATAATTATCTCCCTTTATGGTATGGTTTGGTATGGGTGTTTATCATATAATTATCTCCATTTATGGTATGGTTTGGTTTGGGTGTCTATCATATAATTATCTCCCTTTATGGTATGGTTTGGTATGGGTGTTTATCATATAATTATCTCCCTTTATGGTATGGTTTGGTATGGGTGTTTATCATATAATTATCTCCCTTTATGGTATGGTCTGGTATGGGTGTTTATCATATAATTATCTCCCTTTATGGTATGGTTTGGTATGGGTGTTTATCACATAATTATCTCCCTTTATGGTATGGTTTGGTATGGGTGTTTATCATATAATTATCTCCCTTTATGGTATGGTCTGGCATGGGTGTTTATCATATAATTATCTCCCTTTATGGTATGGTTTGGTATGGGTGTTTATCCTATAATTATCTATCTTTATGGTATGGCTTGGTATGGGTGTTTATCATATAATTCTCTATCTTTATGGTATGGTTTGGTATGGGTGTTTATCACATAATTATCTCCCATTATGGTATGATTTGGTATGGGTGTTTATCATATAATTATCTCCCTTTATGGTATGGTTTGGTATGGGTGTTTATCATATAATTATCTCCCTTTATGTTATGGTTTGGTATGGGTGTTTATCATATAATTATCCCCCTTTATGGTATGGTTTGGTATGGGTGTTTATCATATAATTATCTCCCTTTATGGTATGGTTTGGTATGGGTGTTTATCATATAATTATCTCTCTTTATGGTATGGTTTGGTATGGGTGTCTATCATATAATTATCTCCCTTTATGGTATGGTTTGGTATGGGTGTCTATCATATAATTATCTCCCTTTATGGTATGGCTTGGTATGGGTGTTTATCATATAATTATCTCCCTTTATGGTATGGTTTGGTATGGGTGTTTATCATATAATTATCTCCCTTTATGGTATGGTTGGTATGGGTGTTTATCATATAATTATCTCTCTTTATGGTATGGTTTGGTATGGGTGTCTATCATATACTTATCTCCCTTTATGGTATGGTTTGGTATGGGTGTCTATCATATAATTATCTCCCTTTATGTTATGGTTTGATATGGGTGTTTATCATATAATTATCTCCCTTTATGGTATGGTTTGGTATGGGTGTTTATCATATAATTATCTCCCTTTATGGTATGGTTTGGTATGGGTGTTTATCACATAATTATCTCTATTTATGATATGGTTTGGTATGGGTGTTTATCATATAATTATCTCCCTTTATGGTATGGTTTGGTATGGGTGTCTATCATATAATTATCTCCCTTTATGATATGGTTTGGTATGGGTGTCTATCATATAATTATCTCCCTTTATGGTATGGTTTGGTATGGGTGTCTATCATATAATTATTTCGCTTTATGGTATGGTTTGGTATGGGTGTCTATCATATAATTATCTCCATTTATAATATGGTTTGGCATGGGTGTTTATCATATAATTATCTCCTTTTATGGTATGGTTTGGTATGGGTGTTTATCATATAATTATCTCCATTTATGGTATGGTTTGGTATGGGTGTCTATCATATAATTATCTCCCTTTATGGTATGGTTTGGTATGGGTGTTTATCATATAATTATCTCCCTTTATGGTATGGTTTGGTATGGGTGTTTATCATATAATTATCTCCCTTTATGGTATGGTTTGGTATGGGTGTTTATCATATAATTATCTCCCTTTATGGTATGGTTTGGTATGGGTGTTTATCACATAATTATCTCCCTTTATGGTATGGTTTGGTATGGGTGTTTATCATATAATTATCTTCTTTTATGGTATGGTTTGGTATGGGTGTTTATCATATAATTATCTCCCTTTATGTTATGGTTTGGTATGGGTATTTATCATATAATTATCTCCCTTTATGGTATGGTTTGGTATGGGTGTTTATCATATAATTATCTCCCTTTATGGTATGGTTTGGTATGGGTGTTTATCACATAATTATCTCTATTTATGATATGGTTTGGTATGGGTGTTTATCATATAATTATCTCCCTTTATGGTATGGTTTGGTATGGGTGTCTATCATATAATTATCTCCCTTTATGATATGGTTTGGTATGGGTGTTTATCATATAATTATCTCCCTTTATGGTATGGTTTGGTGTCGGTGTCTATCATATAATTATCTCCCTTTATGATATGGTTTGGTATGGGTGTTTATCATATAATTATCTCCCTTTATGGTATGGTTTGGTATGGGTGTCTATCATATAATTATCTCCCTTTATGGTATGGTTGGTATGGGTGTCTATCATATAATTATTTCCCTTTATGGTATGTTTGGTATGGGTGTCTATCATATAATTATCTCCCTTTATAATATGGTTTGGTATGGGTGTTTATCATATAATTATCTCTCTTTATGGTATGGTTTGGTATGGGTGTTTATCATATAATTATCACCCTTTATGGTATGGCTTGGTATGGGTGTTTATCATAAAATTATCTCCCTTTATGGTATGGTTTGGTATGGGTGTTTATCATATAATTATCTCTCTTTATGGTATGGTTTGGTATGGGTGTTTATCATATAATTATCTCCCTTTATGGTATGGTTTGGTATGGGTGTTTATCACATAATTATCTCTCTTTATGGTATGGTTTGGTATGGGTGTTTATCACATAATTATCTCCCTTTATGGTATGGTTTGGTATGGGTGTCTATCATGTAATTATCTCCCTTTATGTTATGGTTTGGTATGGGTGTTTATCATATAATTATCTCCCTTTATGGTATAGTTTGGTATGGGTGTTTATCATATAATTATCTCCCTTTATGGTATGGTTTGGCATGGGTGTTTATCATATAATTATCTCCCTTTATGGTATGGTTTGGTATGGGTGTTTATCATATAATTCTCTATCTTTATGGTATGGCTTGGTATGGGTGTTTATCATATAATTATCTCCCTTTATGGTATGGTTTGCTATGGGTGTTTATCATATAATTATCTCCCTTTATGGTATGGTTTGGTATGGGTGTCTATTATATAATTATCTCCCTTTATGGTATGGTTTGGTATGGGTGTTTATCATATAATTATCTCCCTTTATGGTATGGTTTGGTATGGGTGTCTATCATATAATTATCTCCCTTTATGGTATGGTTTGGTATGGGTGTTTATCATATAATTATCTCCTTTTATGGTATGGTTTGGTATGGGTGTTTATCATATAATTATCTCCCTTTATGTTATGGTTTGGTATGGGTATTTATCATATAATTATCTCCCTTTATGGTATGGTTTGGTATGGGTGTTTATCATATAATTATCTCCCTTTATGGTATGGTTTGGTATGGGTGTTTATCACATAATTATCTCTATTTATGATATGGTTTGGTATGGGTGTTTATCATATAATTATCTTCCTTTATGGTATGGTTTGGTATGGGTGTTTATCATATAATTATCTCCCTTTATGATATGGTTTGGTATGGGTGTTTATCATATAATTATCTCCCTTTATGGTATGGTTTGGTATGGGTGTTTATCATATAATTATCTCCCTTTATGATATGGTTTGGTATGGGTGTTTAGCATATAATTATCTCCCTTTATGGTATGGTTTGGTGTCGGTGTCTATCATATAATTATCTCCCTTTATGATATGGTTTGGTATGGGTGTTTATCATATAATTATCTCCCTTTATGGTATGGTTTGGTATGGGTGTCTATCATATAATTATCTCCCTTTATGGTATGGTTTGGTATGGGTGTCTATCATATAATTATTTCCCTTTATGGTATGTTTGGTATGGGTGTCTATCATATAATTATCTCCCTTTATAATATGGTTTGGTATGGGTGTTTATCATATAATTATCTCTCTTTATGGTATGGTTTGGTATGGGTGTTTATCATATAATTATCTCCCTTTATGGTATGGCTTGGTATGGGTGTTTATCATATAATTATCTCCCTTTATGGTATGGTTTGGTATGGGTGTTTATCATATAATTATCTCTCTTTATGGTATGGTTTGGTATGGGTGTTTATCATATAATTATCTCCCTTTATGGTATGGTTTGGTATGGGTGTTTATCACATAATTATCTCTCTTTATGGTATGGTTTGGTATGGGTGTTTATCACATAATTATCTCCCTTTATGGTATGGTTTGGTATGGGTGTCTATCATGTAATTATCTCCCTTTATGTTATGGTTTGGTATGGGTGTTTATCATATAATTATCTCCCTTTATGGTATAGTTTGGTATGGGTGTTTATCATATAATTATCTCCCTTTATGGTATGGTTTGGCATGGGTGTTTATCATATAATTATCTCCCTTTATGGTATGGTTTGGTATGGGTGTTTATCATATAATTCTCTATCTTTATGGTATGGCTTGGTATGGGTGTTTATCATATAATTATCTCCCTTTATGGTATGGTTTGGTATGGGTGTTTATCATATAATTATCTCCCTTTATGGTATGGTTTGGTATGGGTGTCTATTATATAATTATCTCCCTTTATGGTATGGCTTGGTATGGGTGTTTATCATATAATTATCTCCCTTTATGGTATGGTTTGGTATGGATGTCTATCATATAATTATCTCCCTTTATGGTATGGTTTGGTATGGGTGTTTATCATATAATTATCTCCCTTTATGGTATGGTTTGGTATGGGTGTTTATCATATAATTATCTCCCTTTATGGTATGGTTTGGTATGGGTGTTTATCATATAATTATCTATCTTTATGGTATGTTTTGGTATGGGTGTTTATCATACAATTATCTCCCTTTATGGTATGGTTTGGTATGGGTGTTTATCATATAATTATCTCTCTTTATGGTATGGTTTGGTATGGGTGTTTATCATATAATTATCTCCCTTTATGGTATGGTTTGGTATGGGTGTCTATCATATAATTATCTCCCTTTATGGTATGGTTTGGTATGGGTGTCTATCATATAATTATCTCCCTTTATGGTATGGTTTGGTATGGGTGTTTATCATATAATTATCTATCTTTATGGTATGGTTTGGTATGGGTGTTTATCATATAATTATCTCCCTTTATGGTATGGTTTGGTATGGGTGTTTATCATATAATTATCTCCCTTTATGGTATGGTTTGGTATGGGTGTTTATCATATAATTATCTCTCTTTATGGTATGGTTTGGTATGGGTGTTTATCACATAATTATCTCTCTTTATGGTATGGTTTGGTATGGGTGTTTATCACATAATTATCTCCCTTTATGGTATGGTTTGGTATGGGTGTCTATCATGTAATTATCTCCCTTTATGGTATGGTTTGGTATTGGTGTTTATCACATAATTATCTCCCTTTATGGTATGGTTTGGTATGGGTGTTTATCATATAATTATCTCCCTTTATGGTATGGTTTGGTATGGGTGTTTATCATGTAATTCTCTATCTTTATGGTATGGTTTGGTATGGGTGTTTATCATATAATTATCTCCCTTTATGGTATGGTTTGGTATGGGTGTTTATCATATAATTATCTCCCTTTATGGTATGGTTTGGTATGGGTGTCTATCATATAATTATCTCCCTTTATGGTATGGTTTGGTATGGGTGTTTATCATATAATTATCTCCCTTTATGGTATGGTTTGGTATGGGTGTCTATCATATAATTATCTCCCTTTATGGTATGGTTTGGTAGTTTATCATATAATTATCTCCCTTTATGGTATGGTTTGGTATGGGTGTTTATCATATAATTATCTCCCTTTATGGTATGGTTTGGTATGGGTGTCTATCATATAATTATCTATCTTTATGATATGGTTTGGTATGGGTGTCTATCATATAATTATCTCCCTTTATGGTATGGTTTGGTATGGGTGTTTATCATATAATTCTCTATCTTTATGGTATGGTTTGGTATGGGTGTTTATCATATAATTATCTCCCTTTATGGTATGGTTTGGTATGGGTGTTTATCACATAATTATCTCCCTTTATGGTATGGTTTGGTATGGGTGTTTATCATATAATTATCTATCTTTATGATATGGTTTGGTATGGGTGTTTATCATATAATTATCTATCTTTATGGTATGGTTTGGTATGGGTGTCTATCATATAATTATCTCCCTTTATGATATGGTTTGGTATGGGTGTTTATCATATAATTATCTCCCTTTATGGTATGGTTTGGTGTCGGTGTCTATCATATAATTATCTCCCTTTATGATATGGTTTGGTATGGGTGTTTATCATATAATTATCTCCCTTTATGGTATGGTTTGGTATGGGTGTCTATCATATAATTATCTCCCTTTATGGTATGGTTTGGTATGGGTGTCTATCATATAATTATTTCCCTTTATGGTATGTTTGGTATGGGTGTCTATCATATAATTATCTCCCTTTATAATATGGTTTGGTATGGGTGTTTATCATATAATTATCTCTCTTTATGGTATGGTTTGGTATGGGTGTTTATCATATAATTATCTCCCTTTATGGTATGGCTTGGTATGGGTGTTTATCATATAATTATCTCCCTTTATGGTATGGTTTGGTATGGGTGTTTATCATATAATTATCTCTCTTTATGGTATGGTTTGGTATGGGTGTTTATCATATAATTATCTCCCTTTATGGTATGGTTTGGTATGGGTGTTTATCACATAATTATCTCTCTTTATGGTATGGTTTGGTATGGGTGTTTATCACATAATTATCTCCCTTTATGGTATGGTTTGGTATGGGTGTATATCATGTAATTATCTCCCTTTATGTTATGGTTTGGTATGGGTGTTTATCATATAATTATCTCCCTTTATGGTATAGTTTGGTATGGGTGTTTATCATATAATTATCTCCCTTTATGGTATGG
The DNA here is from genome assembly GCA_963680875.1 of Bathymodiolus brooksi. Lineage (NCBI taxonomy): Eukaryota > Metazoa > Mollusca > Bivalvia > Mytilida > Modiolidae > Bathymodiolus > Bathymodiolus brooksi. The sequence continues at coordinate 25,227,474 of OY804584.1, forward strand.
TTTGGCATGGGTGTTTATCATATAATTATCTCCCTTTATGGTATGGTTTGGTATGGGTGTTTATCATATAATTCTCTATCTTTATGGTATGGCTTGGTATGGGTGTTTATCATATAATTATCTCCCTTTATGGTATGGTTTGGTATGGGTGTTTATCATATAATTATCTCCCTTTATGGTATGGTTTGGTATGGGTGTCTATTATATAATTATCTCCCTTTATGGTATGGTTTGGTATGGGTGTTTATCATATAATTATCTCCCTTTATGGTATGGTTTGGTATGGGTGTCTATCATATAATTATCTCCCTTTATGGTATGGTTTGGTATGGGTGTTTATCATATAATTATCTCCCTTTATGATATGGTTTGGTATGGGTGTTTATCATATAATTATCTCCCTTTATGGTATGGTTTGGTATGGGTGTTTATCATATAATTATCTATCTTTATGGTATGTTTTGGTATGGGTGTTTATCATACAATTATCTCCCTTTATGGTATGGTTTGGTATGGGTGTTTATCATATAATTATCTCTCTTTATGGTATGGTTTGGTATGGGTGTTTATCATATAATTATCTCCCTTTATGGTATGGTTTGGTATGGGTGTCTATCATATAATTATCTCCCTTTATGGTATGGTTTGGTATGGGTGTCTATCATATAATTTTCTCCCTTTATGGTATGGTTTGGTATGGGTGTTTATCATATAATTATCTATCTTTATGGTATGGTTTGGTATGGGTGTTTATCATATAATTATCTCCCTTTATGGTATGGTTTGGTATGGGTGTTTATCATATAATTATCTCCCTTTATGGTATGGTTTGGTATGGGTGTTTATCATATAATTATCTCTCTTTATGGTATGGTTTGGTATGGGTGTTTATCACATAATTATCTCCCTTTATGGTATGGTTTGGTATGGGTGTTTATCATATAATTATCTCCCTTTATGGTATGGTCTGGCATGGGTGTTTATCATATAATTATCTCCCTTTATGGTATGGTTTGGTATGGGTGTTTATCCTATAATTATCTATCTTTATGGTATGGCTTGGTATGGGTGTTTATCATATAATTCTCTATCTTTATGGTATGGTTTGGTATGGGTGTTTATCACATAATTATCTCCCATTATGGTATGATTTGGTATGGGTGTTTATCATATAATTATCTCCCTTTATGGTATGGTTTGGTATGGGTGTTTATCATATAATTATCTCCCTTTATGTTATGGTTTGGTATGGGTGTTTATCATATAATTATCCCCCTTTATGGTATGGTTTGGTATGGGTGTTTATCATATAATTATCTCCCTTTATGGTATGGTTTGGTATGGGTGTTTATCATATAATTATCTCTCTTTATGGTATGGTTTGGTATGGGTGTCTATCATATAATTATCTCCCTTTATGGTATGGTTTGGTATGGGTGTCTATCATATAATTATCTCCCTTTATGGTATGGCTTGGTATGGGTGTTTATCATATAATTATCTCCCTTTATGGTATGGTTTCGTATGGGTGTTTATCATATAATTATCTCCCTTTATGGTATGGTTGGTATGGGTGTTTATCATATAATTATCTCTCTTTATGGTATGGTTTGGTATGGGTGTCTATCATATACTTATCTCCCTTTATGGTATGGTTTGGTATGGGTGTCTATCATATAATTATCTCCCTTTATGTTATGGTTTGATATGGGTGTTTATCATATAATTATCTCCCTTTATGGTATAGTTTGGTATGGGTGTTTATCATATAATTATCTCCCTTTATGGTATGGTTTGGTATGGGTGTTTATCACATAATTATCTCTATTTATGATATGGTTTGGTATGGGTGTTTATCATATAATAATCTCCCTTTATGGTATGGTTTGGTATGGGTGTCTATCATATAATTATCTCCCTTTATGATATGGTTTGGTATGGGTGTCTATCATATAATTATCTCCCTTTATGGTATGGTTTGGTATGGGTGTTTATCATATAATTATCTATCTTTATGGTATGTTTTGGTATGGGTGTTTATCATACAATTATCTCCCTTTATGGTATGGTTTGGTATGGGTGTTTATCATATAATTATCTCTCTTTATGGTATGGTTTGGTATGGGTGTTTATCATATAATTATCTCCCTTTATGGTATGGTTTGGTATGGGTGTCTATCATATAATTATCTCCCTTTATGGTATGGTTTGGTATGGGTGTCTATCATATAATTATCTCCCTTTATGGTATGGTTTGGTATGGGTGTTTATCATATAATTATCTATCTTTATGGTATGGTTTGGTATGGGTGTTTATCATATAATTATCTCCCTTTATGGTATGGTTTGGTATGGGTGTTTATCATATAATTATCTCCCTTTATGGTATGGTTTGGTATGGGTGTTTATCATATAATTATCTCTCTTTATGGTATGGTTTGGTATGGGTGTTTATCACATAATTATCTCTCTTTATGGTATGGTTTGGTATGGGTGTTTATCACATAATTATCTCCCTTTATGGTATGGTTTGGTATGGGTGTCTATCATGTAATTATCTCCCTTTATGGTATGGTTTGGTATTGGTGTTTATCACATAATTATCTCCCTTTATGGTATGGTTTGGTATGGGTGTTTATCATATAATTATCTCCCTTTATGGTATGGTTTGGTATGGGTGTTTATCATGTAATTCTCTATCTTTATGGTATGGTTTGGTATGGGTGTTTATCATATAATTATCTCCCTTTATGGTATGGTTTGGTATGGGTGTTTATCATATAATTATCTCCCTTTATGGTATGGTTTGGTATGGGTGTCTATCATATAATTATCTCCCTTTATGGTATGGTTTGGTATGGGTGTTTATCATATAATTATCTCCCTTTATGGTATGGTTTGGTATGGGTGTCTATCATATAATTATCTCCCTTTATGGTATGGTTTGGTAGTTTATCATATAATTATCTCCCTTTATGGTATGGTTTGGTATGGGTGTTTATCATATAATTATCTCCCTTTATGGTATGGTTTGGTATGGGTGTCTATCATATAATTATCTATCTTTATGATATGGTTTGGTATGGGTGTCTATCATATAATTATCTCCCTTTATGGTATGGTTTGGTATGGGTGTTTATCATATAATTCTCTATCTTTATGGTATGGTTTGGTATGGGTGTTTATCATATAATTATCTCCCTTTATGGTATGGTTTGGTATGGGTGTTTATCATATAATTATCTCCCTATATGATATGGTTTGGTATGGGTGTTTATCATATAATTATCTCCCTTTATGGTATGGTTTGGTATGGGTGTCTATCATATAATTATCTCCCTTTATGGTATGGTTTGGTATGGGTATCTATCATATAATTATCTCCCTTTATGGTATGGTTTGGTATGGGTGTTTATCATATAATTATCTATCTGTATGGTATGGTTTGGTATGGGTGTTTATCATATAATTATCTCCCTTTATGGTATGGTTTGGTATGGGTGTTTATCATATAATTATCTCCCTTTATGGTATGGTTTGGTATGGGTGTTTATCACATAATTATCTCCCTTTATGGTATGGTTTGGTATGGGTGTTTATCATATAATTATCTATCTTTATGATATGGTTTGGTATGGGTGTTTATCATATAATTATCTATCTTTATGGTATGGTTTGGTATGGGTGTCTATCATATAATTATCTCCCTTTATGATATGGTTTGGTATGGGTGTTTATCATATAATTATCTCCCTTTATGGTATGGCTTGGTGTCGGTGTCTATCATATAATTATCTCCCTTTATGATATGGTTTGGTATGGGTGTTTATCATATAATTATCTCCCTTTATGGTATGGTTTGGTATGGGTGTCTATCATATAATTATCTCCCTTTATGGTATGGTTTGGTATGGGTGTCTATCATATAATTATTTCCCTTTATGGTATGTTTGGTATGGGTGTCTATCATATAATTATCTCCCTTTATAATATGGTTTGGTATGGGTGTTTATCATATAATTATCTCTCTTTATGGTATGGTTTGGTATGGGTGTTTATCATATAATTATCTCCCTTTATGGTATGGCTTGGTATGGGTGTTTATCATATAATTATCTCCCTTTATGGAATGGTTTGGTATGGGTGTTTATCATATAATTATCTCTCTTTATGGTATGGTTTGGTATGGGTGTTTATCATATAATTATCTCCCTTTATGGTATGGTTTGGTATGGGTGTTTATCACATAATTATCTCTCTTTATGGTATGGTTTGGTATGGGTGTTTATCACATAATTTTCTCCCTTTATGGTATGGTTTGGTATGGGTGTCTATCATGTAATTATCTCCCTTTATGTTATGGTTTGGTATGGGTGTTTATCATATAATTATCTCCCTTTATGGTATAGTTTGGTATGGGTGTTTATCATATAATTATCTCCCTTTATGGTATGGTTTGGCATGGGTGTTTATCATATAATTATCTCCCTTTATGGTATGGTTTGGTATGGGTGTTTATCATATAATTCTCTATCTTTATGGTATGGCTTGGTATGGGTGTTTATCATATAATTATCTCCCTTTATGGTATGGTTTGGTATGGGTGTTTATCATATAATTATCTCCCTTTATGGTATGGTTTGGTATGGGTGTCTATTATATAATTATCTCCCTTTATGGTATGGTTTGGTATGGGTGTTTATCATATAATTATCTCCCTTTATGGTATGGTTTGGTATGGGTGTCTATCATATAATTATCTCCCTTTATGGTATGGTTTGGTATGGGTGTTTATCATATAATTATCTCCCTTTATGATATGGTTTGGTATGGGTGTTTATCATATAATTATCTCCCTTTATGGTATGGTTTGGTATGGGTGTTTATCATATAATTATCTATCTTTATGGTATGTTTTGGTATGGGTGTTTATCATACAATTATCTCCCTTTATGGTATGGTTTGGTATGGGTGTTTATCATATAATTATCTCTCTTTATGGTATGGTTTGGTATGGGTGTTTATCATATAATTATCTCCCTTTATGGTATGGTTTGGTATGGGTGTCTATCATATAATTATCTCCCTTTATGGTATGGTTTGGTATGGGTGTCTATCATATAATTATCTCCCTTTATGGTATGGTTTGGTATGGGTGTTTATCATATAATTATCTATCTTTATGGTATGGTTTGGTATGGGTGTTTATCATATAATTATCTCCCTTTATGGTATGGTTTGGTATGGGTGTTTATCATATAATTATCTCCCTTTATGGTATGGTTTGGTATGGGTGTTTATCATATAATTATCTCTCTTTATGGTATGGTTTGGTATGGGTGTTTATCACATAATTATCTCCCTTTATGGTATGGTTTGGTATGGGTGTTTATCATATAATTATCTCCCTTTATGGTATGGTCTGGCATGGGTGTTTATCATATAATTATCTCCCTTTATGGTATGGTTTGGTATGGGTGTTTATCCTATAATTATCTATCTTTATGGTATGGCTTGGTATGGGTGTTTATCATATAATTCTCTATCTTTATGGTATGGTTTGGTATGGGTGTTTATCACATAATTATCTCCCATTATGGTATGATTTGGTATGGGTGTTTATCATATAATTATCTCCCTTTATGGTATGGTTTGGTATGGGTGTTTATCATATAATTATCTCCCTTTATGTTATGGTTTGGTATGGGTGTTTATCATATAATTATCCCCCTTTATGGTATGGTTTGGTATGGGTGTTTATCATATAATTATCTCCCTTTATGGTATGGTTTGGTATGGGTGTTTATCATATAATTATCTCTCTTTATGGTATGGTTTGGTATGGGTGTCTATCATATAATTATCTCCCTTTATGGTATGGTTTGGTATGGGTGTCTATCATATAATTATCTCCCTTTATGGTATGGCTTGGTATGGGTGTTTATCATATAATTATCTCCCTTTATGGTATGGTTTGGTATGGGTGTTTATCATATAATTATCTCCCTTTATGGTATGGTTGGTATGGGTGTTTATCATATAATTATCTCTCTTTATGGTATGGTTTGGTATGGGTGTCTATCATATACTTATCTCCCTTTATGGTATGGTTTGGTATGGGTGTCTATCATATAATTATCTCCCTTTATGTTATGGTTTGATATGGGTGTTTATCATATAATTATCTCCCTTTATGGTATAGTTTGGTATGGGTGTTTATCATATAATTATCTCCCTTTATGGTATGGTTTGGTATGGGTGTTTATCACATAATTATCTCTATTTATGATATGGTTTGGTATGGGTGTTTATCATATAATTATCTCCCTTTATGGTATGGTTTGGTATGGGTGTCTATCATATAATTATCTCCCTTTATGATATGGTTTGGTATGGGTGTCTATCATATAATTATCTCCCTTTATGGTATGGTTTGGTATGGGTGTCTATCATATAATTATTTCCCTTTATGGTATGGTTTGGTATGGGTGTCTATCATATAATTATCTCCCTTTATAATATGGTTTGGTATGGGTGTTTATCATATAATTATCTCCTTTTATGGTATGGTTTGGTATGGGTGTTTATCATATAATTATCTCCATTTATGGTATGGTTTGGTATGGGTGTCTATCATATAATTATCTCCCTTTATGGTATGGTTTGGTATGGGTGTTTATCATATAATTATCTCCCTTTATGGTATGGTTTGGTATGGGTGTTTATCATATAATTATCTCCCTTTATGGTATGGTTTGGTATGGGTGTTTATCACATAATTATCTCCCTTTATGGTATGGTTTGGTATGGGTGTTTATCACATAATTATCTCCCTTTATGGTATGGTTTGGTATGGGTGTTTATCATATAATTATCTCCTTTTATGGTATGGTTTGGTATGGGTGTTTATCATATAATTATCTCCTTTTATGTTATGGTTTGGTATGGGTATTTATCATATAATTATCTCCCTTTATGGTATGGTTTGGTATTGGTGTTTATCATATAATTATCTCCCTTTATGGTATGGTTTGGTATGGGTGTTTATCACATAATTATCTCTATTTATGATATGGTTTGGTATGAGTGTTTATCATATAATTATCTTCCTTTATGGTATGGTTTGGTATGGGTGTCTATCATATAATTATCTCCCTTTATGATATGGTTTGGTATGGGTGTTTATCATATAATTATCTCCCTTTATGGTATGGTTTGGTGTCGGTGTCTATCATATAATTATCTCCCTTTATGATATGGTTTGGTATGGGTGTTTATCATATAATTATCTCCCTTTATGGTATGGTTTGGTATGGGTGTCTATCATATAATTATCTCCCTTTATGGTATGGTTTGGTATGGGTGTTTATCATATAATTATCTCTCTTTATGGTATGGTTTGGTATGGGTGTTTATCATATAATTATCTCTCTTTATGGTATGGTTTGGTATGGGTGTTTATCATATAATTATCTCCCTTTATGGTATGGTTTGGTATGGGTGTTTATCACATAATTATCTCCCTTTATGGTATGGTTTGGTATGGGTGTCTATCATGTAATTATCTCCCTTTATGTTATGGTTTGGTATGGGTGTTTATCATATAATTATATCCCTTTATGGTATAGTTTGGTATGGGTGTTTATCATATAATTATCTCCCTTTATGGTATGGTTTGGCATGGGTGTTTATCATATAATTATCTCCCTTTATGGTATGGTTTGGTATGGGTGTTTATCATATAATTCTCTATCTTTATGGTATGGCTTGGTATGGGTGTTTATCATATAATTATCTCCCTTTATGGTATGGTTTGGTATGGGTGTTTATCATATAATTATCTCCCTTTATGGTATGGTTTGGTATGGGTGTCTATTATATAATTATCTCCCTTTATGGTATGGTTTGGTATGGGTGTTTATCATATAATTATCTCCCTTTATGGTATGGTTTGGTATGGGTGTCTATCATATAATTATCTCCCTTTATGGTATGGTTTGGTATGGGTGTTTATCATATAATTATCTCCCTTTATGGTATGGTTTGGTATGGGTGTTTATCATATAATTATCTCCCTTTATGGTATGGTTTGGTATGGGTGTTTATCATATAATTATCTATCTTTATGGTATGTTTTGGTATGGGTGTTTATCATACAATTATCTCCCTTTATGGTATGGTTTGGTATGGGTGTTTATCATATAATTATCTCTCTTTATGGTATGGTTTGGTATGGGTGTTTATCATATAATTATCTCCCTTTATGGTATGGTTTGGTATGGGTGTCTATCATATAATTATCTCCCTTTATGGTATGGTTTGGTATGGGTGTCTATCATATAATTATCTCCCTTTATGGTATGGTTTGGTATGGGTGTTTATCATATAATTATCTATCTTTATGGTATGGTTTGGTATGGGTGTTTATCATATAATTATCTCCCTTTATGGTATGGTTTGGTATGGGTGTTTATCATATAATTATCTCCCTTTATGGTATGGTTTGGAATGGGTGTTTATCATATAATTATCTCTCTTTATGGTATGGTTTGGTATGGGTGTTTATCACATAATTATCTCTCTTTATGGTATGGTTTGGTATGGGTGTTTATCATATAATTATCTCCCTTTATGGTATGGTTTGGTATGGGTGTCTATCATGTAATTATCTCCCTTTATGGTATGGTTTGGTATTGGTGTTTATCACATAATTATCTCCCTTTATGGTATGGTTTGGTATGGGTGTTTATCATATAATTATCTCCCTTTATGGTATGGTTTGGTATGGGTGTTTATCATGTAATTCTCTATCTTTATGGTATGGTTTGGTATGGGTGTTTATCATATAATTATCTTCCTTTATGGTATGGTTTGGTATGGGTGTTTATCATATAATTATCTCCCTTTATGGTATGGTTTGGTATGGGTGTCTATCATATAATTATCTCCCTTTATGGTATGGTTTGGTATGGGTGTTTATCATATAATTATCTCCCTTTATGGTATGGTTTGGTATGGGTGTCTATCATATAATTATCTCCCTTTATGGTATGGTATGGGTGTTTATCATATAATTATCTTCCTTTATGGTATGGTTTGTTATGGATGTCTATCATATAATTATCTCCCTTTATGGTATGGTTTGGTATGGGTGTTTATCATATAATTATCTCCCTTTATGGCATGGTTTGGTATGGGTGTTTATCATATAATTATCTCCCTTTATGGTATGGTTTGGTATGGGTGTCTATCATATAATTATCTATCTTTATGATATGGTTTGGTATGGGTGTCTATCATATAATTATCTCCCTTTATGGTATGGTTTGGTATGGGTGTTTATCATATAATTCTCTATCTTTATGGTATGGTTTGGTATGGGTGTTTATCATATAATTATCTCCCTTTATGGTATGGTTTGGTATGGGTGTTTATCATATAATTATCTCCCTTTATGATATGGTTTGGTATGGGTGTTTATCATATAATTATCTCCCTTTATGGTATGGTTTGGTATGGGTGTCTATCATATAATTATCTCCCTTTATGGTATGGTTTGGTATGGGTGTCTATCATATAATTATCTCCCTTTATGGTATGGTTTGGTATGGGTGTTTATCATATAATTATCTATCTGTATGGTATGGTTTGGTATGGGTGTTTATCATATAATTATCTCCCTTTATGGTATGGTTTGGTATGGGTGTTTATCATATAATTATCTCCCTTTATGGTATGGTTTGGTATGGGTGTTTATCACATAATTATCTCCCTTTATGGTATGGTTTGGTATGGGTGTTTATCATATAATTATCTATCTTTATGATATGGTTTGGTATGGGTGTTTATCATATAATTATCTATCTTTATGGTATGGTTTGGTATGGGTGTTTATCATATAATTATCTCCCTTTATGGTATGGTTTGGTATGGGTGTCTATCATATAATTATCTATCTTTATGGTATGGTTTGGTATGGGTGTTTATCATATAATTATCTCCCATTATGGTATGGTTTGGTATGGGTGTCTATCATATAATTATCTCCCTTTATGGTATGGTTTGGTATGTGTGTTTATCATATAATTATCTCCCTTTATGGTATGGTTTGGTATGGGTGTCTATCATATAATTATCTCCCTTTATGGTATGGTTTGGTATGTGTGTTTATCATATAATTATCTCCCTTTATGGTATGGTTTGGTATGGGTGTTTATCATATAATTATCTCCCTTTATGGTATGGTTTGGTATGGGTGTTTATCATATAATTATCTCCCTTTATGGTATGGTTTGGTATGGGTGTTTATCATATAATTATCTCCCTTTATGGTATGGTTTGGTATGTGTGTCTATCATATAATTATCTATCTTTATAGTATGGTTTGGTATGGGTGTCTATCATATAATTATCTCCCTCTATGGTATGGTTTGATATGTGTGTTTATCATATAATTTTCTCCCTTTATGGTATGGTTTGGTATGGGTGTTTATCATATAATTATCTCCCTTTATGGTATGGTTTGGTATGGGTGTTTATCACATAATTATCTCTCTTTATGGTATGGTTTGGTATGGGTGTTTATCACATAATTATCTCCCTTTATGGTATGGTTTGGTATGGGTGTCTATCATGTAATTATCTCCCTTCATGTTATGGTTTGGTATGGGTGTTTATCATATAATTATCTCCCTTTATGGTATAGTTTGGTATGGGTGTTTATCATATAATTATCTCCCTTTATGGTATGGTTTGGCATGGGTGTTTATCATATAATTATCTCCCTTTATGGTATGGTTTGGTATGGGTGTTTATCATATAATTCTCTATCTTTATGGTATGGCTTGGTATAGGTGTTTATCATATAATTATCTCCCTTTATGGTATGGTTTGGTATGGGTGTTTATCATATAATTATCTCCCTTTATGGTATGGTTTGGTATGGGTGTCTATCATATAATTATCTCCCTTTATGGTATGGTTTGGTATGGGTGTTTATCATATAATTATCTCCCTTTATGGTATGGTTTGGTATGGGTGTTTATCATATAATTATCTCCCTTTATGGTATGGTTTGGTATGGGTGTTTATCATATAATTATCTATCTTTATGGTATGTTTTGGTATGGGTGTTTATCATACAATTATCTCCCTTTATGGTATGGTTTGGTATGGGTGTTTATCATATAATTATCTCCCTTTATGGTATGGTTTGGTATGGGTGTTTATCATATAATTATCTCCCTTTATGGTATGGTTTGGTATGGGTGTTTATCATATAATTATCTCCCTTTATGGTATGGTTTGGTATGGGTGTTTATCATATAATTATCTATCTTTATGGTATGTTTTGGTATGGGTGTTTATCATACAATTATCTCCCTTTATGGTATGGTTTGGTATGGGTGTTTATCATATAATTATCTCTCTTTATGGTATGGTTTGGTATGGGTGTCTATCATATAATTATCTCCCTTTATGATATGGTTTGGTATGGGTGTATATCATATAATTATCTCCCTTTATGTTATGGTTTGGTATGGGTGTCTATCATATAATTATTTCCCTTTATGGTATGGTTTGGTATGGGTGTCTATCATATAATTATCTCCCTTTATAATATGGTTTGGTATGGGTGTTTATCATATAATTATCTCCTTTTATGGTATGGTTTGGTATGGGTGTCTATCATATAATTATCTCCATTTATGGTATGGTTTGGTATGGGTGTCTATCATATAATTATCTCCCTTTATGGTATGGTTTGGTATGGGTGTTTATCATATAATTATCTCCCTTTATGGTATGGTTTGGTATGGGTGTTTATCATATAATTATCTCCCTTTATGGTATGGTTTGGTATGGGTGTTTATCATATAATTATCTCCCTTTATGGTATGGTTTGGTATGGGTGTTTATCACATAATTATCTCCCTTTATGGTATGGTTTGGTATGGGTGTTTATCATATAATTATCTCCTTTTATGGTATGGTTTGGTATGGGTGTTTATCATATAATTATCTCCCTTTATGTTATGGTTTGGTATGGGTATTTATCATATAATTATCTCCCTTTATGGTATGGTTTGGTATGGGTGTTTATCATATAATTATCTCCCTTTATGGTATGGTTTGGTATGGGTGTTTATCACATAATTATCTCTATTTATGATATGGTTTGGTATGGGTGTTTATCATATAATTATCTCCCTTTATGGTATGGTTTGGTATGGGTGTCTATCATATAATTATCTCCCTTTATGATATGGTTTGGTATGGGTGTTTATCATATAATTATCTCCCTTTATGGTATGGTTTGGTGTCGGTGTCTATCATATAATTATCTCCCTTTATGATATGGTTTGGTATGGGTGTTTATCATATAATTATCTCCCTTTATGGTATGGTTTGGTATGGGTGTCTATCATATAATTATCTCCCTTTATGGTATGGTTTGGTATGGGTGTCTATCATATAATTATTTCCCTTTATGGTATGTTTGGTATGGGTGTCTATCATATAATTATCTCCCTTTATAATATGGTTTGGTATGGGTGTTTATCATATAATTATCTCTCTTTATGGTATGGTTTGGTATGGGTGTTTATCATATAATTATCTCCCTTTATGGTATGGCTTGGTATGGGTGTTTATCATATAATTATCTCCCTTTATGGTATGGTTTGGTATGGGTGTTTATCATATAATTATCTCTCTTTATGGTATGGTTTGGTATGGGTGTTTATCATATAATTATCTCCCTTTATGGTATGGTTTGGTATGGGTGTTTATCACATAATTATCTCTCTTTATGGTATGGTTTGGTATGGGTGTTTATCACATAATTATCTCCCTTTATGGTATGGTTTGGTATGGGTGTCTATCATGTAATTATCTCCCTTTATGTTATGGTTTGGTATGGGTGTTTATCATATAATTATCTCCCTTTATGGTATAGTTTGGTATGGGTGTTTATCATATAATTATCTCCCTTTATGGTATGGTTTGGCATGGGTGTTTATCATATAATTATCTCCCTTTATGGTATGGTTTGGTATGGGTGTTTATCATATAATTCTCTATCTTTATGGTATGGCTTGGTATGGGTGTTTATCATATAATTATCTCCCTTTATGGTATGGTTTGGTATGGGTGTTTATCATATAATTATCTCCCTTTATGGTATGGTTTGGTATGGGTGTCTATTATATAATTATCTCCCTTTATGGTATGGTTTGGTATGGGTGTTTATCATATAATTATCTCCCTTTATGGTATGGTTTGGTATGGGTGTCTATCATATAATTATTTCCCTTTATGGTATGGTTTGGTATGGGTGTTTATCATATAATTATCTCCCTTTATGGTATGGTTTGGTATGGGTGTTTATCATATAATTATCTCCCTTTATGGTATGGTTTGGTATGGGTGTTTATCATATAATTATCTATCTTTATGGTATGTTTTGGTATGGGTGTTTATCATACAATTATCTCCCTTTATGGTATGGTTTGGTATGGGTGTTTATCATATAATTATCTCTCTTTATGGTATGGTTTGGTATGGGTGTTTATCATATAATTATCTCCCTTTATGGTATGGTTTGGTATGGGTGTCTATCATATAATTATCTCCCTTTATGGTATGGTTTGGTATGGGTGTCTATCATATAATTATCTCCCTTTATGGTATGGTTTGGTATGGGTGTTTATCATATAATTATCTATCTTTATGGTATGGTTTGGTATGGGTGTTTATCATATAATTATCTCCCTTTATGGTATGGTTTGGTATGGGTGTTTATCATATAATTATCTCCCTTTATGGTATGGTTTGGTATGGGTGTTTATCATATAATTATCTCCCTTTATGGTATGGTTTGGTATGGGTGTTTATCACATAATTATCTCCCTTTATGGTATGGTTTGGTATGGGTGTTTATCATATAATTATCTCCCTTTATGGTATGGTCTGGCATGGGTGTTTATCATATAATTATCTCCCTTTATGGTATGGTTTGGTATGGGTGTTTATCCTATAATTATCTATCTTTATGGTATGGCTTGGTATGGGTGTTTATCATATAATTCTCTATCTTTATGGTATGGTTTGGTATGGGTGTTTATCACATAATTATCTCCCATTATGGTATGATTTGGTATGGGTGTTTATCATATAATTATCTCCCTTTATGGTATGGTTTGGTATGGGTGTTTATCATATAATTATCTCCCTTTATGTTATGGTTTGGTATGGGTGTTTATCATATAATTATCCCCCTTTATGGTATGGTTTGGTATGGGTGTTTATCATATAATTATCTCCCTTTATGGTATGGTTTGGTATGGGTGTTTATCATATAATTATCTCTCTTTATGGTATGGTTTGGTATGGGTGTCTATCATATAATTTTCTCCCTTTATGGTATGGTTTGGTATGGGTGTCTATCATATAATTATCTCCCTTTATGGTATGGCTTGGTATGGGTGTTTATCATATAATTATCTCCCTTTATGGTATGGTTTGGTATGGGTGTTTATCATATAATTATCTCCCTTTATGGTATGGTTTGGTATGGGTGTCTATCATATAATTATCTCCCTTTATGGTATGGTTTGGTATGGGTGTTTATCATATAATTATCTCCCTTTATGGTATGGTTTGGTATGGGTGTTTATCATATAATTCTCTATCTTTATGGTATGGCTTGGTATAGGTGTTTATCATATAATTATCTCCCTTTATGGTATGGTTTGGTATGGGTGTTTATCATATAATTATCTCCCTTTATGGTATGGTTTGGTATGGGTGTCTATCATATAATTATCTCCCTTTATGGTATGGTTTGGTATGGGTGTTTATCATATAATTATCTCCCTTTATGGTATGGTTTGGTATGGGTGTTTATCATATAATTATCTCCCTTTATGGTATGGTTTGGTATGGGTGTTTATCATATAATTATCTATCTTTATGGTATGTTTTGGTATGGGTGTTTATCATACAATTATCTCCCTTTATGGTATGGTTTGGTATGGGTGTTTATCATATAATTATCTCCCTTTATGGTATGGTTTGGTATGGGTGTTTATCATATAATTATCTCCCTTTATGGTATGGTTTGGTATGGGTGTTTATCATATAATTATCTCCCTTTATGGTATGGTTTGGTATGGGTGTTTATCATATAATTATCTATCTTTATGGTATGTTTTGGTATGGGTGTTTATCATACAATTATCTCCCTTTATGGTATGGTTTGGTATGGGTGTTTATCATATAATTATCTCTCTTTATGGTATGGTTTGGTATGGGTGTCTATCATATAATTATCTCCCTTTATGATATGGTTTGGTATGGGTGTATATCATATAATTATCTCCCTTTATGTTATGGTTTGGTATGGGTGTCTATCATATAATTATTTCCCTTTATGGTATGGTTTGGTATGGGTGTCTATCATATAATTATCTCCCTTTATAATATGGTTTGGTATGGGTGTTTATCATATAATTATCTCCTTTTATGGTATGGTTTGGTATGGGTGTCTATCATATAATTATCTCCATTTATGGTATGGTTTGGTATGGGTGTCTATCATATAATTATCTCCCTTTATGGTATGGTTTGGTATGGGTGTTTATCATATAATTATCTCCCTTTATGGTATGGTTTGGTATGGGTGTTTATCATATAATTATCTCCCTTTATGGTATGGTTTGGTATGGGTGTTTATCATATAATTATCTCCCTTTATGGTATGGTTTGGTATGGGTGTTTATCACATAATTATCTCCCTTTATGGTATGGTTTGGTATGGGTGTTTATCATATAATTATCTCCTTTTATGGTATGGTTTGGTATGGGTGTTTATCATATAATTATCTCCCTTTATGTTATGGTTTGGTATGGGTATTTATCATATAATTATCTCCCTTTATGGTATGGTTTGGTATGGGTGTTTATCATATAATTATCTCCCTTTATGGTATGGTTTGGTATGGGTGTTTATCACATAATTATCTCTATTTATGATATGGTTTGGTATGGGTGTTTATCATATAATTATCTCCCTTTATGGTATGGTTTGGTATGGGTGTCTATCATATAATTATCTCCCTTTATGGTATGGTTGGTATGGGTGTTTATCATATAATTATCTCTCTTTATGGTATGGTTTGGTATGGGTGTCTATCATATACTTATCTCCCTTTATGGTATGGTTTGGTATGGGTGTCTATCATATAATTATCTCCCTTTATGTTATGGTTTGATATGGGTGTTTATCATATAATTATCTCCCTTTATGGTATAGTTTGGTATGGGTGTTTATCATATAATTATCTCCCTTTATGGTATGGTTTGGTATGGGTGTTTATCACATAATTATCTCTATTTATGATATGGTTTGGTATGGGTGTTTATCATATAATAATCTCCCTTTATGGTATGGTTTGGTATGGGTGTCTATCATATAATTATCTCCCTTTATGATATGGTTTGGTATGGGTGTCTATCATATAATTATCTCCCTTTATGGTATGGTTTGGTATGGGTGTTTATCATATAATTATCTATCTTTATGGTATGTTTTGGTATGGGTGTTTATCATACAATTATCTCCCTTTATGGTATGGTTTGGTATGGGTGTTTATCATATAATTATCTCTCTTTATGGTATGGTTTGGTATGGGTGTTTATCATATAATTATCTCCCTTTATGGTATGGTTTGGTATGGGTGTCTATCATATAATTATCTCCCTTTATGGTATGGTTTGGTATGGGTGTCTATCATATAATTATCTCCCTTTATGGTATGATTTGGTATGGGTGTTTATCATATAATTATCTATCTTTATGGTATGGTTTGGTATGGGTGTTTATCATATAATTATCTCCCTTTATGGTATGGTTTGGTATGGGTGTTTATCATATAATTATCTCCCTTTATGGTATGGTTTGGTATGGGTGTTTATCATATAATTATCTCTCTTTATGGTATGGTTTGGTATGGGTGTTTATCACATAATTATCTCTCTTTATGGTATGGTTTGGTATGGGTGTTTATCACATAATTATCTCCCTTTATGGTATGGTTTGGTATGGGTGTCTATCATGTAATTATCTCCCTTTATGGTATGGTTTGGTATTGGTGTTTATCACATAATTATCTCCCTTTATGGTATGGTTTGGTATGGGTGTTTATCATATAATTATCTCCCTTTATGGTATGGTTTGGTATGGGTGTTTATCATGTAATTCTCTATCTTTATGGTATGGTTTGGTATGGGTGTTTATCATATAATTATCTCCCTTTATGGTATGGTTTGGTATGGGTGTTTATCATATAATTATCTCCCTTTATGGTATGGTTTGGTATGGGTGTCTATCATATAATTATCTCCCTTTATGGTATGGTTTGGTATGGGTGTTTATCATATAATTATCTCCCTTTATGGTATGGTTTGGTATGGGTGTCTATCATATAATTATCTCCCTTTATGGTATGGTTTGGTAGTTTATCATATAATTATCTCCCTTTATGGTATGGTTTGGTATGGGTGTTTATCATATAATTATCTCCCTTTATGGTATGGTTTGGTATGGGTGTCTATCATATAATTATCTATCTTTATGATATGGTTTGGTATGGGTGTCTATCATATAATTATCTCCCTTTATGGTATGGTTTGGTATGGGTGTTTATCATATAATTCTCTATCTTTATGGTATGGTTTGGTATGGGTGTTTATCATATAATTATCTCCCTTTATGGTATGGTTTGGTATGGGTGTTTATCATATAATTATCTCCCTATATGATATGGTTTGGTATGGGTGTTTATCATATAATTATCTCCCTTTATGGTATGGTTTGGTATGGGTGTCTATCATATAATTATCTCCCTTTATGGTATGGTTTGGTATGGGTATCTATCATATAATTATCTCCCTTTATGGTATGGTTTGGTATGGGTGTTTATCATATAATTATCTATCTGTATGGTATGGTTTGGTATGGGTGTTTATCATATAATTATCTCCCTTTATGGTATGGTTTGGTATGGGTGTTTATCATATAATTATCTCCCTTTATGGTATGGTTTGGTATGGGTGTTTATCACATAATTATCTCCCTTTATGGTATGGTTTGGTATGGGTGTTTATCATATAATTATCTATCTTTATGATATGGTTTGGTATGGGTGTTTATCATATAATTATCTATCTTTATGGTATGGTTTGGTATGGGTGTCTATCATATAATTATCTCCCTTTATGATATGGTTTGGTATGGGTGTTTATCATATAATTATCTCCCTTTATGGTATGGCTTGGTGTCGGTGTCTATCATATAATTATCTCCCTTTATGATATGGTTTGGTATGGGTGTTTATCATATAATTATCTCCCTTTATGGTATGGTTTGGTATGGGTGTCTATCATATAATTATCTCCCTTTATGGTATGGTTTGGTATGGGTGTCTATCATATAATTATTTCCCTTTATGGTATGTTTGGTATGGGTGTCTATCATATAATTATCTCCCTTTATAATATGGTTTGGTATGGGTGTTTATCATATAATTATCTCTCTTTATGGTATGGTTTGGTATGGGTGTTTATCATATAATTATCTCCCTTTATGGTATGGCTTGGTATGGGTGTTTATCATATAATTATCTCCCTTTATGGAATGGTTTGGTATGGGTGTTTATCATATAATTATCTCTCTTTATGGTATGGTTTGGTATGGGTGTTTATCATATAATTATCTCCCTTTATGGTATGGTTTGGTATGGGTGTTTATCACATAATTATCTCTCTTTATGGTATGGTTTGGTATGGGTGTTTATCACATAATTTTCTCCCTTTATGGTATGGTTTGGTATGGGTGTCTATCATGTAATTATCTCCCTTTATGTTATGGTTTGGTATGGGTGTTTATCATATAATTATCTCCCTTTATGGTATAGTTTGGTATGGGTGTTTATCATATAATTATCTCCCTTTATGGTATGGTTTGGCATGGGTGTTTATCATATAATTATCTCCCTTTATGGTATGGTTTGGTATGGGTGTTTATCATATAATTCTCTATCTTTATGGTATGGCTTGGTATGGGTGTTTATCATATAATTATCTCCCTTTATGGTATGGTTTGGTATGGGTGTTTATCATATAATTATCTCCCTTTATGGTATGGTTTGGTATGGGTGTCTATTATATAATTATCTCCCTTTATGGTATGGTTTGGTATGGGTGTTTATCATATAATTATCTCCCTTTATGGTATGGTTTGGTATGGGTGTCTATCATATAATTATCTCCCTTTATGGTATGGTTTGGTATGGGTGTTTATCATATAATTATCTCCCTTTATGATATGGTTTGGTATGGGTGTTTATCATATAATTATCTCCCTTTATGGTATGGTTTGGTATGGGTGTTTATCATATAATTATCTATCTTTATGGTATGTTTTCGTATGGGTGTTTATCATACAATTATCTCCCTTTATGGTATGGTTTGGTATGGGTGTTTATCATATAATTATCTCTCTTTATGGTATGGTTTGGTATGGGTGTTTATCATATAATTATCTCCCTTTATGGTATGGTTTGGTATGGGTGTCTATCATATAATTATCTCCCTTTATGGTATGGTTTGGTATGGGTGTCTATCATATAATTATCTCCCTTTATGGTATGGTTTGGTATGGGTGTTTATCATATAATTATCTATCTTTATGGTATGGTTTGGTATGGGTGTTTATCATATAATTATCTCCCTTTATGGTATGGTTTGGTATGGGTGTTTATCATATAATTATCTCCCTTTATGGTATGGTTTGGTATGGGTGTTTATCATATAATTATCTCTCTTTATGGTATGGTTTGGTATGGGTGTTTATCACATAATTATCTCCCTTTATGGTATGGTTTGGTATGGGTGTTTATCATATAATTATCTCCCTTTATGGTATGGTCTGGCATGGGTGTTTATCATATAATTATCTCCCTTTATGGTATGGTTTGGTATGGGTGTTTATCCTATAATTATCTATCTTTATGGTATGGCTTGGTATGGGTGTTTATCATATAATTCTCTATCTTTATGGTATGGTTTGGTATGGGTGTTTATCACATAATTATCTCCCATTATGGTATGATTTGGTATGGGTGTTTATCATATAATTATCTCCCTTTATGGTATGGTTTGGTATGGGTGTTTATCATATAATTATCTCCCTTTATGTTATGGTTTGGTATGGGTGTTTATCATATAATTATCCCCCTTTATGGTATGGTTTGGTATGGGTGTTTATCATATAATTATCTCCCTTTATGGTATGGTTTGGTATGGGTGTTTATCATATAATTATCTCTCTTTATGGTATGGTTTGGTATGGGTGTCTATCATATAATTATCTCCCTTTATGGTATGGTTTGGTATGGGTGTCTATCATATAATTATCTCCCTTTATGGTATGGCTTGGTATGGGTGTTTATCATATAATTATCTCCCTTTATGGTATGGTTTGGTATGGGTGTTTATCATATAATTATCTCCCTTTATGGTATGGTTGGTATGGGTGTTTATCATATAATTATCTCTCTTTATGGTATGGTTTGGTATGGGTGTCTATCATATACTTATCTCCCTTTATGGTATGGTTTGGTATGGGTGTCTATCATATAATTATCTCCCTTTATGTTATGGTTTGATATGGGTGTTTATCATATAATTATCTCCCTTTATGGTATAGTTTGGTATGGGTGTTTATCATATAATTATCTCCCTTTATGGTATGGTTTGGTATGGGTGTTTATCACATAATTATCTCTATTTATGATATGGTTTGGTATGGGTGTTTATCATATAATTATCTCCCTTTATGGTATGGTTTGGTATGGGTGTCTATCATATAATTATCTCCCTTTATGATATGGTTTGGTATGGGTGTCTATCATATAATTATCTCCCTTTATGGTATGGTTTGGTATGGGTGTCTATCATATAATTATTTCCCTTTATGGTATGGTTTGGTATGGGTGTCTATCATATAATTATCTCCCTTTATAATATGGTTTGGTATGGGTGTTTATCATATAATTATCTCCTTTTATGGTATGGTTTGGTATGGGTGTTTATCATATAATTATCTCCATTTATGGTATGGTTTGGTATGGGTGTCTATCATATAATTATCTCCCTTTATGGTATGGTTTGGTATGGGTGTTTATCATATAATTATCTCCCTTTATGGTATGGTTTGGTATGGGTGTTTATCATATAATTATCTCCCTTTATGGTATGGTTTGGTATGGGTGTTTATCACATAATTATCTCCCTTTATGGTATGGTTTGGTATGGGTGTTTATCACATAATTATCTCCCTTTATGGTATGGTTTGGTATGGGTGTTTATCATATAATTATCTCCTTTTATGGTATGGTTTGGTATGGGTGTTTATCATATAATTATCTCCTTTTATGTTATGGTTTGGTATGGGTATTTATCATATAATTATCTCCCTTTATGGTATGGTTTGGTATTGGTGTTTATCATATAATTATCTCCCTTTATGGTATGGTTTGGTATGGGTGTTTATCACATAATTATCTCTATTTATGATATGGTTTGGTATGAGTGTTTATCATATAATTATCTTCCTTTATGGTATGGTTTGGTATGGGTGTCTATCATATAATTATCTCCCTTTATGATATGGTTTGGTATGGGTGTTTATCATATAATTATCTCCCTTTATGGTATGGTTTGGTGTCGGTGTCTATCATATAATTATCTCCCTTTATGATATGGTTTGGTATGGGTGTTTATCATATAATTATCTCCCTTTATGGTATGGTTTGGTATGGGTGTCTATCATATAATTATCTCCCTTTATGGTATGGTTTGGTATGGGTGTTTATCATATAATTATCTCTCTTTATGGTATGGTTTGGTATGGGTGTTTATCATATAATTATCTCTCTTTATGGTATGGTTTGGTATGGGTGTTTATCATATAATTATCTCCCTTTATGGTATGGTTTGGTATGGGTGTTTATCACATAATTATCTCCCTTTATGGTATGGTTTGGTATGGGTGTCTATCATGTAATTATCTCCCTTTATGTTATGGTTTGGTATGGGTGTTTATCATATAATTATCTCCCTTTATGGTATAGTTTGGTATGGGTGTTTATCATATAATTATCTCCCTTTATGGTATGGTTTGGCATGGGTGTTTATCATATAATTATCTCCCTTTATGGTATGGTTTGGTATGGGTGTTTATCATATAATTCTCTATCTTTATGGTATGGCTTGGTATGGGTGTTTATCATATAATTATCTCCCTTTATGGTATGGTTTGGTATGGGTGTTTATCATATAATTATCTCCCTTTATGGTATGGTTTGGTATGGGTGTCTATTATATAATTATCTCCCTTTATGGTATGGTTTGGTATGGGTGTTTATCATATAATTATCTCCCTTTATGGTATGGTTTGGTATGGGTGTCTATCATATAATTATCTCCCTTTATGGTATGGTTTGGTATGGGTGTTTATCATATAATTATCTCCCTTTATGGTATGGTTTGGTATGGGTGTTTATCATATAATTATCTCCCTTTATGGTATGGTTTGGTATGGGTGTTTATCATATAATTATCTATCTTTATGGTATGTTTTGGTATGGGTGTTTATCATACAATTATCTCCCTTTATGGTATGGTTTGGTATGGGTGTTTATCATATAATTATCTCTCTTTATGGTATGGTTTGGTATGGGTGTTTATCATATAATTATCTCCCTTTATGGTATGGTTTGGTATGGGTGTCTATCATATAATTATCTCCCTTTATGGTATGGTTTGGTATGGGTGTCTATCATATAATTATCTCCCTTTATGGTATGGTTTGGTATGGGTGTTTATCATATAATTATCTATCTTTATGGTATGGTTTGGTATGGGTGTTTATCATATAATTATCTCCCTTTATGGTATGGTTTGGTATGGGTGTTTATCATATAATTATCTCCCTTTATGGTATGGTTTGGAATGGGTGTTTATCATATAATTATCTCTCTTTATGGTATGGTTTGGTATGGGTGTTTATCACATAATTATCTCTCTTTATGGTATGGTTTGGTATGGGTGTTTATCATATAATTATCTCCCTTTATGGTATGGTTTGGTATGGGTGTCTATCATGTAATTATCTCCCTTTATGGTATGGTTTGGTATTGGTGTTTATCACATAATTATCTCCCTTTATGGTATGGTTTGGTATGGGTGTTTATCATATAATTATCTCCCTTTATGGTATGGTTTGGTATGGGTGTTTATCATGTAATTCTCTATCTTTATGGTATGGTTTGGTATGGGTGTTTATCATATAATTATCTTCCTTTATGGTATGGTTTGGTATGGGTGTTTATCATATAATTATCTCCCTTTATGGTATGGTTTGGTATGGGTGTCTATCATATAATTATCTCCCTTTATGGTATGGTTTGGTATGGGTGTTTATCATATAATTATCTCCCTTTATGGTATGGTTTGGTATGGGTGTCTATCATATAATTATCTCCCTTTATGGTATGGTATGGGTGTTTATCATATAATTATCTTCCTTTATGGTATGGTTTGTTATGGATGTCTATCATATAATTATCTCCCTTTATGGTATGGTTTGGTATGGGTGTTTATCATATAATTATCTCCCTTTATGGCATGGTTTGGTATGGGTGTTTATCATATAATTATCTCCCTTTATGGTATGGTTTGGTATGGGTGTCTATCATATAATTATCTATCTTTATGATATGGTTTGGTATGGGTGTCTATCATATAATTATCTCCCTTTATGGTATGGTTTGGTATGGGTGTTTATCATATAATTCTCTATCTTTATGGTATGGTTTGGTATGGGTGTTTATCATATAATTATCTCCCTTTATGGTATGGTTTGGTATGGGTGTTTATCATATAATTATCTCCCTTTATGATATGGTTTGGTATGGGTGTTTATCATATAATTATCTCCCTTTATGGTATGGTTTGGTATGGGTGTCTATCATATAATTATCTCCCTTTATGGTATGGTTTGGTATGGGTGTCTATCATATAATTATCTCCCTTTATGGTATGGTTTGGTATGGGTGTTTATCATATAATTATCTATCTGTATGGTATGGTTTGGTATGGGTGTTTATCATATAATTATCTCCCTTTATGGTATGGTTTGGTATGGGTGTTTATCATATAATTATCTCCCTTTATGGTATGGTTTGGTATGGGTGTTTATCACATAATTATCTCCCTTTATGGTATGGTTTGGTATGGGTGTTTATCATATAATTATCTATCTTTATGATATGGTTTGGTATGGGTGTTTATCATATAATTATCTATCTTTATGGTATGGTTTGGTATGGGTGTTTATCATATAATTATCTCCCTTTATGGTATGGTTTGGTATGGGTGTCTATCATATAATTATCTATCTTTATGGTATGGTTTGGTATGGGTGTTTATCATATAATTATCTCCCATTATGGTATGGTTTGGTATGGGTGTCTATCATATAATTATCTCCCTTTATGGTATGGTTTGGTATGTGTGTTTATCATATAATTATCTCCCTTTATGGTATGGTTTGGTATGGGTGTCTATCATATAATTATCTCCCTTTATGGTATGGTTTGGTATGTGTGTTTATCATATAATTATCTCCCTTTATGGTATGGTTTGGTATGGGTGTTTATCATATAATTATCTCCCTTTATGGTATGGTTTGGTATGGGTGTTTATCATATAATTATCTCCCTTTATGGTATGGTTTGGTATGGGTGTTTATCATATAATTATCTCCCTTTATGGTATGGTTTGGTATGTGTGTCTATCATATAATTATCTATCTTTATAGTATGGTTTCGTATGGGTGTCTATCATATAATTATCTCCCTCTATGGTATGGTTTGATATGTGTGTTTATCATATAATTTTCTCCCTTTATGGTATGGTTTGGTATGGGTGTTTATCATATAATTATCTCCCTTTATGGTATGGTTTGGTATGGGTGTTTATCACATAATTATCTCTCTTTATGGTATGGTTTGGTATGGGTGTTTATCACATAATTATCTCCCTTTATGGTATGGTTTGGTATGGGTGTCTATCATGTAATTATCTCCCTTCATGTTATGGTTTGGTATGGGTGTTTATCATATAATTATCTCCCTTTATGGTATAGTTTGGTATGGGTGTTTATCATATAATTATCTCCCTTTATGGTATGGTTTGGCATGGGTGTTTATCATATAATTATCTCCCTTTATGGTATGGTTTGGTATGGGTGTTTATCATATAATTCTCTATCTTTATGGTATGGCTTGGTATAGGTGTTTATCATATAATTATCTCCCTTTATGGTATGGTTTGGTATGGGTGTTTATCATATAATTATCTCCCTTTATGGTATGGTTTGGTATGGGTGTCTATCATATAATTATCTCCCTTTATGGTATGGTTTGGTATGGGTGTTTATCATATAATTATCTCCCTTTATGGTATGGTTTGGTATGGGTGTTTATCATATAATTATCTCCCTTTATGGTATGGTTTGGTATGGGTGTTTATCATATAATTATCTATCTTTATGGTATGTTTTGGTATGGGTGTTTATCATACAATTATCTCCCTTTATGGTATGGTTTGGTATGGGTGTTTATCATATAATTATCTCCCTTTATGGTATGGTTTGGTATGGGTGTTTATCATATAATTATCTCCCTTTATGGTATGGTTTGGTATGGGTGTTTATCATATAATTATCTCCCTTTATGGTATGGTTTGGTATGGGTGTTTATCATATAATTATCTATCTTTATGGTATGTTTTGGTATGGGTGTTTATCATACAATTATCTCCCTTTATGGTATGGTTTGGTATGGGTGTTTATCATATAATTATCTCTCTTTATGGTATGGTTTGGTATGGGTGTCTATCATATAATTATCTCCCTTTATGATATGGTTTGGTATGGGTGTATATCATATAATTATCTCCCTTTATGTTATGGTTTGGTATGGGTGTCTATCATATAATTATTTCCCTTTATGGTATGGTTTGGTATGGGTGTCTATCATATAATTATCTCCCTTTATAATATGGTTTGGTATGGGTGTTTATCATATAATTATCTCCTTTTATGGTATGGTTTGGTATGGGTGTCTATCATATAATTATCTCCATTTATGGTATGGTTTGGTATGGGTGTCTATCATATAATTATCTCCCTTTATGGTATGGTTTGGTATGGGTGTTTATCATATAATTATCTCCCTTTATGGTATGGTTTGGTATGGGTGTTTATCATATAATTATCTCCCTTTATGGTATGGTTTGGTATGGGTGTTTATCATATAATTATCTCCCTTTATGGTATGGTTTGGTATGGGTGTTTATCACATAATTATCTCCCTTTATGGTATGGTTTGGTATGGGTGTTTATCATATAATTATCTCCTTTTATGGTATGGTTTGGTATGGGTGTTTATCATATAATTATCTCCCTTTATGTTATGGTTTGGTATGGGTATTTATCATATAATTATCTCCCTTTATGGTATGGTTTGGTATGGGTGTTTATCATATAATTATCTCCCTTTATGGTATGGTTTGGTATGGGTGTTTATCACATAATTATCTCTATTTATGATATGGTTTGGTATGGGTGTTTATCATATAATTATCTCCCTTTATGGTATGGTTTGGTATGGGTGTCTATCATATAATTATCTCCCTTTATGATATGGTTTGGTATGGGTGTTTATCATATAATTATCTCCCTTTATGGTATGGTTTGGTGTCGGTGTCTATCATATAATTATCTCCCTTTATGATATGGTTTGGTATGGGTGTTTATCATATAATTATCTCCCTTTATGGTATGGTTTGGTATGGGTGTCTATCATATAATTATCTCCCTTTATGGTATGGTTTGGTATGGGTGTCTATCATATAATTATTTCCCTTTATGGTATGTTTGGTATGGGTGTCTATCATATAATTATCTCCCTTTATAATATGGTTTGGTATGGGTGTTTATCATATAATTATCTCTCTTTATGGTATGGTTTGGTATGGGTGTTTATCATATAATTATCTCCCTTTATGGTATGGCTTGGTATGGGTGTTTATCATATAATTATCTCCCTTTATGGTATGGTTTGGTATGGGTGTTTATCATATAATTATCTCTCTTTATGGTATGGTTTGGTATGGGTGTTTATCATATAATTATCTCCCTTTATGGTATGGTTTGGTATGGGTGTTTATCACATAATTATCTCTCTTTATGGTATGGTTTGGTATGGGTGTTTATCACATAATTATCTCCCTTTATGGTATGGTTTGGTATGGGTGTCTATCATGTAATTATCTCCCTTTATGTTATGGTTTGGTATGGGTGTTTATCATATAATTATCTCCCTTTATGGTATAGTTTGGTATGGGTGTTTATCATATAATTATCTCCCTTTATGGTATGGTTTGGCATGGGTGTTTATCATATAATTATCTCCCTTTATGGTATGGTTTGGTATGGGTGTTTATCATATAATTCTCTATCTTTATGGTATGGCTTGGTATGGGTGTTTATCATATAATTATCTCCCTTTATGGTATGGTTTGGTATGGGTGTTTATCATATAATTATCTCCCTTTATGGTATGGTTTGGTATGGGTGTCTATTATATAATTATCTCCCTTTATGGTATGGTTTGGTATGGGTGTTTATCATATAATTATCTCCCTTTATGGTATGGTTTGGTATGGGTGTCTATCATATAATTATTTCCCTTTATGGTATGGTTTGGTATGGGTGTTTATCATATAATTATCTCCCTTTATGGTATGGTTTGGTATGGGTGTTTATCATATAATTATCTCCCTTTATGGTATGGTTTGGTATGGGTGTTTATCATATAATTATCTATCTTTATGGTATGTTTTGGTATGGGTGTTTATCATACAATTATCTCCCTTTATGGTATGGTTTGGTATGGGTGTTTATCATATAATTATCTCTCTTTATGGTATGGTTTGGTATGGGTGTTTATCATATAATTATCTCCCTTTATGGTATGGTTTGGTATGGGTGTCTATCATATAATTATCTCCCTTTATGGTATGGTTTGGTATGGGTGTCTATCATATAATTATCTCCCTTTATGGTATGGTTTGGTATGGGTGTTTATCATATAATTATCTATCTTTATGGTATGGTTTGGTATGGGTGTTTATCATATAATTATCTCCCTTTATGGTATGGTTTGGTATGGGTGTTTATCATATAATTATCTCCCTTTATGGTATGGTTTGGTATGGGTGTTTATCATATAATTATCTCCCTTTATGGTATGGTTTGGTATGGGTGTTTATCACATAATTATCTCCCTTTATGGTATGGTTTGGTATGGGTGTTTATCATATAATTATCTCCCTTTATGGTATGGTCTGGCATGGGTGTTTATCATATAATTATCTCCCTTTATGGTATGGTTTGGTATGGGTGTTTATCCTATAATTATCTATCTTTATGGTATGGCTTGGTATGGGTGTTTATCATATAATTCTCTATCTTTATGGTATGGTTTGGTATGGGTGTTTATCACATAATTATCTCCCATTATGGTATGATTTGGTATGGGTGTTTATCATATAATTATCTCCCTTTATGGTATGGTTTGGTATGGGTGTTTATCATATAATTATCTCCCTTTATGTTATGGTTTGGTATGGGTGTTTATCATATAATTATCCCCCTTTATGGTATGGTTTGGTATGGGTGTTTATCATATAATTATCTCCCTTTATGGTATGGTTTGGTATGGGTGTTTATCATATAATTATCTCTCTTTATGGTATGGTTTGGTATGGGTGTCTATCATATAATTTTCTCCCTTTATGGTATGGTTTGGTATGGGTGTCTATCATATAATTATCTCCCTTTATGGTATGGCTTGGTATGGGTGTTTATCATATAATTATCTCCCTTTATGGTATGGTTTGGTATGGGTGTTTATCATATAATTATCTCCCTTTATGGTATGGTTTGGTATGGGTGTCTATCATATAATTATCTCCCTTTATGGTATGGTTTGGTATGGGTGTTTATCATATAATTATCTCCCTTTATGGTATGGTTTGGTATGGGTGTTTATCATATAATTCTCTATCTTTATGGTATGGCTTGGTATAGGTGTTTATCATATAATTATCTCCCTTTATGGTATGGTTTGGTATGGGTGTTTATCATATAATTATCTCCCTTTATGGTATGGTTTGGTATGGGTGTCTATCATATAATTATCTCCCTTTATGGTATGGTTTGGTATGGGTGTTTATCATATAATTATCTCCCTTTATGGTATGGTTTGGTATGGGTGTTTATCATATAATTATCTCCCTTTATGGTATGGTTTGGTATGGGTGTTTATCATATAATTATCTATCTTTATGGTATGTTTTGGTATGGGTGTTTATCATACAATTATCTCCCTTTATGGTATGGTTTGGTATGGGTGTTTATCATATAATTATCTCCCTTTATGGTATGGTTTGGTATGGGTGTTTATCATATAATTATCTCCCTTTATGGTATGGTTTGGTATGGGTGTTTATCATATAATTATCTCCCTTTATGGTATGGTTTGGTATGGGTGTTTATCATATAATTATCTATCTTTATGGTATGTTTTGGTATGGGTGTTTATCATACAATTATCTCCCTTTATGGTATGGTTTGGTATGGGTGTTTATCATATAATTATCTCTCTTTATGGTATGGTTTGGTATGGGTGTCTATCATATAATTATCTCCCTTTATGATATGGTTTGGTATGGGTGTATATCATATAATTATCTCCCTTTATGTTATGGTTTGGTATGGGTGTCTATCATATAATTATTTCCCTTTATGGTATGGTTTGGTATGGGTGTCTATCATATAATTATCTCCCTTTATAATATGGTTTGGTATGGGTGTTTATCATATAATTATCTCCTTTTATGGTATGGTTTGGTATGGGTGTCTATCATATAATTATCTCCATTTATGGTATGGTTTGGTATGGGTGTCTATCATATAATTATCTCCCTTTATGGTATGGTTTGGTATGGGTGTTTATCATATAATTATCTCCCTTTATGGTATGGTTTGGTATGGGTGTTTATCATATAATTATCTCCCTTTATGGTATGGTTTGGTATGGGTGTTTATCATATAATTATCTCCCTTTATGGTATGGTTTGGTATGGGTGTTTATCACATAATTATCTCCCTTTATGGTATGGTTTGGTATGGGTGTTTATCATATAATTATCTCCTTTTATGGTATGGTTTGGTATGGGTGTTTATCATATAATTATCTCCCTTTATGTTATGGTTTGGTATGGGTATTTATCATATAATTATCTCCCTTTATGGTATGGTTTGGTATGGGTGTTTATCATATAATTATCTCCCTTTATGGTATGGTTTGGTATGGGTGTTTATCACATAATTATCTCTATTTATGATATGGTTTGGTATGGGTGTTTATCATATAATTATCTCCCTTTATGGTATGGTTTGGTATGGGTGTCTATCATATAATTATCTCCCTTTATGATATGGTTTGGTATGGGTGTTTATCATATAATTATCTCCCTTTATGGTATGGTTTGGTGTCGGTGTCTATCATATAATTATCTCCCTTTATGATATGGTTTGGTATGGGTGTTTATCATATAATTATCTCCCTTTATGGTATGGTTTGGTATGGGTGTCTATCATATAATTATCTCCCTTTATGGTATGGTTTGGTATGGGTGTCTATCATATAATTATTTCCCTTTATGGTATGTTTGGTATGGGTGTCTATCATATAATTATCTCCCTTTATAATATGGTTTGGTATGGGTGTTTATCATATAATTATCTCTCTTTATGGTATGGTTTGGTATGGGTGTTTATCATATAATTATCTCCCTTTATGGTATGGCTTGGTATGGGTGTTTATCATATAATTATCTCCCTTTATGGTATGGTTTGGTATGGGTGTTTATCATATAATTATCTCTCTTTATGGTATGGTTTGGTATGGGTGTTTATCATATAATTATCTCCCTTTATGGTATGGTTTGGTATGGGTGTTTATCACATAATTATCTCTCTTTATGGTATGGTTTGGTATGGGTGTTTATCACATAATTATCTCCCTTTATGGTATGGTTTGGTATGGGTGTCTATCATGTAATTATCTCCCTTTATGTTATGGTTTGGTATGGGTGTTTATCATATAATTATCTCCCTTTATGGTATAGTTTGGTATGGGTGTTTATCATATAATTATCTCCCTTTATGGTATGGTTTGGCATGGGTGTTTATCATATAATTATCTCCCTTTATGGTATGGTTTGGTATGGGTGTTTATCATATAATTCTCTATCTTTATGGTATGGCTTGGTATGGGTGTTTATCATATAATTATCTCCCTTTATGGTATGGTTTGGTATGGGTGTTTATCATATAAGTATCTCCCTTTATGGTATGGTTTGGTATGGGTGTCTATTATATAATTATCTCCCTTTATGGTATGGTTTGGTATGGGTGTTTATCATATAATTATCTCCCTTTATGGTATGGTTTGGTATGGGTGTCTATCATATAATTATTTCCCTTTATGGTATGGTTTGGTATGGGTGTTTATCATATAATTATCTCCCTTTATGGTATGGTTTGGTATGGGTGTTTATCATATAATTATCTCCCTTTATGGTATGGTTTGGTATGGGTGTTTATCATATAATTATCTATCTTTATGGTATGTTTTGGTATGGGTGTTTATCATACAATTATCTCCCTTTATGGTATGGTTTGGTATGGGTGTTTATCATATAATTATCTCTCTTTATGGTATGGTTTGGTATGGGTGTTTATCATATAATTATCTCCCTTTATGGTATGGTTTGGTATGGGTGTCTATCATATAATTATCTCCCTTTATGGTATGGTTTGGTATGGGTGTCTATCATATAATTATCTCCCTTTATGGTATGGTTTGGTATGGGTGTTTATCATATAATTATCTATCTTTATGGTATGGTTTGGTATGGGTGTTTATCATATAATTATCTCCCTTTATGGTATGGTTTGGTATGGGTGTTTATCATATAATTATCTCCCTTTATGGTATGGTTTGGTATGGGTGTTTATCATATAATTATCTCTCTTTATGGTATGGTTTGGTATGGGTGTTTATCACATAATTATCTCCCTTTATGGTATGGTTTGGTATGGGTGTTTATCATATAATTATCTCCCTTTATGGTATGGTCTGGCATGGGTGTTTATCATATAATTATCTCCCTTTATGGTATGGTTTGGTATGGGTGTTTATCCTATAATTATCTATCTTTATGGTATGGCTTGGTATGGGTGTTTATCATATAATTCTCTATCTTTATGGTATGGTTTGGTATGGGTGTTTATCACATAATTATCTCCCATTATGGTATGATTTGGTATGGGTGTTTATCATATAATTATCTCCCTTTATGGTATGGTTTGGTATGGGTGTTTATCATATAATTATCTCCCTTTATGTTATGGTTTGGTATGGGTGTTTATCATATAATTATCCCCCTTTATGGTATGGTTTGGTATGGGTGTTTATCATATAATTATCTCCCTTTATGGTATGGTTTGGTATGGGTGTTTATCATATAATTATCTCTCTTTATGGTATGGTTTGGTATGGGTGTCTATCATATAATTATCTCCCTTTATGGTATGGTTTGGTATGGGTGTCTATCATATAATTATCTCCCTTTATGGTATGGCTTGGTATGGGTGTTTATCATATAATTATCTCCCTTTATGGTATGGTTTGGTATGGGTGTTTATCATATAATTATCTCCCTTTATGGTATGGTTGGTATGGGTGTTTATCATATAATTATCTCTCTTTATGGTATGGTTTGGTATGGGTGTCTATCATATACTTATCTCCCTTTATGGTATGGTTTGGTATGGGTGTCTATCATATAATTATCTCCCTTTATGTTATGGTTTGATATGGGTGTTTATCATATAATTATCTCCCTTTATGGTATGGTTTGGTATGGGTGTTTATCATATAATTATCTCCCTTTATGGTATGGTTTGGTATGGGTGTTTATCACATAATTATCTCTATTTATGATATGGTTTGGTATGGGTGTTTATCATATAATTATCTCCCTTTATGGTATGGTTTGGTATGGGTGTCTATCATATAATTATCTCCCTTTATGATATGGTTTGGTATGGGTGTCTATCATATAATTATCTCCCTTTATGGTATGGTTTGGTATGGGTGTCTATCATATAATTATTTCCCTTTATGGTATGGTTTGGTATGGGTGTCTATCATATAATTATCTCCCTTTATAATATGGTTTGGTATGGGTGTTTATCATATAATTATCTCCTTTTATGGTATGGTTTGGTATGGGTGTTTATCATATAATTATCTCCATTTATGGTATGGTTTGGTATGGGTGTCTATCATATAATTATCTCCCTTTATGGTATGGTTTGGTATGGGTGTTTATCATATAATTATCTCCCTTTATGGTATGGTTTGGTATGGGTGTTTATCATATAATTATCTCCCTTTATGGTATGGTTTGGTATGGGTGTTTATCATATAATTATCTCCCTTTATGGTATGGTTTGGTATGGGTGTTTATCACATAATTATCTCCCTTTATGGTATGGTTTGGTATGGGTGTTTATCATATAATTATCTCCTTTTATGGTATGGTTTGGTATGGGTGTTTATCATATAATTATCTCCCTTTATGTTATGGTTTGGTATGGGTATTTATCATATAATTATCTCCCTTTATGGTATGGTTTGGTATGGGTGTTTATCATATAATTATCTCCCTTTATGGTATGGTTTGGTATGGGTGTTTATCACATAATTATCTCTATTTATGATATGGTTTGGTATGGGTGTTTATCATATAATTATCTTCCTTTATGGTATGGTTTGGTATGGGTGTCTATCATATAATTATCTCCCTTTATGATATGGTTTGGTATGGGTGTTTATCATATAATTATCTCCCTTTATGGTATGGTTTGGTGTCGGTGTCTATCATATAATTATCTCCCTTTATGATATGGTTTGGTATGGGTGTTTATCATATAATTATCTCCCTTTATGGTATGGTTTGGTATGGGTGTCTATCATATAATTATCTCCCTTTATGGTATGGTTTGGTATGGGTGTCTATCATATAATTATTTCCCTTTATGGTATGTTTGGTATGGGTGTCTATCATATAATTATCTCCCTTTATAATATGGTTTGGTATGGGTGTTTATCATATAATTATCTCTCTTTATGGTATGGTTTGGTATGGGTGTTTATCATATAATTATCTCCCTTTATGGTATGGCTTGGTATGGGTGTTTATCATATAATTATCTCCCTTTATGGTATGGTTTGGTATGGGTGTTTATCATATAATTATCTCTCTTTATGGTATGGTTTGGTATGGGTGTTTATCATATAATTATCTCCCTTTATGGTATGGTTTGGTATGGGTGTTTATCACATAATTATCTCTCTTTATGGTATGGTTTGGTATGGGTGTTTATCACATAATTATCTCCCTTTATGGTATGGTTTGGTATGGGTGTCTATCATGTAATTATCTCCCTTTATGTTATGGTTTGGTATGGGTGTTTATCATATAATTATCTCCCTTTATGGTATAGTTTGGTATGGGTGTTTATCATATAATTATCTCCCTTTATGGTATGGTTTGGTATGGGTGTTTATCACATAATTATCTCTCTTTATGGTATGGTTTGGTATGGGTGTTTATCACATAATTATCTCCCTTTATGGTATGGTTTGGTATGGGTGTCTATCATGTAATTATCTCCCTTTATGTTATGGTTTGGTATGGGTGTTTATCATATAATTATCTCCCTTTATGGTATAGTTTGGTATGGGTGTTTATCATATAATTATCTCCCTTTATGGTATGGTTTGGCATGGGTGTTTATCATATAATTATCTCCCTTTATGGAATAGTTTGGTATGGGTGTTTATCATATAATTCTCTATCTTTATGGTATGGCTTGGTATGGGTGTTTATCATATAATTATCTCCCTTTATGGTATGGTTTGGTATGGGTGTTTATCATATAATTATCTCCCTTTATGGTATGGTTTGGTATGGGTGTCTATTATATAATTATCTCCCTTTATGGTATGGTTTGGTATGGGTGTTTATCATATAATTATCTCCCTTTATGGTATGGTTTGGTATGGGTGTCTATCATATAATTATCTCCCTTTATGGTATGGTTTGGTATGGGTGTTTATCATATAATTATCTCCCTTTATGGTATGGTTTGGTATGGGTGTTTATCATATAATTATCTCCCTTTATGGTATGGTTTGGTATGGGTGTTTATCATATAATTATCTATCTTTATGGTATGTTTTGGTATGGGTGTTTATCATACAATTATCTCCCTTTATGGTATGGTTTGGTATGGGTGTTTATCATATAATTATCTCTCTTTATGGTATGGTTTGGTATGGGTGTTTATCATATAATTATCTCCCTTTATGGTATGGTTTGGTATGGGTGTCTATCATATAATTATCTCCCTTTATGGTATGGTTTGGTATGGGTGTCTATCATATAATTATCTCCCTTTATGGTATGGTTTGGTATGGGTGTTTATCATATAATTATCTATCTTTATGGTATGGTTTGGTATGGGTGTTTATCATATAATTATCTCCCTTTATGGTATGGTTTGGTATGGGTGTTTATCATATAATTATCTCCCTTTATGGTATGGTTTGGTATGGGTGTTTATCATATAATTATCTCTCTTTATGGTATGGTTTGGTATGGGTGTTTATCACATAATTATCTCTCTTTATGGTATGGTTTGGTATGGGTGTTTATCACATAATTATCTCCCTTTATGGTATGGTTTGGTATGGGTGTCTATCATGTAATTATCTCCCTTTATGGTATGGTTTGGTATTGGTGTTTATCACATAATTATCTCCCTTTATGGTATGGTTTGGTATGGGTGTTTATCATATAATTATCTCCCTTTATGGTATGGTTTGGTATGGGTGTTTATCATGTAATTCTCTATCTTTATGGTATGGTTTGGTATGGGTGTTTATCATATAATTATCTCCCTTTATGGTATGGTTTGGTATGGGTGTTTATCATATAATTATCTCCCTTTATGGTATGGTTTGGTATGGGTGTCTATCATATAATTATCTCCCTTTATGGTATGGTTTGGTATGGGTGTTTATCATATAATTATCTCCCTTTATGGTATGGTTTGGTATGGGTGTCTATCATATAATTATCTCCCTTTATGGTATGGTATGGGTGTTTATCATATAATTATCTTCCTTTATGGTATGGTTTGTTATGGATGTCTATCATATAATTATCTCCCTTTATGGTATGGTTTGGTATGGGTGTTTATCATATAATTATCTCCCTTTATGGCATGGTTTGGTATGGGTGTTTATCATATAATTATCTCCCTTTATGGTATGGTTTGGTATGGGTGTCTATCATATAATTATCTATCTTTATGATATGGTTTGGTATGGGTGTCTATCATATAATTATCTCCCTTTATGGTATGGTTTGGTATGGGTGTTTATCATATAATTCTCTATCTTTATGGTATGGTTTGGTATGGGTGTTTATCATATAATTATCTCCCTTTATGGTATGGTTTGGTATGGGTGTTTATCATATAATTATCTCCCTTTATGATATGGTTTGGTATGGGTGTTTATCATATAATTATCTCCCTTTATGGTATGGTTTGGTATGGGTGTCTATCATATAATTATCTCCCTTTATGGTATGGTTTGGTATGGGTGTCTATCATATAATTATCTCCCTTTATGGTATGGTTTGGTATGGGTGTTTATCATATAATTATCTATCTGTATGGTATGGTTTGGTATGGGTGTTTATCATATAATTATTTCCCTTTATGGTATGGTTTGGTATGGGTGTTTATCATATAATTATCTCCCTTTATGGTATGGTTTGGTATGGGTGTTTATCACATAATTATCTCCCTTTAAGGTATGGTTTGGTATGGGTGTTTATCATATAATTATCTATCTTTATGATATGGTTTGGTATGGGTGTTTATCATATAATTATCTATCTTTATGGTATGGTTTGGTATGGGTGTTTATCATATAATTATCTCCCTTTATGGTATGGTTTGGTATGGGTGTCTATCATATAATTATCTATCTTTATGGTATGGATTGGTATGGGTGTTTATCATATAATTATCTCCCATTATGGTATGGTTTGGTATGGGTGTCTATCATATAATTATCTCCCTTTATGGTATGGTTTGGTATGTGTGTTTATCATATAATTATCTCCCTTTATGGTATGGTTTGGTATGGGTGTCTATCATATAATTATCTCCCTTTATGGTATGGTTTGGTATGTGTGTTTATCATATAATTATCTCCCTTTATGGTATGGTTTGGTATGGGTGTTTATCATATAATTATCTCGCTTTATGGTATGGTTTGGTATGGGTGTTTATCATATAATTATCTCCCTTTATGGTATGGTTTGGTATGGGTGTTTATCATATAATTATCTCCCTTTATGGTATGGTTTGGTATGTGTGTCTATCATATAATTATCTATCTTTATAGTATGGTTTGGTATGGGTGTCTATCATATAATTATCTCCCTCTATGGTATGGTTTGATATGTGTGTTTATCATATAATTTTCTCCCTTTATGGTATGGTTTGGTATGGGTGTTTATCATATAATTATCTCCCTTTATGGTATGGTTTGGTATGGGTGTTTATCACATAATTATCTCTCTTTATGGTATGGTTTGGTATGGGTGTTTATCACATAATTATCTCCCTTTATGGTATGGTTTGGTATGGGTGTCTATCATGTAATTATCTCCCTTTATGTTATGGTTTGGTATGGGTGTTTATCATATAATTATCTCCCTTTATGGTATAGTTTGGTATGGGTGTTTATCATATAATTATCTCCCTTTATGGTATGGTTTGGCATGGGTGTTTATCATATAATTATCTCCCTTTATGGTATGGTTTGGTATGGGTGTTTATCATATAATTCTCTATCTTTATGGTATGGCTTGGTATAGGTGTTTATCATATAATTATCTCCCTTTATGGTATGGTTTGGTATGGGTGTTTATCATATAATTATCTCCCTTTATGGTATGGTTTGGTATGGGTGTCTATCATATAATTATCTCCCTTTATGGTATGGTTTGGTATGGGTGTTTATCATATAATTATCTCCCTTTATGGTATGGTTTGGTATGGGTGTTTATCAGATAATTATCTCCCTTTATGGTATGGTTTGGTATGGGTGTTTATCATATAATTATCTATCTTTATGGTATGTTTTGGTATGGGTGTTTATCATACAATTATCTCCCTTTATGGTATGGTTTGGTATGGGTGTTTATCATATAATTATCTCTCTTTATGGTATGGTTTGGTATGTGTGTTTATCATATAATTATCTCCCTTTATGGTATGGTTTGGTATGGGTGTCTATCATATAATTATCTCCCTTTATGGTATGGTTTGGTATGGGTGTTTATCATATAATTATCTCCTTTTATGGTATGGTTTGGTATGGGTGTTTATCATATAATTATCTCCATTTATGGTATGGTTTGGTATGGGTGTCTATCATATAATTATCTCCCTTTATGGTATGGTTTGGTATGGGTGTTTATCATATAATTATCTCCCTTTATGGTATGGTTTGGTATGGGTGTTTATCATATAATTATCTCCCTTTATGGTATGGTTTGGTATGGGTGTTTATCATATAATTATCTCCCTTTATGGTATGGTTTGGTATGGGTGTTTATCACATAATTATCTCCCTTTATGGTATGGTTTGGTATGGGTGTTTATCATATAATTATCTCCTTTTATGGTATGGTTTGGTATGGGTGTTTATCATATAATTATCTCCCTTTATGTTATGGTTTGGTATGGGTATTTATCATATAATTATCTCCCTTTATGGTATGGTTTGGTATGGGTGTTTATCATATAATTATCTCCCTTTATGGTATGGTTTGGTATGGGTGTTTATCACATAATTATCTCTATTTATGATATGGTTTGGTATGGGTGTTTATCATATAATTATCTCCCTTTATGGTATGGTTTGGTATGGGTGTCTATCATATAATTATCTCCCTTTATGATATGGTTTGGTATGGGTGTTTATCATATAATTATCTCCCTTTATGGTATGGTTTGGTGTCGGTGTCTATCATATAATTATCTCCCTTTATGATATGGTTTGGTATGGGTGTTTATCATATAATTATCTCCCTTTATGGTATGGTTTGGTATGGGTGTCTATCATATAATTATCTCCCTTTATGGTATGGTTTGGTATGGGTGTCTATCATATAATTATTTCCCTTTATGGTATGTTTGGTATGGGTGTCTATCATATAATTATCTCCCTTTATAATATGGTTTGGTATGGGTATTTATCATATAATTATCTCTCTTTATGGTATGGTTTGGTATGGGTGTTTATCATATAATTATCTCCCTTTATGGTATGGCTTGGTATGGGTGTTTATCATATAATTATCTCCCTTTATGGTATGGTTTGGTATGGGTGTTTATCATATAATTATCTCTCTTTATGGTATGGTTTGGTATGGGTGTTTATCATATAATTATCTCCCTTTATGGTATGGTTTGGTATGGGTGTTTATCACATAATTATCTCTCTTTATGGTATGGTTTGGTATGGGTGTTTATCACATAATTCTCTATCTTTATGGTATGGCTTGGTATGGGTGTTTATCATATAATTATCTCCCTTTATGGTATGGTTTGGTATGGGTGTTTATCATATAATTATCTCCCTTTATGGTATGGTTTGGTATGGGTGTCTATTATATAATTATCTCCCTTTATGGTATGGTTTGGTATGGGTGTTTATCATATAATTATCTCCCTTTATGGTATGGTTTGGTATGGGTGTCTATCATATAATTATCTCCCTTTATCGTATGGTTTGGTATGGGTGTTTATCATATAATTATCTCCCTTTATGGTATGGTTTGGTATGGGTGTTTATCATATAATTATCTCCCTTTATGGTATGGTTTGGTATGGGTGTTTATCATATAATTATCTATCTTTATGGTATGTTTTGGTATGGGTGTTTATCATACAATTATCTCCCTTTATGGTATGGTTTGGTATGGGTGTTTATCATATAATTATCTCTCTTTATGGTATGGTTTGGTATGGGTGTTTATCATATAATTATCTCCCTTTATGGTATGGTTTGGTATGGGTGTCTATCATATAATTATCTCCCTTTATGGTATGGTTTGGTATGGGTGTCTATCATATAATTATCTCCCTTTATGGTATGGTTTGGTATGGGTGTTTATCATATAATTATCTATCTTTATGGTATGGTTTGGTATGGGTGTATATCATATAATTATCTCCCTTTATGGTATGGTTTGGTATGGGTGTTTATCATATAATTATCTCCCTTTATGGTATGGTTTGGTATGGGTGTTTATCATATAATTATCTCTCTTTATGGTATGGTTTGGTATGGGTGTTTATCACATAATTATCTCTCTTTATGGTATGGTTTGGTATGGGTGTTTATCACATAATTATCTCCCTTTATGGTATGGTTTGGTATGGGTGTCTATCATGTAATTATCTTTCTTTATGGTATGATTTGGTATTGGTGTTTATCACATAATTATCTCCCTTTATGGTATGGTTTGGTATGGGTGTTTATCATATAATTATCTCCCTTTATGGTATGGTTTGGTATGGGTGTTTATCATATAATTCTCTATCTTTATGGTATGGTTTGGTATGGGTGTTTATCGTATAATTATCTCCCTTTATGGTATGGTTTGGTATGGGTGTTTATCATATAATTATCTCCCTTTATGGTATGGTTTGGTATGGGTGTCTATCATATAATTATCTCCCTTTATGGTATGGTTTGGTATGGGTGTTTATCATATAATTATCTCCCTTTATGGTATGGTTTGGTATGGGTGTCAATCATATAATTATCTCCCTTTATGGTATGGTTTGGTAGTTTATCATATAATTATCTCCCTTTATGGTATGGTTTGGTATGGGTGTTTATCATATAATTATCTCCCTTTATGGTATGGTTTGTTATGGGTGTCTATCATATAATTATCTCCCTTTATGGTATGGTTTGGTATGGGTGTTTATCATATAATTATCTCCCTTTATGGCATGGTTTGGTATGGGTGTTTATCATATAATTATCTCCCTTTATGGTATGGTTTGGTATGGGTGTCTATCATATAATTATCTATCTTTATGATATGGTTTGGTATGGGTGTCTATCATATAATTATCTCCCTTTATGGTATGGTTTGGTATGGGTGTTTATCATATAATTCTCTATCTTTATGGTATGGTTTGGTATGGGTGTTTATCATATAATTATCTCCCTTTATGGTATGGTTT
This sequence comes from Bathymodiolus brooksi, assembly GCA_963680875.1. Classification (NCBI taxonomy): domain Eukaryota; kingdom Metazoa; phylum Mollusca; class Bivalvia; order Mytilida; family Modiolidae; genus Bathymodiolus; species Bathymodiolus brooksi. Next base: position 25,269,157 of record OY804584.1, read on the forward strand.
GGTATGGGTGTTTATCATATAATTATCTCCCTTTATGATATGGTTTGGTATGGGTGTTTATCATATAATTATCTCCCTTTATGGTATGGTTTGGTATGGGTGTCTATCATATAATTATCTCCCTTTATGGTATGGTTTGGTATGGGTGTCTATCATATAATTATCTCCCTTTATGGTATGGTTTGGTATGGGTGTTTATCATATAATTATCTATCTGTATGGTATGGTTTGGTATGGGTGTTTATCATATAATTATCTCCCTTTATGGTATGGTTTGGTATGGGTGTTTATCATATAATTATCTCCCTTTATGGTATGGTTTGGTATGGGTGTTTATCACATAATTATCTCCCTTTATGGTATGGTTTGGTATGGGTGTTTATCATATAATTATCTATCTTTATGATATGGTTTGGTATGGGTGTTTATCATATAATTATCTATCTTTATGGTATGGTTTGGTATGGGTGTTTATCATATAATTATCTCCCTTTATGGTATGGTTTGGTATGGGTGTCTATCATATAATTATCTATCTTTATGGTATGGTTTGGTATGGGTGTTTATCATATAATTATCTCCCATTATGGTATGGTTTGGTATGGGTGTCTATCATATAATTATCTCCCTTTATGGTATGGTTTGGTATGTGTGTTTATCATATAATTATCTCCCTTTATGGTATGGTTTGGTATGGGTGTCTATCATATAATTATCTCCCTTTATGGTATGGTTTGGTATGTGTGTTTATCATATAATTATCTCCCTTTATGGTATGGTTTGGTATGGGTGTTTATCATATAATTATCTCCCTTTATGGTATGGTTTGGTATGGGTGTTTATCATATAATTATCTCCCTTTATGGTATGGTTTGGTATGGGTGTTTATCATATAATTATCTCCCTTTATGGTATGGTTTGGTATGGGTGTCTATCATATAATTATCTATCTTTATAGTATGGTTTGGTATGGGTGTCTATCATATAATTATCTCCCTCTATGGTATGGTTTGATATGTGTGTTTATCATATAATTTTCTCCCTTTATGGTATGGTTTGGTATGGGTGTTTATCATATAATTATCTCCCTTTATGGTATGGTTTGGTATGGGTGTTTATCATATAATTATCTATCTTTATGGTATGGTTTGGTATGGGTGTCTATCATATAATTATCTCCCTCTATGGTATGGTTTGATATGTGTGTTTATCATATAATTATCTCCCTTTATGGTATGGTTTGGTATGGGTGTTTATCATATAATTATCTCCCTTTATGGTATGGTTTGGTATGGGTGTTTATCATATAATTATCTATCTTTATGGTATGGTTTGGTATGGGTGTCTATCATATAATTATCTCCCTCTATGGTATGGTTTGGTATGTGTGTTTATCATATAATTATCTATCTTTATAGTATGGTTTGGTATGGGTGTTTATCATATAATTATCTCTCTTTATGGTATGGTTTGGTATGGGTGTTTATCATATAATTATCTCCCATTATGGTATGGTTTGGTATGGGTGTTTATCATATAATTATCTCCCTTTATGGTATGGTTTGGTATGGGTGTCTATCATATAATTATCTCCCTTTATGGTATGGTTTGGTATGGGTGTCTATCATATAATTATCTCCCTCTATGGTATGGTTTGGTATGTGTGTTTATCATATAATTATCTCCCTTTATGGTATGGTTTGGTATGGGTGTTTATCATATAATTATCTCCCTTTATGGTATGATTTGGAATGGGTGTTTATCATATAATTATCTCCCTTTATGGTATGGTTTGGAATGGGTGTCTATCATATAATTATCTCCCTTTATGGTATGGTTTGGTATGGGTGTTTATCATATAATTATCTCCCTTTATGGTATGGTTTGGTATGGTTATTTATCATATAATTATCTCCCTTTATGGTATGGTTTGGTATGGGTGTTTATCATATAATTTTCTCCCTTTATGGGATGGTTTGGTATGGGTATTTATCATATAATTATCTCCCTTTATGGTATGGTTTGGTATGGGTGTTTATCATATAATTATCTCCCTTTATGGTATGGTTTGGTATGGGTATTTATCATATAATTATCTCCCTTTATGGTATGGTTTGGTATGGGTGTTTATCATATAATTATCTCCCTTTATGGTATGGTTTGGTATGGGTATTTATCATATAATTATCTCCCTTTATGGTATGGTTTGGTATTGGTGTTTATCGTCACCTTCATTTCAGCTATATTGTGACCATCAGACTTATAGTCAGTGGCAGGCAAGTCCTGACAGTTGTAACAAACTGGCCAGTGAAACACCCCAGAACCATTAGTAGGGTTTAGTGTTTGCTTTGTAGTCAGAAGACAATGACCTTGATCCTATTTTATTAGTGAAGTAAAAATACCAGAAAGATGCTGAAAGGAAATTTTATAATTTTTTGTGTAAGTATATGATGAAAACTAGCTTAGTTGGCATGGTTACGATAGAGAAGAAATGTTACGAAAGAATTAGATAAGATACAACTCCCCTCCCTTAATTCAATGTGTTCTAACGCTAAGGGTTAAGGATATGGGTATTTAAATCAGACTTAAAATAAAAATTCAAAATGTTGGGGGTTGTCCCTTTATATCTTTGGTGAGAGCTACAACATATCTGTTGCCATTCTACAGACAGAAATTTTTCAATGAATTCAAAGGAAAAAACTGCATACAAATTTGACTAAAAATAAACATGAGCCTGATTAGGCCACTAAATATAAAAAAATGTTTGTTTGATGTTGCCTGTCCATGCCTTGCAGGTGTGGACAGGTAGGTTGGCATTTTATTTTATTTTTTCAATTTTTTTTTTCAAAGCAGATCATTCAAGAAAAGAAATCAAATGACAGAACATACAACATTATACAATTATAGTCTTTTGTTGAGGTCAATACGAGTTTTTATGGACCTTAAAAACGATATTCACCGAAGCCTTTAGGCTGAGGTGAATATTGATTTCTAAGGTCCATAGAAACTCGTATTGACCGATACAAAAGACTGTAATTGTTTTATTACATTAAAATGAAAAGTGAACATGAAACCAAGTCTCCGAGATTTCTGCAAATCTCCGTTTGACTTCTGCAAGCCCATCGCCTGCGTCGGACATGATGATTACTTGTTCATTCTAAAGTAACGCTAATACGACGATTCTGATTGGACGAAATTTCACATTATCTTTATGTCCATTGGTCGAATAGAAATAGAATTCACGTGATTCTTTTTATAGATTTCGTTAGAAAACGAAAGTGAAACCAAGTCAATACGAGTTTTAATCAAACAATATCAAATTTTACGGAATGTCAAGTGACAGCATGATAGCCAATAAAATTGTTTAAATAAAATCATTATGTAATAATAATAATTATTGTTTCTTTCCTTGGAAAACTAAACAAAATATGCTACCTAATCAGTTAACTACAAGCATTCATTGACTCTGCTATTTTACTATCTATGTTTATGTTGTCATTCATTGACTCTGCTATTTTACTATCTATGTTTATGTTGTCATTCATTGACTCTGCTATTTTACTATCTATGTTTATGTTGTCATTCATTGACTCTGCTATTCTACTATCTATGTTTATGTTGTCATTCATTGACTCTGCTATTTTACTATCTATGTTTATGTTGTCATTCATTGACTCTGCTATTTTACTATCTATGTTTATGTTGTCATTCATTGACTCTGCTATTCTACTATCTATGTTTATGTTGTCATTCATTGACTCTGCTATTTTACTATCTATGTTTATGTTGTCATTCACTTTTGTGATAGTGTGTGGTTTTAGAATGAAAAGCAATCTGTGCAGGCTTTTTTTATCGTTTGTTTATATATGAATTGCAAATGGAGATCCAATTATCAAGAGGACAAGAGGGGATGGTTGGGATTCCATTAACCAGTTTAACCCCACCACATGTTTGTGTCTGTCTCAAGCCAGGACCTGAATTTTTTATATATTTGTATGGTAGTATGAAAAAAGAGAAGTGTGCACACCTTTTTAGAGCCAGATTTGGCATTATAGGTTTACACTAATCTCATATTACATGATGTATAAATATTTTTAAATGGTACAATTCATGGGGCTGTAGTACAATTCATGGGGCTGTAGTACAATTCATGGGGCTGTAGTACAAGTCATGGGGCTGTAGTACAAGTCATGGGGCTGTAGTACAAGTCATGGGGCTGTAGCTATAATTTGATGCTCTGATTGTCTGTTAGGCCGGTGGCTCATTTATTACGACAGTCTGATATTAAAAAATCACTCTTCACAAAATTTTGCTGAAAATGAAGTGATAATTGCAATTGTGAATTTGCACATCTTTCCATCTTCCCATGATGCTGTGATCCAATGAACGATTATAAGAATGTGCTGACTGCCCTTAGGTGGATTTCCCTTATAATAGCAACAATTTTAATATTAGATCAGGGAAATAAATCCTAGTTCAGAATAGGAGTCTAATTTAGAAATGACCTCGACCACTGTGTCTGTTACATGTTAAACTTAGGTAAACTGACTGACCTTAGAAATGACCTTGACCACTGTGTCTGTTACATGTTAAACTTAGGTAAACTGACTGACCTTAGAAATGACCTTGACCACTGTGTCTGTTACATGTTAAACTTAGGTAAACTGACTGACCTTAGAAATGACTTTGACCACTGTGTCTGTTACATGTTAAACTTAGGTAAACTGACTGACCTTAGAAATGACCTCGACCACTGTGTCTGTTACATGTTTAACTTAGGTAAACTGACTGATCTTAGAAATGACCTTGACCACTGTGTCTGTTACATGCTTAACTTAGGTAAACTGACTGACCTTAGAAATTACCTTGACCATTGTGTCTATTACATGTTTAACTTAGGTAACCTGACTGACCTTAGAAATTACCTTGACCACTGTGTCTATTACATGTTTAACTTAGGTAAACTGACTGACCTTAGAAATTACCTTGACCACTGTGTCTGCTACATGTTTAACTTAGGTAAACTGACTGACCTTAGAAATGACCTTGACCACTGTGTCTGTTACATAATTAACTTAGGTAAACTGACTGACCTTAGAAATGACCTTGATCACTGTGTCTGTTACATGTTTAGCCTAGGTAAACTGACTGACCTTAGCAATGACATTGACCACTGTGTCTGTTACATGTGTAGCTTAGGTAAACTGACTGACCTTAGAAATTACCTTGACCACTGTGTCTGTTACATGTTTAACTTAAGTAAACTGACTGACCTTAGAAATGACCTTGACTACTGTGTCTGTTACATAATTAACTTAGGTAAACTGACTGACCTTAGAAATGACCTTGACTACTGTGTCTGTTACATGTTTAACTTAGGTAAACTGACTGACCTTAGAAATGACCTTGACCATTGTGTCTGTTACATAATTAACTTAGGTAAACTGACTGACCTTAGAAATGACCTTGACCACTGTGTCTGTTACATGTTTAACTTAGGTAAACTGATTGACCTTAGAAATGACCTTGACCACTGTGTCTGCTACATGTTTAAATTAGGTAAACTGACTGACCTTAGAAATGACCTTGACCACTGTGTCTGTTACATGTTTAGCTTAGGTAAACTGACTGACCTTAGAAATTACATTGACCACTGTGTCTGTTACATGTTTAACTTAGGTAAACTGACTGACCTTAGAAATGACCTTGACCACTGTGTCTGTTACATGTTTAGCTTAGGTAAACTGACTGACCTTATAAATTACCTTGACCACTGTGTCTGTTACATGTTTAACTTAGGTAAACTGACTGACCTTAGAAATGACCTTGACTACTGTGTCTGTTACATAATTAACTTAGGTAAACTGACTGACCTTAGAAATTACCTTGACCACTGTGTCTGTTACATGTTTAACTTTGGTAAACTGACTGACCTTAGAAATGCTCTTGATCACTATGTCTGTTACAAGTTTAACTTAGGTAAATTGACTGACCTTAGAAATAACCTTGACCACTGTGTCTGTTACATGTTTTTCAACATCTTTGACATCTGCCTTCTCATCAAACGGTATAATGACCTGAACTGGATTATCACTCAGCATTACATCAAAGAGAGGCTACAAACATTAAACAAATAGCAAAATGAGAATAAAAAAATGTCTTCTAGAAATATTACGGTAATATGAAGGAGATTTATTAAAATGATTCAGGTTTAGGATTTGGTGTTTAACTCCACTTTCAACAATATTTCAGTTATATCGTGGTGGTCAATTTTATTGGTGAAGGAAACCAGAGTACCCAGAGAAAATCACTGACCTGCTTCAAGTCACTGACAAATTTTATCACATAATGTTGTATCGAGTGCACCTCATCTGAGAGGGATTTGAACTCACAACTTTGGTGATGATAGGCACTGATTGCATAGGTATTTGTAAATCTAACTACCATACGACCTCGATGGCCCCTATATACATGTAATGATTCATAATTTTAACATGATAAATTAACAAATCTAAGTTTTCAAGAACGAAGGATCGGGATCTCTTTCCATACATTGATTTTCTGTAAATGCACAATAGCTTTTAAAAAATTGGTTGAGACTTTCTTACTTGAAATGTTTGTTTGCTTGATGGTGTTTAATGCCACTTTCAACAATATTTCAGTTATATCGTGGCGGTAAGTTTTATTGGTGGAGGAAACCGGAGAATCCGGTGAAAACCGCCGACATGTCGCAAGTCACTGACAAACTTTATCACATAATGTTGTACACCTCGCCCTGATCGAGATTCTAACTCACAAAATCAGTGGTAATAGGCACTGATTGCATAGGTAGGTGTAAATCCAACTTCCAAACGATCATGGCCACGACGACTCCTTCTTACTTTAAAGAGCAGCTTTTGTAATTATAGGTCAATGTTAATTATAGGTCTATGTTAATTAGACCTAATTGATAGTTCTGTAGAATAAGTCAAACATTGTACTGCCAATCTCAGACCAGTGCAGCCATCTTGAATTTGGAACAGCTCTAAAATATTAACACCTCTCTCAAAGAAAAACCTTTCTGGCGACTTAGCATACAGTTATTCTGGAGAACATGTTTAAAATATCTCAGCCATTCAGAGGATAGCATGGTCAACGTGGATTTAAATTTATTACAAAAAGTAACATAACATAGGGTTAAAAATCACAGATGGTTGTAACAACAACAAATTGCTTCGAAATCCAATTAAATATTTGTTGATTAGTTGAACATAGGTACTTCCTAAAAGAAATTATTTCCCAGTAAAAAAAACTAAGGATTGTTTATATTATTACAGAATTCATTTACCCATTAAGATGAACATTTTGCAAATAAACTGTATTAAAATCGGATGGCAAATAAAAACTTTCAAATTTTGGAAATTGTTACTTTTCAGCCTCATTCAGTCAAGTTTATCTAAAAACCGTAAAAGATAGAGGAAATCCATCAACATACCACCGAAACCTCTCAACAGAGTCCATTCAACAACCAAAAAAACACATCAAAATTGGATGAAAAATAAAATTCTATATTATTTCAACCAATTTTGGTTCTAATTGGCCTAGTGGTTTCAGAGAAGAAAATTAAAATGTATAAGTTGACGGACAACACAGACGATGCGAACAAAGACAGACAACAAAGGACGCCAAGTGTTGACAATACCTCACATGACCTGTTGGGTTAGGTGAGCTAAAGATAATGAATTGTACTATATATATAACTTACATAATCCAGATTCATCTCTGTTAGACTAAAATTCCACCCGTTTGACATAAAATTTGTTATGTAATGAAACTGCTCTCGTTTTTTCTTCTTGCCTTCGATTAAATGGCACAAACTGTTCTCCATACTTTTATGTGGAAAAATGAAAGCATGGCTGTAATTGATATCAGCTGAAAGTAAATAATAACAATAATCCATGAAATCTTCAATTTTGCATGTCACAACAGGTGTTGTGCATGATGATGGGTAAGTTAATTATTTTGTACCTGCATGTCACAACAGGTGTTGTGCATGATGATGGGTAAGTTAATTATTTTGTACCTGCATGTCACAACAGGTGTTGTGCATGATGATGGGTAAGTTCATTATTTTGTACCTGCATGTCACAACAGGTGTTGTGCATGATGATGGGTAAGTTAATTATTTTGTACCTGCATGTCACAACAGGTGTTGTGCATGATGATGGGTAAGTTAATTATTTTGTACCTGCATGTCACAACAGGTGTTGTGCATGATGATGGGTAAGTTAATTATTTTGTACCTGCATGTCACAACAGGTGTTGTGCATGATGATGGGTAAGTTAATTATTTTGTACCTGCATGTCACAACAGGTGTTGTGCATGATGATGGGTAAGTTAATTATTTTGTACCTGCATGTCACAACAGGTGTTGTGCATGATGATGGGTAAGTTAATTATTTTGTACCTGCATGTCACAACAGGTGTTGTGCATGATGATGGGTAAGTTAATTATTTTGTACCTGCATGTCACAACAGGTGTTGTGCATGATGATGGGTAAGTTAATTATTTTGTACCTGCATGTCACAACAGGTGTTGTGCATGATGATGGGTAAGTTAATTATTTTGTACCTGCATGTCACAACAGGTGTTGTGCATGATGATGGGTAAGTTAATTATTTTGTACCTGCATGTCACAACAGGTGTTGTGCATGATGATGGGTAAGTTAATTATTTTGTACCTGCATGTCACAACAGGTGTTGTGCATGATGATGGGTAAGTTAATTATTTTGTACCTGCATGTCACAACAGGTGTTGTGCATGATGATGGGTAAGTTAATTATTTTGTACCTGCATGTCACAACAGGTGTTGTGCATGATGATGGGTAAGTTAATTATTTTGTACCTGCATGTCACAACAGGTGTTGTGCATGATGATGGGTAAGTTAATTATTTTGTACCTGCATGTCACAACAGGTGTTGTGCACGATGAAGGGTAAGTTAATTATTTTGTACCTGCATGTCACAACAGGTGTTGTGCATGATGATGGGTAAGTTAATTATTTTGTACCTGCATGTCACAACAGGTGTTGTGCATGATGATGGGTAAGTTAATTATTTTGTACCCGCATGTCACAACAGGTGTTGTGCATGATGATGGGTAAGTTAATTATTTTGTACCTGCATGTCACAACAGGTGTTGTGCATGATGATGGGTAAGTTAATTATTTTGTACCTGCATGTCACAACAGGTGTTGTGCATGATGATGGGTAAGTTAATTATTTTGTACCTGCATGTCACAACAGGTGTTGTGCATGATGAAGGGTAAGTTAATTATTTTGTACCTGCATGTCACAACAGGTGTTGTGCATGATGATGGGTAAGTTAATTATTTTGTACCTGCATGTCACAACAGGTGTTGTGCATGATGATGGGTAAGTTAATTATTTTGTACCTGCATGTCACAACAGGTGTTATGCACGATGAAGGGTAAGTTAATTATTTTGTACAATGCTTTTTTAAAACTTTTTTTTTTTAAATAAAATTCGGCAAAAATTGAATGTAACTTGTTCTTGCCATGATATAGCTGAAAAATGTCTCATTTGGCACTAAACAGCAATGAATCACTCATGTTTATCAGCAAATTACAAATAAATTATTAACATTCTACTGACAAAAACATAATACTCTTGCTTTACATTACTGACTGAACTTTCAGTATTTAATTTTACTGTTTTTTTTTTTATTTAATTAGTTACTCACACAGTTATATTGAGTCGAGCCTGTCGTGGTTGGTCGTGATTGTATGGTAGTTGGATTTACAACTACCTATGCAATCAGTGTCTATCACCACTAACGCTCATGGCGAGGTGTACTTGATACAAACTTATGTGATAAAGTTTGTCAGTGACTTGCGGCAGGTCTGTGGTTTTCTCCGGGTACTCTGATTTCCTCCACCAATAAAACAGACTGCCACGATATAACGAAAAATTGTTGAAAGTGGCGTTAAATATCTTAACTCTAACCCCTATAGCTTAGAAAAATGTTATTTTTTTTGCATAAAATTGTATAAAATGTTTGTTCAAGTTATAATTTGGTTTATAATTATAAACCAATTTATATGTCATTTTCAGCAAGCATTTCCAAAATAATTTCTAACAGGAAAACAAAAATTGTTCCATTTAAATATTCCCCTGCTGTGGTGGCTAAAAGGTTTAAGTAGGTAAATGTATTTAGTGTAACAAACCTCCAGTGTATAGAAACACTTACCTAATTGAGCTTCAAATTTTGGACAATTATCAACTTTGACCTTATTCATTTCCAGTTCAGAAATGTATCTAATATTGGTGCCCCTCATGCATATTTCACACATTTGTCCCATTTCTTTAGCTAGTAAATATAATTCTGTGTCTCCTAAGTTGGAACATCCATCTAAAACTAGCTGAAAATATAAACAAAACATTATTATATTAAAGGACTAGTGGCACATTTGTTTATTATAGAAGACGTCAGGTTTTCTCTGGTTGAACATTTTATTCTGCAGGGCTCTAGACAACATTGAAAGTGAACACTTTATTCTACAGGGCTGTAGACAACATTGAAAGTGAACACTTTATTCTACAGGGCTGTAGACAACATTGAAAGTGAACACTTTATTCTACAGGGTTGTACACAACATTGAAAGTGAACACTTTATTCTACAGGGCTGTAGACAATCTTGAAAGTGAACGCTTTATTCTACAGGGCTGTACACAACATTGAAAGTGAACATTTTATTCTACAGGGCTGTAGACAACCTTGAAAGTGAACACTTTATTCTACAGGGCTGTAGACAACCTTGAAAGTGAACACTGTATTCTACAGGGCTGTACACAACATTGAAAGTGAACATTTTATTCTACAGGGCTGTATACAACCTTGAAAGTGAACACTTTATTCTACAGGGCTGTAGACAACCTTGAAAGTGAACACTTTATTCTACAGGGCTGTAGACAACCTTGAAAGTGAACACTTTACTCTACAGAGCTGTAGACAACATTGAAAATGAACACTTTATTCTACAGGGCTGTGGACAACATTGAACATGAACACTTTATTCTATAGGGCTGTAGACAACACTGAAAGTGAACACTTTATTCTACAGGGCTGTAGACAACATTGAACATGAACACTTTATTCTATAGGGCTGTAGACAACACTGAAAGTGAACACTTTATTCTACAGGGCTGTAGACAACATTGAAAGTGAACACTTTATTCTACAGGGATGTAGACAACCTTGAAAGTGAACACTTTATTCTACAGGGCTGTAGACAACCTTGAAAGTGAACACTTTACTCTACAGAGCTGTAGACAACATTGAAAGTGAACACTTTATTCTACAGGGCTGTAGACAACATTGAACATGAACACTTTATTCTATAGGGCTGTAGACAACACTGTAAGTGAACACTTTGTTATACAGGACTGTATACAACCTTAAAAGTGAACACTTTATTCTACAGGGCTGTAGACAATCTACAACATTGAAAGTGAACACTTTATTCTACAGGGCTGTAGACAATCTACAACATTGAAAGTGAACACTTTATTCTACAGGGATGTAGACAACATTGAAGGTAAACACTTTATTCTACAGGGCTGTAGACAACATTGAAAGTGAACACTTTATTCTACATGATCATTATTCAGAATTCGTCCACTAGAACTTAAGTTATTGCACAGAAACCATTCTGTCTACATACAACAACAACATAAGACAGCCCCAGAACATAACTTGCTTATGCCTGTTACACCTTGGTGGTGCATAGGCCACTGACGACGTTTTGTGCCATACATTCCAGGTCTTGCCATCTATAACCCTCTATCTCCATCTCATCAATAAAATCTCTTCTCCAGGTATTTCTTGGTCTTCCTCTTCCACGCTTTTCCTGAGGGTTCCACTGTAGGGCTTGCCCAGTGATGTGTTTCGGCTTCCTCAGTGTGTGCCCTATCCACCTCCATTTTCCCCTTTTCAATTCTTCCTCATAACATAACATGAATGCAAAATTTTTGCAGTCGTATAAAAATTATTGAAGAAAAAATGGATACAACCCACTTATGTAAAAAAATGCCTATTTCAACATTTTGTTTTAATTACAATGTAATTGATACCTTCTGTAGTTGTGAAGCTCCACTGATTATCTCTGCCAGCCATTTGACTCCAGCATTAGTTATTAACATACACCCGTCCAGAATAACCTCTCTCAAATTACTGTAGTTTTTCTGTAATGTAAGATTTAAAGTGAGTGAGTGAGTGAGTGATTGTTGCTTAACGCCAACTCAGCAATTTTTCAGCTTCAATGAGATGATGATGAGGTCCGCTTTGTACTAGACCAACATGCTTAGTTGGATTTTTATAGTGCTAGCTCACTAAAACAACAGTCTGTGGATAGACATGTCATCTCACTCGGACACATTATACTGATTTCGAGCCAACCAGTCTTTGCTTTATCTCCTTAATGCTGTATGCTTAGTCTTTGGTCTGACCCGATTGGGACTCGAACCCAAGATCTATCACAATCATGGCCAGCATACTAACCATTACACTACCTATACGGTTATATCACAATTATATGTTCAATCCTGAACTTAAATATTGGCTAAATTGTAGTAAAACATGGTTTGCCTGAAGTAGAATACAGGGAGATAAATCAACTTTATTTGATTACAGCAAACAAACTATATTGGATTATTGAGATTGTTTTTTTTACATTGTACATACCTTCTTCTCTGATTGGATCAGCTTAATTACTGCATCATTACAATATCCATTTCTAGAAAAATCTATGCTCACTATTTTTGACTCATCTTGTTTCCTCAAAATATCCTAAAATATGTTAAAAAAACACCTTTATTCAGAAGTGTTGATTGGGCTCAACCAATAGAGCTGACCAGAGCATCCCCGGATAGATGATTGGGGAAGGGAGGGGGTCTTGGGGGTGTGGTTGTCAGGTTATAACAGGAAGTCTGACAGTGGACTGTGTAATGTGTTTGGAGAGTACCATTCTCCCTTTACTGGGGGTGTGGTTGTCCGGTTATAACAGGAAGTCTGACAGTGGACTGTGTGATGTGTTTGGAGAGTACCATTCTCCCTTTACTGGGGTTGTGGTTGTCAGGTTATAACAGGAAGTCTGACAGTGGACTGTGTAATGTGTTTGGAGAGTACCATTCTCCCTTTACTGGGGGTGTGGTTGTCAGGTTATAACAGGAAGTCTGACAGTGGACTGTGTAATGTGTTTGGAGAGTACCATTCTCCCTTTACTGGGGGTGTGGTTGTCAGGTTATAACAGGAAGTCTGACAGTGGACTGTGTAATGTGTTTGGAGAATACCATTCTCCCTTTACTGGGGGTGTGGTTGTCCGGTTATAACAGGAAGTCTGACACTGGACTGTGTAATGTGTTTGGAGAGTACCATTCTCCCTTTACTGGGGGTGTGGTTGTCAGGTTATAACAGAAAGTCTGACAGTGGACTGTGCAATGTGTTTGGAGAGTACCATTCTCCCTTTACTGGGGGTGTGGTTGTCAGGTTATAACAGGAAGTCTGACAGTGGACTGTGTAATGTGTTTGGAGAGTACCATTCTCCCTTTACTGGGGGTGTGGTTGTCAGGTTATAACAGGAAGTCTGACAGTGGACTGTGTAATGTGTTTGGAGAGTACCATTCTCCTTTCACTAGGAGTGTGGTTGTCAGGTTATAACAGGAAGTCTGACAGTGGACTGTGTAATGTGTTTGGAGAGTACCATTCTCCTTTTACTGGGGGTGTGGTTGTCAGAGTGAGTGAGTGAGTGAGTTTTACTGGGGGTGTGGTTGTCAGAGTGAGTGAGTGAGTGAGTGAGTGAGTGAGTGAGTGAGTGTTGTGTTGTGTTGTGTTGTGTTGTGTAATGCCAACTCAGCAATTTTCAGCTATATCATGGCGAGAACATGCTAATTTTCAATGACATGATGATGAGGTCAGATTTGTGCTAGACCAACACACCTAGCTGATTTTTTATAGTGCTAGCTCTATAAATCAACAGTCAGCGGATAGACATGCCCCCTCACTCGAACACATTATCCCGATTCCGAGCCAACCAGTCTTTGGTCTTTCTCCTTAATGATGCGTGCTTAGTGGAGAAGCAACAAATACCAATTTTATAGTCTTTGGTTTGACCCGATATGGGTTTGAAACCACGATCTACCGCACTCGTGGCAAGCACACTAACCATTACACCACTGATGCGGTTTAATGTGACATGAAATTGTGATAACACCCATGCCCTTATCAATGAAGATATGCATTTTTTTTTAATTATAAGCGAGTTACCCTAAGCTCCTTTAAAGGAATCTGTGCTCTTATAAGTGATTCCTCTGGGTCATAAGTCAGAATTTCTTGACCATACTGTCTTCTCTGTGTATTCGTCATCTTGCAATTTGATCTTCTTCTCTCATTCTGCCTGGCTGAGTAAAATAACAATATCATATTTATTACATTAGATATATTTGGATTGCTTTGTTTTTTGTACAATTTAAGAAATATATGTAATTGTCATTGGAGGGGCCGTCATGGTCGTGATCGTATGAATTTACAATTACCTATACAATCAGTGTCTATCACCACTGAAGTTGAGAGTTTGAACCTCGTTCATGGCAAGGTGTACTCGATACAACATTATGTGATAAAGTTTGTCGGTGAATTGTGAGAGGTCGGTGGTTTTCTCCGTGTACTCCGGTTTCCTCCACCAATAAAACTTATCACCATGATATAACTGAAATATTGTTGAAAGTGGCGTGAAACACCATAACCAGCTAACCCTCTTACCCCCACCCCCTTCATATAATATTAGACTCTTTGCATTTCCAATCAATTACTTTGAATGTCAAATACAGATCATACATGAGTTTGGCAGGTAGCCAAAACAATAGTCTTGATCTTTTGAATAATACATACTTTAAATATAGAATTGTTTGACGACATTAAGAACCAGTACTCCTTTTCACAGAATTGTTTGACGACATTAAGAACCAGTACTCCTTTTCACAGAATTGTTTGACAACATTAAGAACCAGTACTCCTTTTCACAGAATTGTTTGACAACATTAAGAACCAGTACTCCTTTTCACAGAATTGTTTGACGACATTAAGAACCAGTACTCCTTTTCACAAAAATTTGTAACCATAGTAGTAACCTTTTCACTTACATTTATCTAAAGTTATTTTCACAAAAATTATTGCATGACAAATTTTAATCGTACGATAAAAATTCTTCCTTAGCATCCTAGATTCATTTTAATTGCACATGCATAAACAACCATCTGTTTTGCTTTCAATATTATCATATGAATAGAGATCTTTCAGAAAACTTTTAAAAGCAGACCAAAGTGGTCCTTCTATCACAGTCAGTGTTAGAGAATATACACACACGAAGTATTAAATCGCACTAACGAAGGACGTAACAAAATTTCCTGAGATGAAAATTTCTAGGTTTCTGATTCTCTCACAAATAAATTAAATATATTCTTTCTAACAATAAGCATATATTGTATAACCTTCTCCACCCTATTATGAGCTGTTTTCATGTTTCATTATTTACATAGCAAAACATAAATGAACATTCATTTACAGAATGATATAATATAGTACAACCATGTCGGCCTTTTAGACGCACATAAGGATTCTGCCATTGATGGTGGCATTATTTGTAAACATATATGTTTAATATTTTGCATGGTGAAAGTGGATTACCTAACCTCTGCTTGTGCTTAATTTTATTAAAATCGATCAGCATTCAGGTGCATTTTGAGGGCATTGAATATAGTAATCTTTATTGCATATAAAACCCTTTTGGGTATAGCAATACAAACATAAACCAGACAATGTATATATATATAAACAAATACAACTACCACTGTTTGATAAAACAATATTATGTTTTATATGATTTGACCAACGTGAACCTTATATTTACGCTTCTAATGATCGCTTTATAAAGTTACAAACACTGGGCAAAATTTCTTTATCAGGATTAAGAATAATTTTTAACTTTTCAAGGGAATCTAGTTGATTAAAGTGAGGATATTTTGTTTTCATAAAATCAATAAAGGAAGGTCTAATATTATCAGTAACTTTACAATCAAAGAAAAAGTGGAATTCATCATCCAATGTTTTACAAAATTTACAATTTCTTTGATTTCGTGGAATATTTTTGCAACGGCCTAGTTCTATTTCTAAGCTATGATCACTTAAACGAAATTTTGTCAAAAATTGACGATTTTTGAAATTTCTTTCACTTTTTAAATATTCTTCTAATTTAATATCAGATTTTAGTTTACTGTATAAGAAAAGTTTTGAAGAGTCATTAATCAAAGAAAGTTTTTCTGTTAATTGTTTTTCATATTGCTCATAAACAGACTTTTTAAATTTTTCTTTAATAGAGATTTTAGCAATTTTAAATGGCCTACTGAAAGCTTCAAAATCACTTTTATCTATTTCAAATTCGGCAAATATTTCTTTTGCAAAAGTGTACCATGTGAATATGCTATTATCATGCATCGATTTATTTAGATTGAATGCCTCTTTTATCAGAGGATTTATTTTATCAGAATGAATGTGTGCGTAATACATCATAACTTGTGTCTTTATAAAAAAATCTAAAGGGAATTGTCTCAGCTCAGTATTTGCTGCCAAATTACAAGCAGTTTTTCTAATACCTAAAATGGTTTTACAATATCTGTGATGAATCTTTTCGAAACAAAATTTGTCCCCTAATGATAATGTATCACAGATGGTAGGTACCAAGACCTACCCCCATTTTCAACATCAGAAATTTTGTCAGTCTTTTAGATGCACTGATGATAAAGGTCAGTAAAGATCACTTCCAGTTTATGCGAATCAGCTAAAAAATTGTAGATTATGTGTAGTTGCCATTGATCCAAATCATTACCAGCAAGCATAGCTCATTTCAATAAACTATTTTGATATCTGTGCATCATTATTGTAGACATACAGTTTTTTCTTAGGTGACCAGACGATTTTTGTTTACGGAAGCACAAATAATTATGTGCCTCTAATTACACAATGCGTCTAAAATCCTGACACGGCTGTATACGGATTTATAAAAAGTTGAAAATTACGGATTATGCCTGCAACTGAGTCAATTATTAGTCACTCTAAAGGGATCTAATATTATAATTAAACATCTGCTACACTTCTCCAGGGCATTTCAAAATAAAAGAATATTTCTTTAACAGTTTGCTATAAGAATTAGGTATTGATGTGATGGATGTCTGGTATCGTGTGTCCGTCCAGTAGGTTGCAATCTAGCTGCGGAACGGTGGCTCCTATGTTTTTTCTAATGTTTTATTCATTTTCCTTTTTCTTGCGGTATATTTTCTTATATTTTTTTTAATATTTTTTATGGTTTCACAGCTAGTTTGCAATCAATTGAGGTTAAAGGTTAATCAAATATACAAATCGACGATGTATTTTTAAAAAAACAACTGTTTGGTATAATAAAAAGGGTCATTTTGTGATAATATATATCAGATTATCGTATAATTAAACTGAAAATAATAAAGGGCGAGGCCCTTTTAACTGTAGGCTATACGATTTTTGGTAATAAGTCATACTCCTACAAAATGTATTCATAGCCAAATATCTTTTCACCGGAAGCATGAAATTATAGAACATAGAACAAAGTGGTATTTAAAAACAAAATAAAAATTATTTCAATAAGAAATTTGCAAATCTGTAACCATTTCAATTCTTCTCAATTAAAATAAACTTAAAAGAAAATTATAATATCAAAATCGCATGCTACGGGAAATGATCGTTTACAGTGTACATGGATCATGATGACGTCATTTTCTAGTGTGCACATACAAAAATGTATGTATTGCATTTCGTCTGCTTCGGAGAGGAAACATGAAATTGCATGCACTTCTTGGTTATCCTGTTTCTGAAAATTTTGTGAACTGGTGTCAAACATTGAAGAACTGCTCTGCATCGTTTTTATGTATACAGGAAACCTATATCATCTCCACGAGCTGGCAATTTGAAAGTGATTCAAAAATGTCTACATTTGAAGTGCATTTATGTACGATGTCTGGACAACTGATCTCGGATTTTGTCAGGTAAGCCTTTTAACACATTTTCCATGGCAAGGTTAAGAACATTGCAATTTCGTCTGACCCTTTTCACTGCCACGCATGCATTTCTTATCTCTCTTTCACCATTTTTTTTCTCATGAGCTGTGATTGGGGTATTTTTTTCATTCTCATGACCCTCGATTTATGTCTCTTATTGATTCCCCCCCCCCCCCCCTTTAAAGTTTTCGTCTATGGAAAAGGTGTTCAAAATAGATCTAAATTTACAATCTGTATTTTTTAGGAGGCAGTCGCCTCTCATGCCTCCCTCTTAATTGTCATTTATCATCAAATAAGCTTCGCCCTTATACAGGTTGTGCCTGTCTCATATTAACTGAATGATACGATACAATTTTTTCGTAGTTTTGGGGAAAAAAGGGAGGCGGCTATCCTGTCCGCGAGTGGCAATTCCTGTGACTGTGCCATGGAAAAGCACGTGGTGCATCTAAGTTCTAACTGCGAATCAAGAAACTGTCGTGTAACATATTAAAAGTAAAAATATAATAGTAAATATGCAACCTTCACCTACAAATATATGGTTGCTTTTAATTTCTGCACACAAGAAATTTGACAAATATCGAAGATAGTTGCAAATGTTATTGTTTTCTTGGCAACAATATATACTTCCGGTTGAAGTGAAAGCTACCGTTCGATTAGGCGACTCGAAGAACACGAGTTACAATATTTTTAAATAAAACGAACTGAGTTCACCACACTACATGCTAACGTAGGAGACGCTGGGAACCGAATCAAATTAAATTTGTCTATAGGATTTCCCGATTATAAATAGAGGCGTAGGACTGGATCTGAAAGGGGGAAGCTTTCTGAGGAGACATTAAAGTGGGAGCAAGCCTTTGTAAGTGGGCTGGAAAGTGAAGAGGTGGGGTGGCAAATACTGTAAGTGGGTGGAGGGGGGAAACAATATAAGTGGACTGGAAAATGTTATTTTTGTGTCCATGCTAACAGTTCAGCTTTATTCTCAATTTTTACCCAAAAGTAATGGGGGGACATGTGCACTGTATTTCTGAATATATTTTTTTTAGGGAGGGAGGGTAATTTTCATCTGTATTCATTATAAATCTCTCGTGTGAGTAAGCTATCAGATATACTGTTATGGGACATCTATAATACAAAAATAGAAACTATTACATGAGCTCCGTCTGCATATACGTTCCCAAACTGCTCTTTTTCAAAAATGACATCCACTTTTGAAAAAAAAAAGTGGAAGCAATACTCTGGAAAAGCAAAAACATGACTGAAACGTGAGTGTAATTTTATTCCAAACGGTACTTTTCCCTCCGAAATGAAGAACGAGAAAATTCCACGAATTAATTCACCAAACAACAATGAATCGTCAATGACACAAAATTCTCCTGATCCCACTGACTTATCAAGCTCTACAGAAAACCAGTCTGATTCCTCCTTACAAAAAGAAAATAGTTTCCGTCTCTCTGAAGTCATCTGCGCTACAATGAAGAATGCTGATTTTATACAGTCCATCATTCCAGTCATAACACGAAACGTTGGTGAAACAATTAAACCTCAAATATGTCAGATTGTCGAAGACAGTATTAAGCCTTACAACGAATCAATCGAGTAGACCGATCCCGTGCAGAGCCTCACCCACCGATACACAACCCCGACCGAACCCGTCCAGAGCCTCACCCAAATGGTTATTGCGGTCCGCCAATTTTTTTTTAGAGTAAAATAGGTTCATGGGGGAAAAGATTGAGAACCACTGCATTAAATGATGTTTAGATTTAATTGCATGATGTTGACTGTAATGACTGCCTTGTCTGTTCTCGTTTTATCAAGTTTGACTGTGACCTGTGTAAGACAGTGTTGGGCAGGTTGGGGCTTTGGGTAATATATAATAGCTTCTAGTTTGTTGAAGATGCAGTGTACATGTCTGGCCTAATATAACGTAATATTTTAACTATTCCTAATTTTCCGGAGCATGTATGCTTGACTGCCCGTGTAGGCCTACCGGGTATGCTTGCTTCAGGGCCCAAGTAAGGGGCCTCATAACTTAACTAGCACAGGGCCTCATATGTCCTAAATCCGGCACTGGTCTTTTTGTTATGCTATATCGGTATGTTTATATTATGTATTGTTATTGAAGTAATATAGTGACCATTTAAGACCAATAAAGGTAACTCTCAATCATTGTATATATATTTTTTATGTATATATATATCTTTATTCTCAATAACCAACATGGTATAGAGATACACAATATACTATTTACAATATTTACATTATATAATATAAATTTTGAATATCACATTTATTTCATCACTTCCTTGAATTTCAGAATATGAGGTCTGTTTCCTAATAGTTTCTGTATTGCTCTCAAATCGGAAGTTGGGTTATGTAATTTTCCCGCGAAATTTTCTCCCCTCAATTTTTAAACACTTTTATCTTTACGAAATAAATTATTAACGTAAATAAATGATAGTGATAATTATTACTATGAGTGTTAAATCGAAGAACAAAATGTCAGTTCCATTTCGAAGAACTTTGGTAATACTACTTACAAAAATACTAGTTTTGAGTGATATGTAGTTTAACGACAACTCAACATTTTTTCAGCTATATCATTGCGAGAACAAGTGAATTTTCAACGATATGATGATGATGAGGTCCACTTTGTACTAGACCAACACGCTTAGCTGCATTTTGTTGGTGCGAGCTCACTTAAGCAACAGTTCTCGGACAGACATGTTGCTCCTCTCGAACACATTATCCTGAATCCGAGCCAACCAGTATTTGCTCTTTCTCCTTAATGCTGCATGCTTAGCGGAGAAGCAACAAATACCAATTTTATATTCCTTGGTTTGACCCGATCGGGACTCGAACCCACGATCTACCGCACTCGAGGAGCACGCCAACCATTACACCTCCGATGCGGTTACTAGTTTTGACAAAAAAGAAATTGTGACAAATCACAAGTCATTCATGTCTTCAGGGAATAGTCCAATTATTGATGAACATAATGATTTATCTACTTTATACAGGATACCAAATCTTCAAAGGAATTCATATAGATGAAGGTATATCGCAGGTTCTTATACTTATTCAACAACAAAAATACCGTCTATAAATAGGACTAAAATGTTGTCAGCAGTCAAAGAGGGACTACAATCATACTGTGGCAAAGTCTATACATGTAATAACACCAATCAAACGTGGATACTGTAAAACTCTAAAGCACTTCTAGATCATTTTAATTCTTGCCCTTTTTCGAAAATTTCATGCATCCAAATATTGGTCGTTTCCAGACCCTACACTGTCATTCGTTATGAAAAACTTAAAAACACGGTTAAAAGACATATTGCTAGGAAACGTTGCAAGTCTATAGTTTTGGGTCACGAACTGAATTTTTTTGTCAAGCACGAAACAAGAGGTGAAAGGGGGCTACGAAAAATAGGAAATCATCGATCAGTATGTGGAAGTTCCTTATCGATAAAAACGTTGATATATATATTTCTAGAGTTTGGAGGGCATAAACAAGTCATCGGCATCCCATGAGAACAAACTGTGCCCTTTTTTGCCGACCATCTCATATTTTCCTCTAGACAAAAGAACTATAGAAGCTAAAAGCTTTAATCTCACATTCAGATATATCAATGATGTTTTTACCAGTTGATAATCCAGACTTTGTAAACTGGATTCCATTAATATGCAATGTACCCTCAAAAACCAATGGTTAACTTTTTACCAGACTCCATGACAAAAGCCTTTTTAAAACATTACCGTTTGCCGAGTCCTGAACTATCAAGTTAATGATTCTCTAAAAATCGTCACATCTTATCTTTCAAACATTTGGAAAATATTAACCCCTCGTTGAAATGGGACTGTCGTGGTCTGATTGTATGTTAGTTTGATTTATAACTACCTCTGCAATCAGTGCCTATCACCTCTAACGTTGTGAGTTCGAATTCCTCTCAGACGAAGTGTATTAGATACAACATTATGTGATAAAGTTTGTCAGTGACTTACGACAGGTCGGTGATTTTTTTCTGGGTTCTCCTGTTTCCTCCACCAATATACTATTAAGTCAATCATTCTTTAAAAATCCTCCCATCTTTTGGCACTGCTTTGACAACTATTTTACCTATTTTGTTCCAGTATTGTTATAAATACTGTTATAGTGACAGCCGGAACCATTGAGCCGTAATGAAAGCGGGGGGTTTGGCGCTTTAAAATCTGATTCAACCCACCATTTCTTTAGAAATGCCTGTACCAAGTCAGGGTCATTACGGATTTCACAGTTTTCCGGTTGTTGACTGATTTTGTCTGTTTATATACTTATGAGTTTTGATTTTCCCTTTGGAAGATTGTTCGGAGTTCGGTAATTTTGTTATTACCCTTATTTATCTTTCAAACATTTTTCGGAAAATATCAACTCCTGGTTGAAAGGTATTCTGTAACTTAATTGCATACAGGCCAAGAAAGATGCTTCTTTACCACAACACACACTCAGTTATTGTTGTGACTTCTGACATTTTACCACAACACACACTCAGTTATTGTTGTGACTTCTGACATTTTACCACAACACACACTCTGTTATTGTTGTGAGTTCTGACATTTTACCACAACACACACTCAGTTATTTTTGTGACTTCTGACATTTTACCACAACACACACTCAGTTATTGTTGTGACTTCTGACATTTTACCACAACACATACTCAGTTATTGTTGTGACTTCTGACATTTTACCACAACACACACTCAGTTATTGTTGTGACTTCTGACAGTTTACTCACACATTACACTTGAATGACGCGACATTTCACTATGAGGAGAAAGTTTGGGCGCATAAAACTATTTGAACCTCACCCCTGTTTATTGACGTGCATGAAACAAGCAAGGAAATTGAACGGTAATGTACAGTCAAATGTGCTTTAGTGACCACTTCTATTGAGCAATAACTTGCATTATGTGATCTTAATTTTAACTTTTCCCTTCACATTGTATTTTTATTAAATCTGTATTTAACGACAACCTGTCTTATGTTGCCACATTTCTATGTTCCCTTGGAAGGTCACGTGTGTGTTAAGGTATTGTTTTCTATGATTCTTCTATGAGATTTGGGAACTGTTCCGACACTGGTATTTTTTTGTGTTGTTTTTCATTTTTATTAATAATTCTAGAACCTAGCCAATATCTACAAAGCATATGCCAGAAAAAAAAATCAAACTTATTTTTGTGGTTAACATAGAGTTACATGGATAGTGGGATCATTGTTATCAAAATGGTCTCCATCAACATTGTTCATTACTTTATCAACGCATGCGTACAAGTCACTCGTATCGACATGAAACATTGGTTCGCTCATTTTACGACCCTGCTCTGGAAAACTGTATGTTTCTGATAATCTGACGTCACTCTCACGTGATGGTCGACGCAGTCTGGTATCTAAACTTCCGGTATAAGTAATATCGATAGGCTGTCCTTGGGAATTTGAGTTCGGATGACATTGGGCATGTACGTTATGAATAATATAACTTGTGTCTCCATACGATCTTTCATTATAAGGCTTGATGTTTCTTATTTCTGGTTGGCGATTGAATTGTTGACCATTACGATCCCTGTCGGATTTTCTCCGTCTCCATGAATTTGATGGAAACCCGTCTCTATGTATGGCGTAATTTTGATGCAATATTCGTTGTGTTGCGTGAAATGGAGATTCCTGCGCATCACAAGGAATTTCATAAAGCACTTCCGGTTCAGCATTATTACTCTGTGTGTCATTAACATATCTGAGTACGGGTTGTCCAATATTTTTTGGATATCGAACTGTTTTGAATTCAGTTTTTCGTGCATTGCATCTGACAATAGAAATTGATATTATGAAAAATGTTAATCAGTTTGATCTTATATATCATTGTAAACTTATGTATTTAGTTATAATTTCAGTCAAATTACACACACGTTGGTGAACTTTATAAGGATGTCAACGTCTATAATATACGTTAACGAAGTGTTTAAAGCTGTCGAACGGCTAAAATAATGATGAACAATCTGTGACGGTATGACTTTTGGAAAGTTCTCAATGAGGTTTGTATGACTTATGTTTAGCTTTCCTTTCTTTAAATGTACTCGATACAACATTATGCGATAAAGTTTGTCAGTGACAGATGGATGGTTTACTCAGGGTACTTCGGTTTCCGCTGCCAATAAAACCGACCGCCACGATATAACTGAAATATTGTTCAAAGTGGCGTTAAGCACCATAACCCTAACCCTTTCTTGAAATGTTAAGGTATCATTAATAAATAAATCATTTATCTATTATTGAAAGCACTTATTGGAACAAATGTAACTCAACTATATAGTATTATCATAATTAAGAATATAATGCCTTAGAAAAAAAAAGTCTTATCATAAACAATAATAATCTTTGTGTTCGTTATCCCAAGACGTTCTATCGCTTATATTTCTCTTACCGCCACTAAGGAATACAAGATTGATCGAGTTTAAATCAATGATTGCATTGAATTTAACTGTGTCAATATTAATGTACATTTACTTACCTTTTACCTACATAAACAATGGTACAAATAGAAAATACCAATCCCATTCCGGAAGCTATTCCTATCGCAAGGTACATAACTAAAACATAAATAAACAGGATTACAAATATTGTAATCACAAATTTATTAGTACGGGTTATTTTTCCTTTGCAGGAAGAAGGACTTTGTTGCTATGGTTTTTTCAAGATCCAATGTAAAGTTAGAGTTTTCTCTATGTTTGTGTATTATTATGAAGAGAAAGTTTAAACAGTGATAGTCAACAATTTCACCAACATCAACAAAACAAACCTCTCATCCTCTGTAATAATGACCACGACCTATGACACAGGAAATCCAGGTTCTGGGACAGGCACACTAATAGTGGCAGGGTTCCAGATTCTGGCTTGGGACAGGCACATTAATTGTGACACAGGAAATCCAGGTT
Organism: Bathymodiolus brooksi; assembly: GCA_963680875.1. Classification (NCBI taxonomy): domain Eukaryota; kingdom Metazoa; phylum Mollusca; class Bivalvia; order Mytilida; family Modiolidae; genus Bathymodiolus; species Bathymodiolus brooksi. The sequence goes on from OY804584.1 coordinate 25,294,270, forward strand.
CTGGGACAGGTACATTAATTGTGACACAGGAAATCCAGGTTCTGGGACAGGCACACTAATAGTGGCAGGGTTCCAGATTCTGGCTTGGGACAGGCACATTAATTGTGACACAGGAAATCCAGGTTCTGGGACAGGTACATTAATTGTGACACAGGAAATTCAGGTTCTGGGACAGGCACACTAATAATGGCAGGGTTCCAGGTTCTGGCTTGGGACAGGCACATTATTTGTGACACAGGAAATCCAGGTTCTGGGACAGGTACATTAATTGTGACACACGAAATCCAGGTTCTGGGACAGACACACTAATAGTGGCAGGGTTCCAGGTTCTGGCTTGGGGCAGGCACATTAATTGTGACAGGGTTATGTTGTGCAGTGTGTGTTATATTAATTCAGTTTTATTTTCACAAAATATTAAACATGGGCGAGTAATTGTTGTTTAACGCCAACTCAGCAATTTTTCAGCTATATGATGGTGAGAACAAGTTCATTTTCAATTAGATGATGATGAAGTTCGCTTTGTACTAGATCAACACGCTGACGGTTGAATTTTTATAGAGCTAGCTCACTGAAACAACAGTCCTCGGATAGACATGTCGCTCCACTCAGACATATTATCCTGATTCTGAGACAACCTGTCTTTGCTCTTACTCCTTAATGCTACATGTTTAGCGGAGAAGCAATAAATACCAATTTCATAATCTTTGGTTTTACCTAATCGGGGCTCGAACCCACAATCTACCGCACTCGAGTCGAGCACGCCAACCATTACACCGCCGATGAGGTTATGCTAAACAAGAACACTTACTAGATTTGTAAAGAGATTTCTGGTAATCGTTACTGTCATCTTCGTTACTGTTTCCTGTGTCCGTTGATGATATATTTTCGCTGTTTTTGTTTAAATCTACTTTATGCACAACAGGAAGTTCCTTGCTGACTGTATTATTGGATCTCTTTAAACTTTTTGTTGTTTTATCATAATTCAGTTTCATATCTATATCAAACATGTAAATACGTAACTTATAATTGATAATAAACAACAACAGAAAACAAATCAAATAAATATCGGAGCATACAAATAGAAGTAGAATTACATACCTTTTTAAATGGATCCTAGATTAGATAGAAGGGTACCCCATAAGAGAATATAACCATTCCAGAACACCCGAGTTAAATCTGGGGTCTGTTGTTGAACTTGTTATCTTAATCACATAATTAGCTAATTCAATGATTAAATATGATTAGTTAATGGCATTGATTAAAAAAAGAGTGCAGCAACAACATTTAATCATTGCATTAGCTAAGTATGTGATTAGGAATGAATTATGTAATTATGGCTAATCATATGATTAGCTTAATCACAAGTTCAACAACGAACCCCTGGTTTTCAGTGTGATTCGTGTTGCTCAATCTTTAGTGTCCTGTAGATCATTGTTTGTTTTTGTGTGTGTGTCCTTTTTCTTTTGGATATTGCATTGTCTATACTTCTTCGATTTAAGCTTCTGATTACCCCCCCCCCCCCCTTTTGAAATTGTCAATAATTTGTTATCCCTTTATGTATCTCTACATTGTACTTGACGTTTTGTCATGACTGTTCTGTGCTTTATATAGGTCATGTACTTTTATATAGGTCATGTACTTTTATATAGGTCATGTACTTTTATTTATGTTTTTTGTATTGTTTGTCTTCGTCTTGTGTCTCCTGTGCCCAATGTTATCGATGTCTCTGGATTGTCCATTCTAGATTACTCATTCGGTCTTCTCTAACGTTTATTGATGTCTCTGGATTGTCCACTCTAGATTATCCTTTCGGTCTTCTCTAACGTTTATTGCACACATAGCAATAAATAAGACGAATTTAAGACTAAAGCATAACTTGGTACATCATTTGGTTTGCATGTCCTTTTTTACAATAACACCGTCTGTACTTAATAATGCTACTCGTTGCTTGTACAGGCTTTATTAGAGCACAGCCCACGACAGAGCGGGAATGAAATGAGGCACACGGTCACATGTCATAAATGAAATCTTAGATATGGAAATAGGAAAATTAATGAATTTGTGTATGCCAAGAAATACATGGAAAGCATAAAAAAACTGCAGTAGAATCGGGACAAATTGACTGAATATTCTTTGATATATGGAAAGTTTGAAGATACCAAAGGGGTAATCAGAAGCCGTAAATCAAATCGAAAAAAGACAGACAACACAAAGGCCAAAAGAAAAAGGACAAAAGGACAATAATCTACAAAACATTATACAGAAAACTAAAAATGGAGCAACATGAGCCCCTCTAAAATCCGAGGTGAATTCTGGAAGGGTAATCACTTCTTGCTCCGCACGTGGCACCAGTCGTGTTACGCTTGTTACAAACCAGGTGATATGTCATGAATAAGGATTGTGATTACGACAAATGGAACACATTTGAAAACTTGATGTCATCATCTTTGTCGTAAATTTTAGTTTTCAACCGGCCCTCGTTGTCAGTTTTGGTTTATGTCAAGCTATGAAGTGCACATAACTGTATTTGTGGTATCCCTTATTTAACCTATTCAGTCATAGGATATTTATCTTACACTGGTCTAGCACCATCAACAATCACTACGTACATATCAGGTAATTAATCATATACATGTACATTACTTGGTTTAGCGGTAACAGGTAAAATTTTCGTTTTAATTTTAGAAGGTGTATTTAGGGAAGACCATACATATAATTATAGATTTACGTGCGCCAGGTGTATTTAGGGAAGACCATAAATATAATTATAGATTTACGTGCGCCAGGTGTATTTAGGGAAGACCATGCATATAATTATTGATTTACGTGCGCCAGGTGTATTTAGGGAAGACCATAAATATAATTATAGATTTATGTGCGCCAGGTGTATTTAGGGAAGATCATACATATAATTATAGATTTACGTGCGCCAGGTGTATTTAGGGAAGACCATAAATATAATTATAGATTTACGTGCGCCAGGTGTATTTAGGGAGGACCATACATATAATTATAGATTTAAGTGTGCCAGGTGTATTTAGGGAAGACCATACATATAATTATAGATTTACGTGCGCCAGGTGTATTTAGGGAAGACCATAAATATAATTATAGATTTACGTGCGCCAGGTGTATTTAGGGAAGACCATGCATATAATTATAGATTTACGTGCGCCAGGTGTATTTAGGGAAGACCATAAATATAATTATAGATTTACGTGCGCCAGGTGTATTTAGGGAAGATCATACATATAATTATAGATTTACGTGCGCCAGGTGTATTTAGGGAAGACCATAAATATAATTATAGATTTACGTGCGCCAGGTGTATTTAGGGAGGACCATACATATAATTATAGATTTAAGTGCGCCAGGTGTATTTAGGGAATACCATAAATATAATTATAGATTTACATGCGCCAGGTGTATTTAGGGAGGACCATGCATATGATTATAGATTTACGTGCACCAGGTGTATTTAGGGAAGACAATAAATGTAATTATAGATTTAAGGGCGCCAGGTGTATTTAGGGAAGACCATAAATATAATCATAGATTTACGTGTGCCAGGTGTATTTAGGGAAGACCATACATATAATTATAGATTTACGTGCGCCAGGTGTATTTAGGGAAGACCATAAATATAATTATAGATTTACGTGCGCCAGGTGTATTTAGGGAAGACCATACATATAATTATAGATTTACGTGCACCAGGTGTATTTAGGGAAGACAATAAATGTAATTATAGATTTAAGGGCGCCAGGTGTATTTAGGGAAGACAATAAATATAATTATAGATTTACGTGCGCCTGTTCCTTACACATTTAATAAAAACTAATTCAACCACTTTACGGCTAATAGCAGTATGGTACTCGGATCATATACAATTCAATTTCAAATGGAAAATCGGATTTGGCGGGTGTCTTATAAGAGGCAGGAACTGCTTACCCTTCTCCCGCTCCTGACTTCACCCCCTGTTTTGGTGGGACCCGTGTTGTTCATCTATTTTGTTTTTGTGTTGTCCTACTGTGTGCCTTTACGTTCTGAGTTCCATGTTTTGATGTCCATTACGATTTCCGCATACAAACAATGTTCGATTCGTCTTTCCTCCTAGTTGTTTGTAGGAAGGCTCATGTCTTATTTACGTTATTTGTGTTTGCTTGTGTATTGTGGTATCCAACACATATTGTGTTGTACTTTTGCTTTGTTTGTCTTCGTCCTGTGTCTTTTGTTGCCAGTTTCTCTGGATGGTTAATTCTTGATTGCCTCTTCGATATTCTCTAACGTTTATTTTTAATAGTCATCAGTTTCATGCAATGTTTTTTATTATGTTTTTTTTATTCATCTAGACGACCTTATTATTTTGTGCTGATGTTGAACTATTTGATTAATAACATTACTCATTTAACATACCATATTGACAAATAAAAGATCTTCTCTGTAAGCATGGTGCATTTGATAATCCTAGAGAGCCACCTTCGCTTGACAGTATCACACACTTGTTGTTATCAGTAGTTGACATTATACGACGGTGGAACAAACTGGAGGATATTGGCAATCCTAAAATAAATATCACTGTCTACATAAACATGGTCTTCTCGCATTTATAATGGTTGGTTTTGGTTTATGGTGTTTAATGCCACTTTCAACAATATATCAGTTACATCGTTGTGGTCAGTTTTATTGGTGGAGGAAACAGGAGAAATCCATCGACCTGCCGCAAGTTACTGACATACTTTATAACATAGTGCTGTATCGAGTACACCTCCCCATGAACGGGATTCGGACGGACAACTTTAGTGGTGATAGGCACTGATTTCATGGGTAGTTGTAAATAAATATATAAACCTCTGTATGTGTTTTGTATTATATATATAAACCTCTGTATGTGTTTTGTATTATATACACACCTCTGTATGTGTTTTATATTATATACAAACCTCTGTATGTGTTTTGTATTGTATATAAACCTCTGTATGTATGTGTTTTTGTATTGTATATAAACCTCTGTATGTGTTTTGTATTATACATAAACCTCTGTATGTGTTTTGTATTGTATATAAACCTCTGTATGTGTTTTGTATTGTATATAAACCTCTGTATGTGTTTTGTATTGTACATAAACCTCTGTATGTGTTTTATGTTGTATATAAACCTCTGTATGTGTTTTGTATTGTAAATAAACCTCTGTATGTGTTTTGTATTGTATATAAACCTCTATATGTGTTTTGCATTGTATATAAACCTCTATATGTGTTGTGCATTGTATATAAACCTCTGTATGTGTTTTGTATTGTATATAAACCTCTGTATGTGTTTATATTGTATATAAACCTCTGTATGTGTTTTGTATTGTATATAAACCTCTATATGTGTTTTGCATTGTATATAAACCTCTGTATGTGTTTTGTATTGTACATAAACCTCTGTATGTGTTTTGTATTGTAAATATACATATGTATGTGCTCTGTATCATAAATATATATATATGTATGTGTTTTTATGGTAAATATACATATGCATGTGTTTTGTATTATAAATATACATATGCATGTGTTTTGTATTATAAATATACATATGCAATTGTTTTGTATTATAAATATACATATGTATATGTTTTGTATCATAAATATACATATGCATGTGTTTTGTATTACAAATATACATATGCATTTGTTTTGTATTATAAATATACATCTGTATGTGTTTTGTATCACAAATATACATATGCATGTGTTTTGTATTATAAATATACATATGCATGTGTTTTGTATTATAAATATACATATGCAATTGTTTTGTATTATAAATATACATATGTATATGTTTTGTATCACAAATATACATATGCATGTGTTTTGTATTATAAATATACATATGCATTTGTTTTGTATCATAAATATACATATGCATTTGTTTTGTATTATAAATATACATCTGTATGTGTTTTGTATTGTAAAAATAGTATATGTATATGTTTTGTATTGTATATAAAGGCCACTCAAGGGAACCTGAAAATGTGGCCTTTATGAGCAGTTGCTCTTGATATACAGGTTAAAATTATATGCACTATTCATTAATGGGAAAAATGAGATTGTCCTTTTTAGACATTGATTTGCTATATAGAGGTGCCCTTTATAGACAGTGATTTGCTATATAGAGGTGACCTTGAAGGCATGTGTGACTGCATACATCTGTATGTGTTTTGTATTGTAGAATAATTATAATGTATATTCTACCGTTTCTCCATTCCCATCGCCTCAAACGTTTAAGCCCTATCCAATATTCCCCTGGTGGAAGTCGTTCAGTGTCGTCATCGTTGTACATCATAGTGACGTCAACAACAGCTGCTGTTCCGTTCAAAAGTCGACATCTATTTATAGATCCTTCCCATGTTTCCGGTTGGACAGATGATCTCAGACAGGACTTCTGTACACCACAAGCAGCATGGTCTTCTATTAAGAAATTGCATTATTAGTCGTTGTTTAGACATTGCATATTAATTGTAAACCTTACAATTTACTTCGATGGATCTTTCTGAGCACGGAAGGGAAAACAGATATGATATCCATTTTCTTTTTGTAATTTCGACGCGTTTGCTTATTACAGCGCATATGAAACGTATAGTGGTTCCCAACACATATTGTGTTGTGTTGTGTTTTTGTTTTGTTTGTGTTCGTCTTTTGTACCCTATGTTGACAGCTTCTCTGGATTGTCCATTTTTGATTGCCCCTTCGGTATCCTCTAACATTTATTTTGACCGTCAAGACTCGAACCCCATACGCTCTTGTGGTTTTTTTTTTGTTCTGATTGAATCTCCATTTGAAAAAGTTAGTTTATCCATATTACAATAACATGTCCATTCCTAGTTAATGATAGAGAATTGCTGATAAAAAGGAAGCTATTGAACCAAAGGTTCCTATTGGTCAAATTGAAGTCATCACTTCGAAAGGTTTACGGTTGCCACCATGACGTGGTTGACCGCTACGGAATATATGTGTTACATATGACCAGGGATATGTTCAGTCGACTGTCATCCGTGCAAAAAGAATCGGACTGACTATCAGAAAAGTGGGATTTTGTTTTAAAATGGAGACAAAAATCATGTCTGAGAGAGTGACTTTGATAGTATACTTACCAAAGCGGCATATGTATCTCATTCTCATTTGGCAAGATGACGTAAACCACCGGAAGTTTTTAGTTTTAGGTGACTTCCTTACATAGACACATTCATATTTAGAACTTGGTTCATTTGAACCCCATAATACCGAGTTTACATCTGAAGTAAATAAAACATAGTTAATAGCATTGAATAAATATATTTAATATGATACATGTATATGACACCGAATAATAAATATATATAATATGATACATGTATATGACACCGAATAATAAATATATATAATATGATACATGTATATGACACCGAGTGATAAATATATATAATATGATACATGTATATGACACCGAATAATAAATATATATAATATGATACATGTATATGACACCGAATAATAAATATATATATTATGATACATGTATATGACACCGAATAATAAATATATATAATATGATACATGTATATGACACCGAATAATAAATATATATAATATGATACATGTATATGACACCGAATAATAAATATATATATAATATGATACATGTATATGACACCGAATAATAAATATATATAATATGATACATGTATATGACACCGAATAATAAATATATATAATATGATACATGTATATGACACCGAATAATAAATATATATAATATGATACATGTATATGACACCGAATAATAAATATATATAATATGATACATGTATATGACACCGAATAATAAATATATATATAATATGATACATGTATATGACACCGAATAATAAATATATATAATATGATACATGTATATGACACCGAATAATAAATATATATAATATGATACATGTATATGACACCGAATAATAAATATATATAATATGATACATGTATATGACACCGAATAATAAATATATATAATATGATACATGTATATGACACCGAATAATAAATATATATAATATGATACATGTATATGACACCGAATAATAAATATATATAATATGATACATGTATATGACACCGAATAATAAATATATATAATATGATACATGTATATGACACCGAATAATAAATATATATAATATGATACATGTATATGACACCAAATAATAAATATATATAATATGATACATGTATATGACACCGAATAATAAATATATATAATATGATACATGTATATGACACCGAATAATAAATATATATAATATGATACATGTATATGACACCGAATAATAAATATATATAATATGATACATGTATATGACACCGAATAATAAATATATATAATATGATACATGTATATGACACCGAATAATAAATATATATAATATGATACATGTATATGACACCGAATAATAAATATATATAATATGATACATGTATATGACACCAAATAATAAATATATATAATATGATACATGTATATGATACCAAATAATAAATATATATAATATGATACATGTATATGACACCGAATAATAAATATATATAATATGATACATGTATATGACACCGAATAATAAATATATATAATATGATACATGTATATGACACCGAATAATAAATATATATAATATGATACATGTATATGACACCGAATAATAAATATATATAATATGATACATGTATATGACACCGAATAATAAATATATATAATATGATACATGTATATGACACCGAATAATAAATATATATAATATGATACATGTATATGACACCGAATGATAAATATATATAATATGATACATGTATATGACACCGAATGATAAATATATATAATATGATACATGTATATGACACCGAATGATAAATATATATAATATGATACATGTATATGATACCAAGTGATAAATATATATAATATGATACATGTATATGACACCGAATAATAAATATATATAATATGATACATGTATATGACACCGAATAATAAATATATATAATATGATACATGTATATGACACCGAATAATTCAATCAATGAGTCCCACTCATGACTAGGTGTATAAACAGTCTGTGACTAGCGATAGGTCGTTGGTTTTGTCTGGGAACTCCGGTGTCCTCCACCAATAAATTTAACCGTCACGATATAACTGAAATATTATGCAATACATTTCATGGCAATCAACATGTCTTATATCAAACGATGATTCGTGTGCAAAAAAGACACGTGTACATTTTATTTCATCAGTTTCTAGGCGAGACAGTTAAACATTGAGCTTTTTTTCTTAAAAAATCCAACTTTTATCAAAATATTTCATGCAAACGATTTTTTGTTGTTGTGAATTTGTGATGCCCTGCATTTATTATGTAAACTTCATCCTTCTAAATATTAAATTATTATTTTCATTTTGGACCACTTTATGATTCTTCGTGATTTACTTACTCTTTATGGACCATCATATTCTTCTTCCTGATTTACTTACTCTTTTTGAACCATCATATTATTCTTCTTTGATTTACTTACTCTTTTTGGACCATCATATTATTCTTCTTTGATTTACTTACTCTTTTTGGACCATCATATTATTCTTTGATTTACTTACTCTTTTTGGACCACCATATTATTCTTCTTTGATTTACTAACTCTTTTTGGACCATCATATTATTCTTCTTTGATTTACTTACTCTTTTTGGACCATCATATTATTCTTTGATTTACTAACTCTTTTTGGACCACCATATTATTCTTCTTTGATTTACTAACTCTTTTTGGACCATCATATTATTCTTCTTTGATTTACTAACTCTTTTTGGACCACCATATTATTCTTCTTTGATTTACTAACTCTTTTTGGACCATCATATTATTCTTCTTTGATTTACTTACTCTTCTTGGACCATCATATTATTCTTCTTTGATTTACTTACTCTTCATATTATTCTTCTTTGATTTACCTACTCTTTTTGGACCACCATATTATTCTTCTTTGATTTACCTACTCTTTTTGGACCATCATATTATTCTTCTTTGATTTACTTACTCTTTTTGGACCATCATATTATTCTTCTTTGATTTACCTACTCTTTTTGGACCACCATATTATTCTTCTTTGATTTACTAACTCTTTTTGGACCATCATATTATTCTTCTTTGATTTAGTTACTCTTTTTGGACCATCATATCATTCTTCTTTGATTTACTAACTCTTTTTGGACCATAATATGATTCTTCTTTGATTTACCTACTCTTTTTGGACCATCATATTATTCTTTGATTTACTTACTCTTTTTGGACCACCATATTATTCTTCTTTGATTTACCTACTCTTTTTGGACCATAATATGATTCTTCTTTGATTTACTAACTCTTTTCGGACCATCATATTATTCTTCTTTGATTTACCTACTCTTTTTGGACCATCATATTATTCTTCTTTGATTTACTTACTCTTTTTGGACCATAATATGATTCTTCTTTGATTTACTTACTCTTTTTGGACCATAATATGATTCTTCTTTGATTTACTAACTCTTTTTGGACCATCATATTATTCTTCTTTGATTTACTTACTCTTTTTGGACCATCATATTATTCTTTGATTTACTAACTCTTTTTGGACCACCATATTATTCTTCTTTGATTTACTAACTCTTTTTGGACCATCATATTATTCTTCTTTGATTTACCTACTCTTTTTGGACCATCATATTATTCTTCTTTGATTTACTTACTCTTTTTGGACCATCATATTATTCTTCTTTGATTTACCTACTCTCTTTTTGGACCATCATATTATTATTCTTTGATTTAGTTACTCTTTTTGGACCATCATATCATTCTTCTTTGATTTACTTACTCTTTTTGGACCATAATATGATTCTTCTTTGATTTACCTACTCTTTTTGGACCATCATATTATTCTTTGATTTACTAACTCTTTTTGGACCACCATATTATTCTTCTTTGATTTACTAACTCTTTTTGGACCATAATATGATTCTTCTTTGATTTACCTACTCTTTTTGGACCATCATATTATTCTTTGATTTACTAACTCTTTTTGGACCATCATATTATTATTCTTTGATTTACTAACTCTTTTTGGACCATCATATTATTCTTCTTTGATTTACCTACTCTCTTTTTGGACCATCATATTATTCTTCTTTGATTTACTTACTCTTTTTGGACCATCATATTATTCTTCTTTGATTTACTTACTCTTTTAGGACCATCATATTATTCTTCTTTGATTTACTTACTCTTTTAGGACCATCATATTATTCTTTGATTTACTAACTCTTTTTGGACCACCATATTATTCTTCTTTGATTTACTAACTCTTTTTGGACCATCATATTATTCTTCTTTGATTTACCTACTCTTTTTGGACCATCATATTATTCTTCTTTGATTTACTTACTCTTTTTGGACCATCATATTATTCTTCTTTGATTTACCTACTCTCTTTTTGGACCATCATATTATTATTCTTTGATTTAGTTACTCTTTTTGGACCATCATATCATTCTTCTTTGATTTACTAACTCTTTTTGGACCATAATATGATTCTTCTTTGATTTACCTACTCTTTTTGGACCATCATATTATTCTTTGATTTACTAACTCTTTTTGGACCACCATATTATTCTTTTTTGATTTACTTACTCTTTTTGGACCATCATATTATTCTTCTTTTATTTACCTACTCTCTTTTTGGACCATCATATTATTCTTCTTTGATTTAGTTACTCTTTTTGGACCATCATATCATTCTTCTTTGATTTACTAACTCTTTTTGGACCATAATATGATTCTTCTTTGATTTACTAACTCTTTTTGGACCACCATATGATTCTTCTTTGATTTACCTACTCTTTTTGGACCATCATATTATTCTTTGATTTACTAACTCTTTTTGGACCACCATATTATTCTTCTTTGATTTACTAACTCTTTTTGGACCATCATATTATTCTTCTTTGATTTACCTACTCTTTTTGGACCATCATATCATTCTTCTTTGATTTACCTACTCTTTTTGGACCATCATATGATTCTTCTTTGATTTACCTACTCTTTTTGGACCATCATATTATTCTTCTTTGATTTACCTACTCTCTTTTTGGACCATCATATTATTCTTCTTTGATTTACTAACTCTTTTTGGACCATCATATTATTCTTCTTTGATTTACTTACTCTTTTTGGACCATCATATGATTCTTCTTTGATTTACCTACTCTTTTTGGACCATCATATTATTCTTCTTTGATTTACCTACTCTCTTTTTGGACCACCATATTATTCTTCTTTGATTTAGTTACTCTTTTTGGACCATCATATCATTCTTCTTTGATTTACTAACTCTTTTTGGACCATAATATGATTCTTCTTTGATTTACCTACTCTTTTTGGACCATCATATCATTCTTCTTTGATTTACCTACTCTTTTTGGACCATCATATTATTCTTCTTTGATTTACTTACTCTTTTTGGACCATCATATTCTTCTTTGATTTACTTACTCTTTTTGGACCATCATATTCTTCTTTGATTTACTTACTCTTTTTGGACCATAATATGATTCTTCTTTGATTTACCTACTCTTTTTGGACCATAATATGATTCTTCTTTGATTTACCTACTCTTTTTGGACCATAATATTATTCTTCTTTGATTTACCTACTCTCTTTTTGGACCATAATATGATTCTTCTTTGATTTACCTACTCTTTTTGGACCATAATATGATTCTTCTTTGATTTACTAACTCTTTTTGGACCACCATATTATTCTTCTTTGATTTACTAACTCTTTTTGGACCATCATATTATTCTTCTTTGATTTACTTACTCTTTTTGGACCATCATATTATTCTTCTTTGATTTACTTACTCTTCATATTATTCTTCTTTGATTTACCTACTCTTTTTGGACCACCATATTATTCTTCTTTGATTTACCTACTCTTTTTGGACCATCATATTATTCTTCTTTGATTTACTTACTCTTTTTGGACCATCATATTATTCTTCTTTGATTTACCTACTCTTTTTGGACCACCATATTATTCTTCTTTGATTTACTAACTCTTTTTGGACCATCATATTATTCTTCTTTGATTTAGTTACTCTTTTTGGACCATCATATCATTCTTCTTTGATTTACTAACTCTTTTTGGACCATAATATGATTCTTCTTTGATTTACCTACTCTTTTTGGACCATCATATTATTCTTTGATTTACTTACTCTTTTTGGACCACCATATTATTCTTCTTTGATTTACCTACTCTTTTTGGACCATAATATGATTCTTCTTTGATTTACTAACTCTTTTCGGACCATCATATTATTCTTCTTTGATTTACCTACTCTTTTTGGACCATCATATTATTCTTCTTTGATTTACTAACTCTTTTTGGACCATCATATTATTCTTCTTTGATTTACTTACTCTTTTTGGACCATAATATGATTCTTCTTTGATTTACTTACTCTTTTTGGACCATAATATGATTCTTCTTTGATTTACTAACTCTTTTTGGACCATCATATTATTCTTCTTTGATTTACTTACTCTTTTTGGACCATCATATTATTCTTTGATTTACTAACTCTTTTTGGACCACCATATTATTCTTCTTTGATTTACTAACTCTTTTTGGACCATCATATTATTCTTCTTTGATTTACTTACTCTTTTTGGACCATCATATTATTCTTCTTTGATTTACTTACTCTTTTAGGACCATCATATTATTCTTCTTTGATTTACTTACTCTTTTAGGACCATCATATTATTCTTTGATTTACTAACTCTTTTTGGACCACCATATTATTCTTCTTTGATTTACTAACTCTTTTTGGACCATCATATTATTCTTCTTTGATTTACCTACTCTTTTTGGACCATCATATTATTCTTCTTTGATTTACTTACTCTTTTTGGACCATCATATTATTCTTCTTTGATTTACCTACTCTCTTTTTGGACCATCATATTATTATTCTTTGATTTAGTTACTCTTTTTGGACCATCATATCATTCTTCTTTGATTTACTAACTCTTTTTGGACCATAATATGATTCTTCTTTTATTTACCTACTCTTTTTGGACCATCATATTATTCTTTGATTTACTAACTCTTTTTGGACCACCATATTATTCTTCTTTGATTTACTTACTCTTTTTGGACCATCATATTATTCTTCTTTTATTTACCTACTCTCTTTTTGGACCATCATATTATTCTTCTTTGATTTAGTTACTCTTTTTGGACCATCATATCATTCTTCTTTGATTTACTAACTCTTTTTGGACCATAATATGATTCTTCTTTGATTTACTAACTCTTTTTGGACCACCATATGATTCTTCTTTGATTTACCTACTCTTTTTGGACCATCATATTATTCTTTGATTTACTAACTCTTTTTGGACCACCATATTATTCTTCTTTGATTTACTAACTCTTTTTGGACCATCATATTATTCTTCTTTGATTTACCTACTCTTTTTGGACCATCATATCATTCTTCTTTGATTTACCTACTCTTTTTGGACCATCATATGATTCTTCTTTGATTTACCTACTCTTTTTGGACCATCATATTATTCTTCTTTGATTTACCTACTCTCTTTTTGGACCATCATATTATTCTTCTTTGATTTACTAACTCTTTTTGGACCATCATATTATTCTTCTTTGATTTACTTACTCTTTTTGGACCATCATATGATTCTTCTTTGATTTACCTACTCTTTTTGGACCACCATATTATTCTTCTTTGATTTACCTACTCTCTTTTTGGACCACCATATTATTCTTCTTTGATTTAGTTACTCTTTTTGGACCATCATATCATTCTTCTTTGATTTACTAACTCTTTTTGGACCATAATATGATTCTTCTTTGATTTACCTACTCTTTTTGGACCATCATATCATTCTTCTTTGATTTACCTACTCTTTTTGGACCATCATATTATTCTTCTTTGATTTACTTACTCTTTTTGGACCATCATATTCTTCTTTGATTTACTTACTCTTTTTGGACCATCATATTCTTCTTTGATTTACTTACTCTTTTTGGACCATAATATGATTCTTCTTTGATTTACCTACTCTTTTTGGACCATAATATGATTCTTCTTTGATTTACCTACTCTTTTTGGACCATAATATTATTCTTCTTTGATTTACCTACTCTCTTTTTGGACCATAATATGATTCTTCTTTGATTTACCTACTCTTTTTGGACCATAATATGATTCTTCTTTGATTTACTAACTCTTTTTGGACCACCATATTATTCTTCTTTGATTTACTAACTCTTTTTGGACCATCATATTATTCTTCTTTGATTTACTTACTCTTTTTGGACCATCATATTATTCTTCTTTGATTTACTTACTCTTCATATTATTCTTCTTTGATTTACCTACTCTTTTTGGACCACCATATTATTCTTCTTTGATTTACCTACTCTTTTTGGACCATCATATTATTCTTCTTTGATTTACTTACTCTTTTTGGACCATCATATTATTCTTCTTTGATTTACCTACTCTTTTTGGACCACCATATTATTCTTCTTTGATTTACTAACTCTTTTTGGACCATCATATTATTCTTCTTTGATTTAGTTACTCTTTTTGGACCATCATATCATTCTTCTTTGATTTACTAACTCTTTTTGGACCATAATATGATTCTTCTTTGATTTACCTACTCTTTTTGGACCATCATATTATTCTTTGATTTACTTACTCTTTTTGGACCACCATATTATTCTTCTTTGATTTACCTACTCTTTTTGGACCATAATATGATTCTTCGTGATTTACTAACTCTTTTCGGACCATCATATTATTCTTCTTTGATTTACCTACTCTTTTTGGACCATCATATTATTCTTCTTTGATTTACTAACTCTTTTTGGACCATCATATTATTCTTCTTTGATTTACTTACTCTTTTTGGACCATAATATGATTCTTCTTTGATTTACTTACTCTTTTTGGACCATAATATGATTCTTCTTTGATTTACTAACTCTTTTTGGACCATCATATTATTCTTCTTTGATTTACTTACTCTTTTTGGACCATCATATTATTCTTTGATTTACTAACTCTTTTTGGACCACCATATTATTCTTCTTTGATTTACTAACTCTTTTTGGACCATCATATTATTCTTCTTTGATTTACCTACTCTTTTTGGACCATCATATTATTCTTCTTTGATTTACTTACTCTTTTTGGACCATCATATTATTCTTCTTTGATTTACCTACTCTCTTTTTGGACCATCATATTATTATTTTTTGATTTAGTTACTCTTTTTGGACCATCATATCATTCTTCTTTGATTTACTAACTCTTTTTGGACCATAATATGATTCTTCTTTGATTTACCTACTCTTTTTGGACCATCATATTATTCTTTGATTTACTAACTCTTTTTGGACCACCATATTATTCTTCTTTGATTTACTAACTCTTTTTGGACCATAATATGATTCTTCTTTGATTTACTAACTCTTTTTGGACCATCATATTATTCTTTGATTTACTAACTCTTTTTGGACCATCATATTATTATTCTTTGATTTACTAACTCTTTTTGGACCATCATATTATTCTTCTTTGATTTACCTACTCTCTTTTTGGACCATCATATTATTCTTCTTTGATTTACTTACTCTTTTTGGACCATCATATTATTCTTCTTTGATTTACTTACTCTTTTTGGACCATCATATTATTCTTTGATTTACTAACTCTTTTTGGACCACCATATTATTCTTCTTTGATTTACTAACTCTTTTTGGACCATCATATTATTCTTCTTTGATTTACCTACTCTTTTTGGACCATCATATTATTCTTCTTTGATTTACTTACTCTTTTTGGACCATCATATTATTCTTCTTTGATTTACCTACTCTCTTTTTGGACCATCATATTATTATTCTTTGATTTAGTTACTCTTTTTGGACCATCATATCATTCTTCTTTGAATTACTACTCTTTTTGGACCATCATATTATTCTTTGATTTACTTACTCTTTTTGGACCACCATATTATTCTTCTTTGATTTACCTACTCTTTTTGGACCATAATATGATTCTTCTTTGATTTACTAACTCTTTTCGGACCATCATATTATTCTTCTTTGATTTACCTACTCTTTTTGGACCATCATATTATTCTTCTTTGATTTACTAACTCTTTTTGGACCATCATATTATTCTTCTTTGATTTACTTACTCTTTTTGGACCATAATATGATTCTTCTTTGATTTACTTACTCTTTTTGGACCATAATATGATTCTTCTTTGATTTACTAACTCTTTTTGGACCATCATATTATTCTTCTTTGATTTACTTACTCTTTTTGGACCATCATATTATTCTTTGATTTACTAACTCTTTTTGGACCACCATATTATTCTTCTTTGATTTACTAACTCTTTTTGGACCATCATATTATTCTTCTTTGATTTACCTACTCTTTTTGGACCATCATATTATTCTTCTTTGATTTACTTACTCTTTTTGGACCATCATATTATTCTTCTTTGATTTACCTACTCTCTTTTTGGACCATCATATTATTATTCTTTGACTTAGTTACTCTTTTTGGACCATCATATCATTCTTCTTTGATTTACTAACTCTTTTTGGACCATAATATGATTCTTCTTTGATTTACCTACTCTTTTTGGACCATCATATTATTCTTTGATTTACTAACTCTTTTTGGACCACCATATTATTCTTCTTTGATTTACTAACTCTTTTTGGACCATAATATGATTCTTCTTTGATTTACTAACTCTTTTTGGACCATCATATTATTCTTTGATTTACTAACTCTTTTTGGACCATCATATTATTATTCTTTGATTTACTAACTCTTTTTGGACCATCATATTATTCTTCTTTGATTTACCTACTCTCTTTTTGGACCATCATATTATTCTTCTTTGATTTACTTACTCTTTTTGGACCATCATATTATTCTTCTTTGATTTACTTACTCTTTTTGGACCATCATATTATTCTTTGATTTACTAACTCTTTTTGGACCACCATATTATTCTTCTTTGATTTACTAACTCTTTTTGGACCATCATATTATTCTTCTTTGATTTACCTACTCTTTTTGGACCATCATATTATTCTTCTTTGATTTACTTACTCTTTTTGGACCATCATATTATTCTTCTTTGATTTACCTACTCTCTTTTTGGACCATCATATTATTATTCTTTGATTTAGTTACTCTTTTTGGACCATCATATCATTCTTCTTTGAATTACTAACTCTTTTTGGACCATAATATGATTCTTCTTTGATTTACCTACTCTTTTTGGACCATCATATTATTCTTTGATTTACTTACTCTTTTTGGACCACCATATTATTCTTCTTTGATTTACTTACTCTTTTTGGACCATCATATTATTCTTCTTTTATTTACCTACTCTCTTTTTGGACCATCATATTATTCTTCTTTGATTTAGTTACTCTTTTTGGACCATCATATCATTCTTCTTTGATTTACTAACTCTTTTTGGACCATAATATGATTCTTCTTTGATTTACCTACTCTTTTTGGACCATCATATCATTCTTCTTTGATTTACCTACTCTTTTTGGACCATCATATGATTCTTCTTTGATTTACCTACTCTTTTTGGACCATCATATTATTCTTCTTTGATTTACCTACTCTCTTTTTGGACCATCATATTATTCTTCTTTGATTTACTAACTCTTTTTGGACCATCATATGATTCTTCTTTTATTTACCTACTCTCTTTTTGGACCATCATATTATTCTTCTTTGATTTAGTTACTCTTTTTGGACCATCATATCATTCTTCTTTGATTTACTAACTCTTTTTGGACCATAATATGATTCTTCTTTGATTTACCTACTCTTTTTGGACCATCATATCATTCTTCTTTGATTTACCTACTCTTTTTGGACCATCATATGATTCTTCTTTGATTTACCTACTCTTTTTGGACCATCATATTATTCTTCTTTGATTTACCTACTCTCTTTTTGGACCATCATATTATTCTTCTTTGATTTACTAACTCTTTTTGGACCATCATATGATTCTTCTTTGATTTACCTACTCTTTTTGGACCACCATATTATTCTTCTTTGATTTACCTACTCTCTTTTTGGACCACCATATTATTCTTCTTTGATTTAGTTACTCTTTTTGGACCATCATATCATTCTTCTTTGATTTACTAACTCTTTTTGGACCATAATATGATTCTTCTTTGATTTACCTACTCTTTTTGGACCATCATATCATTCTTCTTTGATTTACCTACTCTTTTTGGACCATCATATTATTCTTCTTTGATTTACTTACTCTTTTTGGACCATCATATTCTTCTTTGATTTACTTACTCTTTTTGGACCATCATATTCTTCTTTGATTTACTTACTCTTTTTGGACCATAATATGATTCTTCTTTGATTTACCTACTCTTTTTGGACCATAATATGATTCTTCTTTGATTTACCTACTCTTTTTGGACCATAATATTATTCGTCTTTGATTTACCTACTCTCTTTTTGGACCATAATATGATTCTTCTTTGATTTACCTACTCTTTTTGGACCATAATATGATTCTTCTTTGATTTACTTACTCTTTTTGGACCATCATATTATTCTTCTTTGATTTACCTACTCTTTTTGGACCATAATATGATTCTTCTTTGATTTACTTACTCTTTTTGGACCATCATATTATTCTTCTTTGATTTACTAACTCTTTTTGGACCATCATATTATTCTTCTTTGATTTATTTACTCTTTTTGGACCATCATATGATTCTTCTTTGATTTACCTACTCTTTTTGGACCATCATATGATTCTTCTTTGATTTACTTACTCTTTTTGGACCATTATATTATTCTTCTTTGATTTATCTGCTCTTTTTGGACCATCATATTATTCTTCTTTGATTTACTTACTCTTTTTGGACCATCATATTATTCTTCTTTGATTTACTTACTCTTCATATGATTCTTCTTTGATTTACCTACTCTTTTTGGACCATTATATTATTCTTCTTTGATTTATCTGCTCTTTTTGGACCATCATATTATTCTTCTTTGATTTACTTACTCTTTTTGGACCATCATATTATTCTTCTTTGATTTACTTACTCTTTTTGGACCATCATATTATTCTTTGATTTACTAACTCTTTTTGGACCACCATATGATTCTTCTTTGATTTACCTACTCTTTTTGGACCATTATATTATTCTTCTTTGATTTATCTGCTCTTTTTGGACCATCATATTATTCTTCTTTGATTTACTTACTCTTTTTGGACCATCATATTATTCTTCTTTGATTTACTTACTCTTCATATGATTCTTCTTTGATTTACCTACTCTTTTTGGACCATTATATTATTCTTCTTTGATTTATCTGCTCTTTTTGGACCATCATATTATTCTTCTTTGATTTACTTACTCTTTTTGGACCATCATATTATTCTTCTTTGATTCACCTACTCTTTTTGGACCATCATATTCTTCTTCCTGATTTACTTACTCTTTTTGGACCATCATATGATTCTTCTTTGATTTACCTACTCTTTTTGGACCATCATATGATTCTTCTTTGATTTACTTACTCTTTTTGGACCATCATATTATTCTTCTTTGACTTACTTACTCTATTTGGACCATCATATGATTCTTCTTTGATTTACTTAGTAGTCAAATTATACATAGATACACCTTTTTGGACAATCGAACAATTTATTCGTGATTTAATTACTCAAATTATACAAGGGGTCGTCGTGGTCGTGTTCGTATGGCATGATTTACAACTACCTGTGCAATCAGTGCCTATCACCACTGATGTTGTGAGTTCGAATCTCTATCAGGGTGAGGTGTACAACATTGTGTGATAAGTTTGTCAGTGATTTGCAACAGGTCGGTGGTTTTCTCTGGGTCCTCCGGTTTCCTCCACCAAGAAAATTAAAACTGACCGCCAAGATAAAACTGAAATATTGTTGAAAGTGGTGTTAAACACTATAAAACCAAACCAAACCCAATTGTACATAGAAACACCTTTGTGGATCACCACACAATTCTACTTTGATTTTTACTTACTCAAATTATGCATACAAACACCTTTTGGGTAACCATATATTTCTTTTTTGATTTACTTATTCAAATTATACATAGAGACATCTTTTTGAACCATCACACAATTCTTCTTTGATTTTTACTTACTCAAATTATACATAGAGACATTTTTTGAACCATCACACAATTCTTCTTTGATTTACTTACTCAAATTATACATAGAGACATTTTTTGGGTAACCATATAATTCTTCTTTGATTTTTACTTACTAAATTAACATAGAGACATCTTTTGGGTAACCATATAATTCTTCTTTGATTTTTACTTACTCAAATTATACATAGAGACATCTTTTTGAACCATCACACAATTCTTCTTTGATTTTTACTTACTCAAATTATACATAGAGACATTTTTTGAACCATCACAATTCTTCTTTGATTTACTTACTCAAATTATACATAGAGACATTTTTTGGGCCACCATATAATTCTACTTTGATTTTTACTTACTCAAATTATACATAGAGACATCTTTTGGGTAACCATATAATTCTTCTTTGATTTTTACTTACTTAATTAACATAGAGACATCTTTTGGGTAACCATATAATTCTTCTTTGATTTTTACTTACTCAAATTATACATAGAGACACCTTTTGGGCCACCATATAATTCTTCTTTGATTTACTTACTCAAATTATACATAGAGACACCTTTTAGGACCACCATATAATTCTTCTTTGATTTACTTACTCAAATTATACATAGAGACACCTTTTAGGACCACCATATAATTCTTCTTTGATTTACTTACTCAAATTATACATAGAGACACCTTTTAGGACCACCATATAATTCTTCTTTGATTTACTTACTCAAATTATACATAGAGACACCTTTTAGGACCACCATATAATTCGTTTTTGATTTACTTACTCAAATTATACATAGAGACATCTTTTGGGCCACCATATATTTCGTTTTTGATTTACTTACTCAAATTATACATAGAGACATCTTGTGGGCCACCACACAATTCTTCTTTGATTTTTACTTACTCAAATTATACATAGAGACACCTTTTGGGCCACCATATAATTCTTCTTTGATTTACTTACTCAAATTATACATAGAGACACCTTTTAGGACCACCATATAATTCTTCTTTGATTTACTTACTCAAATTATACATAGAGACACCTTTTAGGACCACCATATAATTCTTCTTTGATTTACTTACTCAAATTATACATAGAGACACCTTTTAGGACCACCATATAATTCTTCTTTGATTTACTTACTCAAATTATACATAGAGACACCTTTTAGGACCACCATATAATTCGTTTTTGATTTACTTACTCAAATTATACATAGAGACATCTTTTGGGCCACCATATATTTCGTTTTTGATTTACTTACTCAAATTATACATAGAGACATCTTGTGGGCCACCACACAATTCTTCTTTGATTTTTACTTACTCAAATTATACATAGAGACATCTTTTGGGCCACCATATAATTCGTTTTTGATTTACTTACTCAAATTATACATAGAAACACCTTTTGGACCACCACACAATTCTCCCGAATTTCCAATACATTTACTGTCACACTGTATGTCTGCTGTACGGGTAATGTTTCTAAGATTATCTTGACACAGGCAATAAATGCTCTACAAATGACAAATAATAAGGTATCTAAATATGGTTATCACTATTTCATAATTTGAAAATAACACAGACCAAAAGCCATTATAGAGATCCTGTGATCCCAGTGACTTAGATGTAAAATAAGGTCTTGAATCATGTTAGAAAATACAAAGAAAATTTTACATATCTGCACGGAAAATAATAAAATATATGGCACACAAATTTTTACTTATATATTTCATTATTGAGTTGCTTTTGTCAGGGTTTTTGGTTCCTAGGGCAACTTTTGTCAAGAGTGCTTTTATCCCTGAGCTGGGTGGGGTGGGCGTTTGCCCTAGGCCCATGCAGAAGGCCTATTATTTACAGGACTTAAAACGACTTCTGGATTTATTACTCTTCCACCTCATACAGAATGATAGTCGGGGATAATAATGTTTAAAATAATATCATGCTTTGACATTTTCCTGAATATCTTCATCACATTTTTTCATATTGAGCAACCCTGTAAAAGTATTAAGAAAAGGGGAGAGGGCTTATAAAATCGATTAATATTTATAAATGATATAAGTAATCAAACTCACTTTCAGTCCGACTTGACCAGTCCAGTTACATGTTTTAAAGCATTCTTCCGAGGATGGTGATTTCATTCGATGACCTCCCAGAATAAAAGCAGGACTGTAACAACCTCTGTGGTGTGTCAATGGTTTTAATGGAATCATTTTACCTGTTAATCATGTTAATATTTGCAACATTTCAATGCCCTATGTATTTCAACTATTGTCTATATTCAAGACTAATTCATTCTAAAAGCACAACTGAATTGAATAGCAATGTTAAATGAATCATTGTTATATTGAATAACAATGTTAAATGAATCATTGTTAAATTGAATAGTAATGTTAAATTAATCATTGTTAAATTGAATAGCAATGTTAAATGAATCATTGTTAAATTGAATAGCAATGTTAAATTAATCATTGTTAAATTGAATAGCAATGTTAAATTAATCATTGTTAAATTGAATAGCACTGTTAAATTAATCATTGTTAAATTGAATAGCACTGTTAAATTAGTCATTGTTAAATTGAATAGCAATGTTAGATTAATCATTGTTAAATTGAATAGCAATGTTAAATTAGGGAATAACTATATTGTATTTGAAGTGTTGTCGTCGTAAATAGTCGGTTTTACTGTCGCAAATTGAGTTTACCTGGTGACGCTTTGGTTATTAACTGTCTACCTCGTTATATATATAACTGGTTACCACAATATATATTACTGGCTATCATGATATATATCGTAGCGGATGTAGCCGAGTGGTCTAGGGCGCTGGATTCAAATCCCGTCGAGGGAACAACAAAATTTGTCAGCACAAAGATCTAATTCTAACACTGTTTGGTTTAATTTTCAGACGTGTATATATATATATATATATGTCGACTACCATGTATATAATTGGCTACCACGATATATATAACTAACTACCACGATATGTATGACTAACTACAACGATGTATATAACTGGTTACCATGATATATATATAACTGGCTACCACGATATATATAACTAACTACCACGATATGTATGACTAGCTACAACGATGTATATAACTGGTTACCACGATATATATAACTAACTCCCACGATATGTATGACTAGCTACAACGATGTATATAACTGGTTACCACGATATATATATAACTGGCTACCACGATATATCTTGACAAGTAACGCTAAGCAACAATAATCATATCAATATTAAATAAATTCTTTTCATTCTAAAACAACATATCAAACAATTGTTTTTGAATAATACTGAATTCACTTCAGTTGTTTGAAGGAGGGCTCATGTCTTCTTTATACTATTTGTGTTACTTTGCGTATTGTGGTGTCCCACACATATTGTGTTGTGTTTTTGTTTTGTTTTTCTTCGTCTAGTGTACCCTATGTTGCCAGTTTCTCTGGATTGTCCATTTTTGATTGCTCCTTTCGGTATTATTTAACGTTTATTTACATAGTACAAGTGTTTGATATCTATTTTGTTCTGTCATGTAATGACACTATTGTAATCTATAAAAGCCAAGTCATTATTTATCACGTTGGTTTCATATTTTGTGATTTTCAATTTGCTTTTTCAACTTGTGACTTATATTGTTTACCGTTATAACTACTTTGTGACTTATATTGTTTACCGTTATAACTACTTTGTGACTTATATTGTTTACCGTTATAACTACTTTGTGACTTATATTGTTTACCGTTATAACTACTTTGTGACTTATATTGTTTACCGTTATAACTACTTTGTGACTTATATTGTTTATCGTTATAACTACTTTGTGACTTATATTGTTTACCGTTATAACTACTTTGTGACTTATATTGTTTACCGTTATAACTACTTTGTGACTTATATTGTTTACCGTTATAACTACTTTGTGACTTATATTGTTTACCGTTATAACTACTTTGTGACTTATATTGTTTACCGTTATAACTACTTTGTGACTTATATTGTTTACCGTTATAACTACTTTGTGACTTATATTGTTCACCGTTATAACTACTTTGTTTATCTTTGAGTGTAACTGTACTCTGATTAAGAACTGGTCACGCTTAATGAGACAAAATGAAGTGCATACATTTAAATAATTACATGTAAAAATGATAACCTTTATTACGAAACTTTACATGAATTCAATTGATTTCCACAAGAATGCAACGGCTCAACTTACTCGTGTTTCTGCACTGAGAGGGAATATTATTGAAATTGGCAGATCTTAAAGACGGTAATTATTATTTAAATCTAAAGATCTTCTCCCTCAGATATATGTGACTTTAGCTGATTTTGGTGATCCTGTTTGTGGTCTTTGGTTGTATTCCTAAAAACTGTTGGATTGTTTGTCTTTCCCATTTTTTGACTATTGAGTGTCACGTGGTGAAAGTTATTCCAGAAACCCGTCGTGTGCACTAAATTACTTATGTTTTCCCCGGGACTTCGGTTTCCTCCACCAATAAAACTGACCGCCACGATATAACTGAAATATTGTTAAAAGTGGCGTTTTACACCATTACCCTAACCCTAACCCTAGATTATTTATCTACGTTTTTATTAATTACAATTCAATATTATTATCCATACCTTCATTCTGTTTGGTTTTCCAAATAAATCCTTTGTCATTCAGTATACCTCCTACCCAAAAACTTAGATTACTATGCCGTAAGTTTTCTGGTAAGACAGTCATACTATATATATTTGCCAGTTTGCCTTTGTTCAGCTGACAGTAACTCTCGGTGTCTTTCCATGATTTCTTGTCTTTAAATACTTGGTAGAGTCCCAGTGTTAACCCTTAATATTATGAAAATGTTTCAATAATTTTGTACCTTAAATCAGTGATGCAAATTAGAAATACCACCTTTACATTAAATTCTAGTGATAACTCGGAACACTTCACGGTCGCCATTGAATTGATTAACCGTTACGGAATATCTGCCTCATAGATGACCATGGATTTTGTTTTCCGTCTTTGATACACAGCTTCTAATTATCCCCTGTGTTGTCTTCATATGTTTCTCATTATTATTACTATATACCACGGTTTCCGATTTAAACGACTACACAATCGAACGCGAAGCCGTTTAACTCGGAAAATAGTGGTATAAATGAACAAAGACAGTTGGATTGTTTGATTGATTGATTGATTTATTTATTGTGTTCAACGTCACTTTCAGCAATATTTCAGCTATATCATGGCGACCAGTTTTAGTGGTGGAGGAAGCCGGAGTACCTGGAGAGAACCACCGACCCTGGGAAAGCAACTGGTAAGCTTTATCACTTGCGGCTGCGAGTCGAGTGCATCCTTTTTTGTAATTTACAAAGCTGGGCGCGAACCCACGCCGTATTGGTGATAGGCTTGTATGAGCTGTTAGATCCAACGACCTAATTCATTGAGCTCTCCCCCAGTTGTATTAGATGTTAGATCCAACGACCTAATTCATTGAGCTCTCCCCCAGTTGTATTAGATGTTAGATCTAACGACCTAATTCATTGAGCTCTCCCCCAGTTGTATTAGATGTTAGATCTAACGACCTAATTCATTGAGCTCTCCCCCAGTTGTATTAGATGTTAGATCCAACGACCTAATTCATTGAGCTCTCCCCCAGTTGTATTAGATGTTAGATCCAACGACCTAATTCATTGAGCTCTCCCCCAGTTGTATTAGATGTTAGATCTAACGACCTAATTCATTGAGCTCTCCCCCAGTTGTATTAGATGTTAGATCTAACGACCTAATTCATTGAGCTCTCCCCCAGTTGTATTAGATGTTAGATCCAACGACCTAATTCATTGAGCTCTCCCCCAGTTGTATTAGATGTTAGATCTAACGACCTAATTCATTGAGCTCTCCCCCAGTTGTATTAGATGTTAGATCCAACGACCTAATTCATTGAGCTCTCCCCCAGTTGTATTAGATGTTAGATCCAACGACCTAATTCATTGAGCTCTCCCCCAGTTGTATTAGATGTTAGATCTAACGACCTAATACATTGAGCTCTCCCCCAGTTGTATTAGATGTTAGATCCAACGACCTAATTCATTGAGCTCTCCCCCAGTTGTATTAGATGTTAGATCTAACGATCTAATTCATTGAGCTCTCCCCCAGTTGTATTAGATGTTAGATCTAACGACCTAATTCATTGAGCTCTCCCCCAGTTGTATTAGATGTTAGATCTAACGACCTAATTCATTGAGCTCTCCCCCAGTTGTATTAGATGTTAGATCCAACGACCTAATTCATTGAGCTCTCCCCCAGTTGCATTAGATGTTAGATCCAACGACCTAATTCATTGAGCTCTCCCCCAGTTGTATTAGATGTTAGATCCAACGACCTAATTCATTGAGCTCTCCCCCAGTTGTATTAGATGTTAGATCCAACGACCTAATTCATTGAGCTCTCCCCCAGTTGTATTAGATGTTAGATCTAACGACCTAATTCATTGAGCTCTCCCCCAGTTGTATTAGATGTTAGATCCAACGACCTAATTCATTGAGCTCTCCCCCAGTTGTATTAGATGTTAGATCTAACGATCTAATTCATTGAGCTCTCCCCCAGTTGTATTAGATGTTAGATCCAACGACCTAATTCATTGATCTGTCCCCCAGTTGTATTAGATGTTAGATCTAACGACCTAATTCATTGAGCTCTCCCCCAGTTGTATTAGATGTTAGATCTAACGACCTAATTCATTGAGCTCTCCCCCAGTTGTATTAGATGTTAGATCCAACGACCTAATTCATTGAGCTCTCCCCCAGTTGCATTAGATGTTAGATCCAACGACCTAATTCATTGAGCTCTCCCCCAGTTGTATTAGATGTTAGATCCAACGACCTAATTCATTGAGCTCTCCCCCAGTTGTATTAGATGTTAGATCCAACGACCTAATTCATTGAGCTCTCCCCCAGTTGTATTAGATGTTAGATCCAACGACCTAATTCATTGAGCTCTCCCCCAGTTGTATTAGATGTTAGATCTAACGACCTAATTCATTGAGCTCTCCCCCAGTTGTATTAGATGTTAGATCCAACGACCTAATTCATTGAGCTCTCCCCCAGTTGTATTTGATGTTAGATCTAACGACCTAATTCATTGAGCTCTCCCCCAGTTGTATTAGATGTTAGATCTAACGACCTAATTCATTGAGCTCTCCCCCAGTTGTATTAGATGTTAGATCCAACGACCTAATTCATTGAGCTCTCCCCCAGTTGTATTAGATGTTAGATCCAACGACCTAATTCATTGAGCTCTCCCCCAGTTGTATTAGATGTTAGATCCAACGACCTAATTCATTGAGCTCTCCCTCAGTTGTATTAGATGTTAGATCCAACGACCTAATTCATTGAGCTCTCCCCCAGTTGTATTAGATGTTAGATCCAACGACCTAATGCATTGAGCTCTCCCCCAGTTGTATTAGATGTTAGATCCAACGACCTAATGCATTGAGCTCTCCCCCAGTTGTATTAGATACATGTTCATAACGCTACATCTTTCTTAGATATATGTTCATACATTTTTTTCCTTTACTCTTGTGAGACAGAGTTTATTTTGTAAAAATAACATTCTGATTTTGATTGACAACATATTTGCTATGGTTGGTGGATGTTTTTCAACAGACAGGCCTATGGGTACCAACTGTGTTCCCTTTCTCGTGGACTTGTTCCTTTAATCGTACGCGGCAGATTTTATACAATTACAAGGGGCTTCTCAAGAAAACAGTTTTACGGCGAACTGAAATGATTCGGTTGGAAACATATGCATGCACCTATTACAGCCGAAGTTGAGATGAGTGAGCACCGGAATCATCTGAACGGAATCAGCCGTGGTGTGACGAGTGGATTAACAGAAGAATTAATGATATCTCATTTGGGCATTGCATCAAAGAATGATTTTGATTTTACACGACAACCAACAGTATACAGTATTGCAGTAGTACTGTCCCTTTTTGATATGATCTCAGTTAAAACGGCGTTTAATGATATACCCGATGCATCACATTAGTATCAATACATATTACAATAGATATCAAAAAGACAAAATACCAGATATTTCAGAACAAAGGTAATAGTTTACATATGAGACTTATTAATTTTACATAAATGGTCAAACTTTGCTGTATTGATTATATATTGGTTGTAACTAGGATGGCATCGTTTTCAGAATAGCGATATGACGTCAATTTAAAATAGATGGCCAACCTGTCGTCATATTTTGGAATGCATGGAAGTGTACCAATCAAAACTCTTCCCCGATCAAAATGTTGACTCTGATCTTAATTGAGCAATGAGTTGCTGTTGTCATAATTCATGTTGTAATTGTGTTCTGAATGTGTATTTATTTTTACATACGAGAAACAATGTTTAAACGTGATTGGAAAAAGTTTGCAGAGGTAAACATAGCAAAGATTTTGCCCATTATATAAAAAAGAAAAGTCAACCGACTCCACACAATTTGTCCATAGTATATTACATAACGTTATTGATAAAAAAAATTATCCATAATTCTAATATGACGTCCTTCAAACGCTTTGAGTCCAAACCCGTGGTAAAAATAATATTAATCTATGACCGATTAAATTTATGACGTCATCGACAATTTATAACGATATTTTACAAATTTTTACATATTAGAATCGAAATAATTCATGGAAGCCATATGTATATATTGTTTTTACCACGGGTAGGCCTTTGTGTCACGAGGGGTAAAATTCGTGACATAAAGGCCTACCCGTGGTAAAAACAATATATACATATGGCTTCCATGAATTATTTCTTAAATATATGTGTACTTAAACAATGAGGGACCTTCATGGCCGTGATCTATGGTAGTTGGATTAACAACTACCTGAGCAATCAGTGTCTATCACCACTGTTGTTGTGTGTTCGAATCTCGATCAGGGCGAGGTGTGCAACCTTATGTGATAAAGTTTGTCAGTGTCTTGCGACAGGTCGATGATTTTCTCCGGGTCCTCCGGTTTCCTCCACCAATAAAACTGACCGCCACGATAAAACTGAAATATTGTTGAATGTGGCGTTACACAGCATATAACCAACCAACCAACCAACCAATCTTAAACAATGATGGTAGATAAGATTACCAACTACAACAACAGGAACAACTCCATTAAGACATTCCAAACTTTAAAACACAATGAGAAGACAATGAGAAAGGCTGGAGGAAATCAAAGGGAATGCTAAAGACATAATACCATATATGTCCGTGTTATAACAGTTTAAATGTATTTATAGTTTTATTGAGTACACCTCGCCATTAGCGGGATTCGAACTCACAACTTTAGTGGCGATATGCACTGATTGCAAAAGTGATTGTGTCAGTGATTGTTGTTTAACGCCAACTCAGCAATTGTTCTGCTATATCATGACGAAAACAAGTTAATTTTCCATGAGATGTTGATGAGGTCCGCTTTGTACTAGACCAACACGCTTAGTTGGATTTTTATAGTGCTAGCTCACTGAAATATCAGTCCACAGGTAGACACTTGGACACATTATTCTGATTCCGAGGCAACAAGTCTTTCTCTTTAATGCTGTGTGCTTAGAGGAGAAGCAACAAATACCAATTTTATAGTCTTTGGTTTTACCTGTCCGGGGATCGGACCATCGATATACTGGACTCGAGGCGAGCACGCCTAACCATGACATCACCGATGCGTTTCACTGTCATAAGAAATATAAATTAAGATACTTACTGATATAAAGAAACAATACTAAAGAGGTCCGCATTATTGCACAAAGAAAATTGTACGTGCCTACAATACAAAAGGGTTGTTTTTTAATGTCAATTTCAAATTAAGGGAATGAGAGAAGCGGAAATATAAAGTCAAAAATACTAACTAATTAAAGGAAGTGATACTTATACAAAAGTGGCGTAATTTAACAGAAGATGAAAAGTTATTACCATAACTTTATCGTATATTAACTCATTACTATGAAGTACAGGCCTGTGTACATTTGACTGTTTTGGGGCCGTCGTGGTCGTGATCGTATGGTAGTAGGATTTACAACTACCTATGCAATCAGTGCCGATCACCACTAAAGTTGTAAGTTCGAATCTCGCTCAGGGCGAGGTGTACTCGTTACAACATTATGTGATAAAGTTTGTCAGTGACTTGCCGCAGGTCGGTGGTTTTCTCTGGGTACTCCGGTTTCCTGCACCAATAAAACTGACCGCCACTACACAACTACGATGACGACCACGACTACCCCTACTAATACCTTGAGAAAATGTAAAATGTAAAGATCAGAATGGATTTAGTGTATTAGATACAAGGTGTATACCAATGATAGCATTGTATTAGATAATGATACAAGGTGTATACCAATGATAGCATTGTATTAGATAATGATACAAGGTGTATACCAATGATAGCATTGTATTAGATAATGATACAAGGTGTATACCAATGATAGCATTGTATTAGATAATGATACAAGGTGTATACCAATGATAGCATTGTATTAGATAATGATACAAGGTGTATACCAATGATAGCATTGTATTAGATAATGATACAAGGTGTATACCAATGATAGCATTGTATTAGATAATGATACAAGGTGTATACCAATGATAGCATTGTATTAGATAATGATACAAGGTGTATACCAATGATAGCATTGTATTAGATAATGATACAAGGTGTATACCAATGATAGCATTGTATTAGATAATGATACAAGGTGTATACCAATGATAGCATTGTATTAGATAATGATACAAGGTGTATACCAATGATAGCATTGTATTAGATAATGATACAAGGTGTATACCAATGATAGCATTGTATTAGATAATGATACAAGGTGTATACCAATGATAGCATTGTATTAGATAATGATACAAGGTGTATACCAATGATAGCATTGTATTAGATAATGATACAAGGTGTATACCAATGATAGCATTGTATTAGATAATGATACAAGGTGTATACCAATGATAGCATTGTATTAGATAATGATACAAGGTGTATACCAATGATAGCATTGTATTAGATAATGATACAAGGTGTATACCAATGATAGCATTGTATTAGATAATGATACAAGGTGTATACCAATGATAGCATTGTATTAGATAATGATACAAGGTGTATACCAATGATAGCATTGTATTAGATAATGATACAAGGTGTATACCAATGATAGCATTGTATTAGATAATGATACAAGGTGTATACCAATGATAGCATTGTATTAGATAATGATACAAGGTGTATACCAATGACAGCATTGTATTAGATAATGATACAAGGTGTATACCAATGACAGCATTGTATTAGATAATGAACCTATAGACAAAACACCGGAAAAAATGAACCCATATGTACACAGTTGAAATCAAATCCCCAGTACACTTATACAAACAACAACAAAAGCGAAACGACAAACAGCAGCCAAAGTAAAACTGTATGTGTAGTCCTACATCTCTTCACCAACTACGTCAGAGATAATAACTACGTCAGAGATAATAACTACGTCAGAGATAATAACTACGTCAGAGATAATAACTAGTCAGAGATAATAACTAGTCAGAGATAATAACTACGTCAGAAATAATAGCTACGGCAGAGATAATAACAACGTCAGAGATAATAACTACGTCAGAGATAATAACTAGTCAGAGATAATAACTACGTCAGAGATAATAGCTACGGCAGAGATAATAACAACGTCAGAGATAATAACTACGTCAGAGATAATAACTAGTCAGAGATAATAGCTACGTCAGAGATAATAACTACGTCAGAGATAATAGCTACGTCAGAGATAATAGCTACGTCAGAGATAATAACTGCGTCAGAGATAATAACTAGTCAGAGATAATAACTACGTCAGAGATAATAACTAGTCAGAGATAATAACTACGTCAGAGATAATAACTAGTCAGAGATAATAACTACGTCAGAGATAATAACTACGTCAGAGATAATAACTAGTCAGAGATAACAACTACGTCAGAGATAATAACTAGTCAGAGATAATAACTACGTCAGATATAATAACTACGTCAGAGATAATAACTACGTCAGAGATAATAAGGAGACCGAGGAGGTTTGCGCAAAGTTAACATCTCTTGTCGATAAAATGCATGCTAAGTGGCCATCTGGTTCAGTTCTCACTTGGAATAATATGTCGAGGTGACTCTAA
The DNA here is from genome assembly GCA_963680875.1 of Bathymodiolus brooksi. Taxonomy (NCBI): domain Eukaryota; kingdom Metazoa; phylum Mollusca; class Bivalvia; order Mytilida; family Modiolidae; genus Bathymodiolus; species Bathymodiolus brooksi. The sequence continues at coordinate 25,327,864 of OY804584.1, forward strand.
CCTACTCATCACAAAAATCTAAGAATGTAATATCATTCTACAGCATACATTTCTTCACAAAAAGTGTGTATACTTGCTTAGGGTACAGAGATAAACCTTATAATTAGACTCCTTAAATATGACAAAGTTCACGTAAATACTGAAGGAGTCAGGGTACTACAAAATGTAATTAGCAACATTAAATTCTCCTTGTAGAAGGCACTAAAAATCACAAGAAATAGAGGTAATAGTCAACCCCAAAGATATTGGGGCTCTTGTTACAGTAGTTATCACCGTGATTCGTGCTACAGTAGTTACCACCGTGATTCGTGTTACAGTAGCTATCACCGTGATTCTTGTTACAGTAGTTATCACCGTGATTCTTGTTACAGTAGTTATCACCGTGATTCTTGTTACAGTAGTTATCACCGTGATTATTGCTACAGTAGTCATCACCGTGATTCTTGTTACAGTAGTTATCACCGTGATTCTTGTTACAGTAGTTATCACCGTGATTCTTGTTACAGCAGTCATCACCGTGATTCTTGTTACAGTAGTTACCACCGTGATTGTTGTTACAGTAGTTATCATCGTGATTCTTGTTACAGTAGTTATCACCGTGATTCTTGTTACAGTAGTTATCACCGTGATTCTTGTTACAGTAGTTATGATCGTGATTCTTGTTACAGTAGTTATCACCGTGATTCTTGTTACAGTAGTCATCACCGTGATTGTTGTTACAGTAGTTACCACCGTGATTGTTGTTACAGTAGTTATCACCGTGATTCTTGTTACAGTAGTTATCATCGTGATTGTTGTTACAGTAGTTATCACGTGATTCTTGTTACAGTAGTTATTACCGTGATTATTGTTACAGTAGCTATCATCGTGATTGTTGTTACAGTAGTTATCACCGTGATTCTTGTTACAGTAGTTATTACCGTGATTATTGTTACAGTAGCTATCATCGTGATTGTTGTTACAGTAGTTATCACCGTGATTCTTGTTACAGTAGTTATTACCGTGATTATTGTTACAGTAGCTATCATCGTGATTGTTGTTACAGTAGTTATCACCGTGATTCTTGTTACAGTAGTTATCACCTTGATTCTTGTTACAGTAGTCATCACCGTGATTCTTGTTACAGTAGTTATCATCGTGATTGTTGTTACAGTAGTTATCACCGTGATTCTTGTTACAGTAGTTATTACCGTGATTATTGTTACAGTAGCTATCATCGTGATTGTTGTTACAGTAGTTATCACCGTGATTCTTGTTACAGTAGTTATCACCTTGATTCTTGTTACAGTAGTCATCACCGTGATTCTTGTTACAGTAGTTATCATCGTGATTGTTGTTACAGTAGTTATCACCGTGATTCTTGTTACAGTAGTTATTACCGTGATTATTGTTACAGTAGCTATCATCGTGATTGTTGTTACAGTAGTTATCACCGTGATTCTTGTTACAGTAGTTATCACCGTGATTCTTGTTACAGTAGGTATTACCGTGATTGTTGTTACAGTTGTTATCACCGTGATTTTTGTTACACTAGTTATCACCGTGATTCTGGCTACAGTACTTATCACCGTGATTGTTGTTACAGTAGTTATCACCGTGATTGTTGTTACAGTAGTTATCATCGTGATTGTTGTTACAGTAGTCATCACTGTGATTCTTGTTACAGTAGTTATCACGTGATTCTTGTTACACTAGTTATTACCGTGATTATTGTTACAGTAGCTATCATCGTGATTGTTGTTACAGTAGTTATCACCGTGATTCTTGTTACAGTAGTTATCACCGTGATTCTTGTTACAGTAGTTATCACGTGATTCTTGTTACAGTAGTTATCATTGTGATTGTTGTTACAGTAGTTATCACCGTGATTCTTGTTACAGAAGTTATCACCGTGATTGTTGTTACAGTAGTTATCACCGTGATTCTTGTTACAGTAGTTATCATCGTGATTGTTATTACACTAGTTATCACCGTGATTCTGGCTACAGTACTTATCACCGTGATTCTGGCTACAGTACTTATCACCGTGATTGTTGTTACAGTAGTTATCACCGTGATTCTGGCTACAGTACTTATCACCGTGATTCTGGCTACAGTACTTATCACCGTGATTGTTGTTACAGTAGTTATCATCGTGATTGTTGTTACAGTAGTTATCACGTGATTGTTGTTACAGTAGTCATCACCTTGATTCTTGTTACAGTAGTTATCACGTGATTGTTGTTACAGTAGTTATCATTGTGATTGTTGTTACAGTAGTTATCACCGTGATTCTTGTTACAGTAGTTATCACGTGATTCTTGTTACAGTAGTTATCACCGTGATTCTTGTTACAGTAGTTATCACGTGATTCTTGTTACACTAGTTATCACCGTGATTCTTGTTACAGTAGTTATCACGTGATTCTTGTTACAGTAGTTATCATTGTGATTGTTGTTACAGTAGTTATCACCGTGATTCTTGTTACAGTAGTTATCATCGTGATTGTTATTACACTAGTTATCACCGTGATTCTGGCTACAGTACTTATCACCGTGATTCTGGCTACAGTAGTTATCACCGTGATTCTTGTTACAGTAGTTATCACCTTGATTCTTGTTACAGTAGTTATCACGTGATTCTTGTTACAGTAGTTATCACCGTGATTCTTGTTACAGTAGTTATCATCGTGATTGTAGTTACAGTAGTTATCACGTGATTCTTGTTACAGTAGTTATCACGTGATTGTTGTTACAGTAGTTATCATTGTGATTGTTGTTACAGTAGTTATCATCGTGATTGTTGTTACAGTAGTTATCATCGTGATTGTTGTTACAGTAGTTATCACGTGATTCTTGTTACAGTAGTTATCATCGTGATTGTTGTTACAGTAGTTATCACGTGATTCTTGTTACAGTAGTTATCATCGTGATTGTTGTTACAGTAGTTATCATCGTGATTGTTGTTACAATAGTTATCATCGTGATTGTTGTTACAGTAGTTATCACCGTGATTCTTGTTACAGTAGTTATCACCGTGATTCTTGTTACAGTAGTTATCACCGTGATTCTTGTTACAGTAGTTATCACGTGATTCTTGTTACAGTAGTTATCACCGTGATTCTTGTTACAGTAGTTATCATTGTGATTGTTGTTACAGTAGTTATCACCTTGATTCTTGTTACAGTAGTTATCACCGTGATTCTTGTTACAGTAGTTATCACGTGATTCTTGTTACAGTAGTTATCACCGTGATTGTTGTTACAGTAGTTATCACCGTGATTCTTGTTACAGTAGTTATCATCGTGATTGTTGTTACAGTAGTTATCACCTTGATTCTTGTTACAGTAGTTATCACGTGATTCTTGTTACAGTAGTTATCACCGTGATTCTTGTTACAGTAGTTATCACGTGATTCTTGTTACAGTAGTTATCATTGTGATTGTTGTTACAGTAGTTATCATTGTGATTGTTGTTACAGTAGTTATCATTGTGATTGTTGTTACAGTAGTCATCACCGTGATTCTTGTTACAGTAGTTATCACCGTGATTCTTGTTACAGTAGTTATCACGTGATTCTTGTTACAGTAGTTATCATTGGGATTGTTGTTACAGTAGTCATCACCGTGATTCTTGTTACAGTAGTCATCACCGTGATTCTTGTTACAGTAGTTATCACCGTGATTGTTGTTACAGTAGTTATCACCGTGATTCTTGTTACAGTAGCTATCACGTGATTCTTGTTACAGTAGTCATCACCGTGATTGTTGTTACAGTAGTCATCACCGTGATTTTTGTTATAGTAGTCATCACCGTGATTTTTGCTACAGTAGTCATCACTGTGATTCTTGTTACAGTAGTTATCACCGTGATTCTTGTTACAGTAGTTATCACCGTGATTCTTGTTACACTAGTCATCACCGTGATTCTTGTTACAGTAGTTATCACCGTGATTCTTGTTACAGTAGTTATCACCGTGATTCTTGCTACAGTAGTTACCACCGTGATTCTTGTTACAGTAGTTAACACCGTGATTTTTGCTACAGTTGTTATCACCGTGATTTTTGTTACAGTAGTCATCACCGTGATTCTTGTTACAGTAGTTATCACCGTGATTCTTGTTACAGTAGTTATCACGTGATTCTTGCTACAGTAGTTATCACGTGATTCTTGTTACAGTAGTCATCATCGTGATTCTTGCTACAGTAGTTATCACCGTGATTCTTGTTACAGTAATTATCACCGTGAGTCTTCTTACAGTAGTTATCACCGTGATTCTTGTTACAGTAGTTATCACCGTGATTCTTGTTACAGTAGTCATCACCGTGATTCTTGTTTCAGTAGTCATCACCGTGATTCTTGTTACAGTAGTTATCAACGTGAGTCTTGTTACAGTAGTCATCACCGTGATTCTTGTTACAGTAGTCATCACCGTGATTCTTGTTACAGTAGTCATCATCGTGATTCTTGCTACAGTAGTTATCATCATGATTCTCGTTACAGTAATTATCACCGTGATTCTTGTTACAGTAGTTATCACCGTGATTCTTGTTACAGTAGTTATCACCGTGATTGTTGTTACAGTAGTTATCACCGTGATTCTTGTTACAATAGTTATCATCGTGATTGTTGTTACAGTAGTTATCACCGTGATTCTTGTTACACTAGTTATCACCGTGATTCTTGTTACAGTAGTTATCACGTGATTCTTGTTACAGTAGTTATCACCGTGATTCTTGTTACAGTAGTTATCACCGTGATTCTTGTTACAGTAGTTATCACGTGATTCTTGTTACAGTAGTTATCACCGTGATTCTTGTTACAGTAGTTATCATTGTGATTGTTGTTACAGTAGTTATCACCTTGATTCTTGTTACAGTAGTTATCACCGTGATTCTTGTTACAGTAGTTATCACGTGATTCTTGTTACAGTAGTTATCACGTGATTCTTGTTACAGTAGTTATCATTGTGATTGTTGTTACAGTAGTCATCACCGTGATTCTTGTTACAGTAGTTATCACCGTGATTCTTGTTACAGTAGTTATCACGTGATTCTTGTTACAGTAGTTATCATTGTGATTGTTGTTACAGTAGTCATCACCGTGATTCTTGTTACAGTAGTCATCACCGTGATTCTTGTTACAGTAGTTATCACCGTGATTGTTGTTACAGTAGTTATCACCGTGATTCTTGTTACAGTAGCTATCACGTGATTCTTGTTACAGTAGTCATCACCGTGATTGTTGTTACAGTAGTCATCACCGTGATTTTTGTTATAGTAGTCATCACCGTGATTTTTGCTACAGTAGTCATCACTGTGATTCTTGTTACAGTAGTTATCACCGTGATTCTTGTTACAGTAGTTATCACCGTGATTCTTGTTACACTAGTCATCACCGTGATTCTTGTTACAGTAGTTATCACCGTGATTCTTGTTACAGTAGTTATCACCATGATTCTTGCTACAGTAGCTACCACCGTGATTCTTGTTACAGTAGTTAACACCGTGATTTTTGCTACAGTTGTTATCACCGTGATTTTTGTTACAGTAGTCATCACCGTGATTCTTGTTACAGTAGTTATCACCGTGATTCTTGTTACAGTAGTTATCACGTGATTCTTGCTACAGTAGTTATCACGTGATTCTTGTTACAGTAGTCATCATCGTGATTCTTGCTACAGTAGTTATCACCGTGATTCTTGTTACAGTAATTATCACCGTGAGTCTTCTTACAGTAGTTATCACCGTGATTCTTGTTACAGTAGTTATCACCGTGATTCTTGTTACAGTAGTCATCACCGTGATTCTTGTTTCAGTAGTCATCACCGTGATTCTTGTTACAGTAGTTATCAACGTGAGTCTTGTTACAGTAGTCATCACCGTGATTCTTGTTACAGTAGTCATCACCGTGATTCTTGTTACAGTAGTCATCATCGTGATTCTTGCTACAGTAGTTATCATCATGATTCTCGTTACAGTAATTATCACCGTGATTCTTGTTACAGTAGTTATCACCGTGATTCTTGTTACAGTAGTTATCACCGTGATTCTTGCTACAGTAGTCATCACCGTGATTCTTGTTACAGTAGTCATCACCGTTATTTTTGCTACAGTAGTTATCACCGTGATTCTTGTTACAGTAGTTATCACCGTGATTCTTGTTACAGTAGTTCTCATCGTGATTATTGTTACAGAAGTTATCACCGTGATTTTTGTTACAGTAGTTATCACCGTGATTCTTGTTGCAGTAGTTATCATCGTGATTGTTGTTACAGTAGTTATCACCGTGATTCTTCATCGTTATCGTTTGGTAGTTGCATTTACAACTACCTGTGCAATAAGTACATATCACCACTAACGTTATGAGTTTGAATATCACTCAGTCAAAGGTGTACTCGATACAACATTATGTGATAAAGTTTGTCATTGACTGGCGACAGATCAGTGGTTTTCTCCGTGTACTCCGGTTTCTTCTCCCAATAAATCTGAACGTCTTCCACATTTCAACTCGTAATTTGTTTAATCCTTCATTCCAACAGGATTTTATTATTTTTTATTTTTAGTAGAACGAATACCGCCTATAAATATAGTTTTACATGATAATTTATTTTTTATTTCTTTATCTACGATATTTCAAAACCTATTATAGATCGTTTATGCATTTTTGTTGTTTCTTAATAACGTCAAATTTGTTAATTAAAGGGCAGATTTCTGACTATGTGTCATCTGCTTTCATAAAATCTGTTGGTATATTCTTAAAGTTCGATACAACATTATGTGATAAAGTTTCTCGGTGACTTGTGGCAAGTCGGTAGTTCGCCACGATATAAGTAAAATATTGTTGGAAATGGCGTTAAACACCATAAACTTAAACCAAGCCTATTCTTAAAGTTGTATTTAGTATGCTGGGTTACCATACAATCATTGTGTGTTTGTAATACAATTTAACTAATTGAACTAAGATCAACTTTCCATTTTATTATAGAGTGATCTGTTATCAATGTTAAATCAACACCTGATATGTTATAGTCCGCAGCAGTAATCAAATCGTTTGCTCTAACAACCGAAAAATCACTACATAAAATTCAAATACTAATATGGTACAATACAATAATCTACAACTGAACAAACTTTTGTTGATATACATGTAAAACCATTCTTAACCAAATGTATACGTTAAGTATAATCAGGAATACGAGTTACACTTAAATCTACTACATCTCTGTCACCCACAGTACTCGATACAACATTATGTGACAGTTTGTCAGTGACTTGCGACAGGTCGGTGATTTTCTCCTAGTACTCCGATTTCCTCCACCTTTAAAACTGACCACCACGATATAACTGAAATATTGTTGAAAGTGGCGTTAAACACCATAAACCAAACCACCATCTGTGACCCATATCATCAACACCAGTCTTTACTCTTTCTCCTTAGTGCTGCGTGCTTAACGGAGAAGCAACAAATACCAATTTTGTAGTCTTTAGTTTGACCCGATAGGGCATCGAACCCACGATCTACGGCACACGAGACGATCATGCTGGTCAGTGGTCATTACACTACCGATACGATTATGGTTAAAATAAGCCCACAGTATGCCTTCAAAAGATTGATCTAAAACATCAATATTAAATATCTCCTAAAAAAATTGTTTTACAAAAAATACCTATTGAACCAGTTTTAGCATTTCTGTATAGACTCTTTCTGTCCTATCATTTCTGTGTAACTCTTTCTGTTCTGTCCTGTCATTTCTGTGTAGACTCCTTCTGTTCTGTCCTATCATTTCTGTGTAAACTCTTTCTGTTCTGTCCTATCATTTCTGTGTAGACTCCTTCTGTTCTGTCCTATCATTTCTGTGTAAACTCTTTCTGTTCTGTCCTATCATTTCTGTGTAAACTCTTTCTGTTCTGTCCTGTCATTTCTGTGTAGACTCCTTCTGTTCTGTCCTATCATATCGGTGTAGACTCTTTCTGTTCTGTCCTATCATTTCTGTGTAAACTCTTTCTGTTCTGTCCTATCATTTCTGTGTAGACTCCTTCTGTTCTGTCCTATCATTTCTGTGTAAACTCTTTCTGTTCTGTCCTATCATTTCTGTGTAAACTCTTTCTGTTCTGTCCTGTCATTTCTGTGTAGACTCCTTCTGTTCTGTCCTATCATATCGGTGTAGACTCTTTCTGTTCTGTCCTATCATTTCTGTGTAAACTCTTTCTGTTCTGTCCTATCATTTCTGTGTAAACTCTTTCTGTTCTGTCCTGTCATTTCTGTGTAGACTCCTTCTGTTCTGTCCTATCATATCGGTGTAGACTCTTTCTGTTCTGTCCTATCATTTCTGTGTAAACTCTTTCTATTCTGTCCTATTATTTCTGTGTAAACTCTTTCTGTTCTGTCCTGTCATTTCTGTGTAGACTCTTTCTGTTCTGTCCTATCATTTCTGTGTAAACTCTTTCTGTTCTGTCCTGTCATTTCTGTGTAAACTCTTTCTGTTCTGTCCTATCCAGTGATAACCATTTACCTTTAAAATGTCATCATGTTATAAGTGAGTTTCAGCTATGTCTACTATATACAACAAGATCTAGTGGAGCAGGAACTGTTTACCCTTCCGGAACACCTGAGTTCACACACGGTTTTCAGTGGGGTTCGTGTTACTCGATCTTTAGTTTTATGTGTATGTTTTGTAGATCGTTATTTGTCCTTTTCTACTTTTTCTTTTGGCCATTGTGTTGTCTGTTCTTCTTCGATATACGGATTTTGATTACCCCTTTGGTATCTTCAAATTCTTCTAAGATTAATGTTTTCAGAAATAATGCCTTTATTCCAATTATTAACTCTCTAAAAACCAGCAGATATCCACCATTTAGTACTATGTCTAGCACATGAGTCACTAGTACTGTATCTGTCCCTACGTTCACGTCTGTTGTCACTATTTGGGTATTCATTGTGTCGTCGATTATACATGTGTGTTTATATTCGAATTTGAATTTTGTTTGGTGTTTTAACGCCACTTTCAGCAATATTTCAGCTATATCATGGCGACCAGTTTTAGTGGTGGAAGAAACCCGCGGAGTACCCGGAGAGAACCATCGACCATGGGCAAGCAACTGGTAAACTTTATTACTTGCGGGTGCGAGTCGAATGCACCATTTTTTGTAATTTACAAAGCCGGGCGCGAACCCACGCCGTATTGGTGATAGGCGTGTATGAGTTGTTAAGTAATCCAACTACCTAATTCATTAAGCCACCCGGGCCCCTGTTTCTATTCGTATCGTGTCTGTCTCGTCTTTCAGCGTGTGCATATCTGTTGTGTTCGTTTTCCGAGCTGTGTATTCTGTAACATGTATTATCTTTACGCTTTGGGTTTTGATAGGCAAATTACCTTTTAGCTATAACTTGGACACATTGAGGTCAATATCTGTGTTTTATTTGTATATATGCTTCCGACTTTAAATAAAAATTACTTACTTACTTACCAATCATATTGCGCATATCTGTAGATAAATTACTGATCATTTTCGTAATCATCAGCATCTCTGGAGAGGCACTGATTGCATATGTAGTTGTAAATTCAACTACCAAACGATCACAGTCACGACGGTTCGTCATTAGAATAAATAACATCATGAGCTGTTGATATAGTGTCACTAACACTCAATAAATAACATCATGAGCTGTTGATATAGTGTCACTAACACTCAATAAATAACATCATGAGCTGTTGATATAGTGTCACTAACACTCAATAAATAACATCATGAGCTGTTGATATAGTGTCACTAACACTCAATAAATAACATCATGAGCTGTTGATATAGTGTCACTAACACTCAATAAATAACATCATGAGCTGTTGATATAGTGTCACTAACACTCAATAAATAACATCATGAGCTGTTGATATAGTGTCACTAACACTCAATAAATAACATCATGAGCTGTTGATATAGTGTCACTAACACTCAATAAATAACATCATGAGCTGTTGATATAGTGTCACTAACACTCAATAAATAACATCATGAGCTGTTGAGATAGTGTCACTAACACTCAATAAATAACATCATGAGCTGTTGATATAGTGTCACTAACACTCAATAAATAACATCATGAGCTGTTGATATAGTGTCACTAACACTCAATAAATAACATCATGAGCTGTTGATATAGTGTCACTAACACTCAATAAATAACATCATGAGCTGTTGATATAGTGTCACTAACACTCATTAAACTGTAACTTAAAAACTCTCCGTATTTTTATTCTTTGACCTGTATTATTTCTTTGTATTGCTCCGGGTTGTTTTAGTATTGTTACCATTTTTACCGCACCGTCCTTAGCCATATCGACATTAGAGTCCAAAGCCCAACCTGGTAAGAACAAGCCCTCGGGTATTGTATACTCTATATAGAAACAACTTGGTGAGTAGCTTTATGTTGTGTTATTATACAACTATATCTAAGTTTTCAAACTTCATATAAGTATAAAAGGGTATACAGTAATCACTCACTATATCGAAAACTTGAACGACATTAGAACATCAATCCATATGACATGGCTATGGTTACGGTGTTTAACGCCACTTTCAACAATATTTCAGTTATATCGTGGTGGTCAGTTTTATTGGTGGAAGAATCCGGAGTACCCGGAGAAAACCACCGACCTTGTCGCAAGTCACTGACAAACTTTATCACATAATGTTGTATCGAACACACCTCGTCTGAGGCTGAGTATAGGCACTGATTGCATCAATCCATATACAAAATCCTATAAATCACTATATTTCCAGATAAATATACGAATGCTCTCGGAGCACAAAATCACCGACTCTACAATCAATGCAAGTGAAAGAGATTAGAAAAGCAAAATATAGTAATTCATAATTTTAATTCTAAAAACAAAATATGGCAGATTCATACGTGAATAAAATATGATATCTTTATAAATCCAACAATATATTCATATGTCAGAGATTCATATATGAAAAAGGAAGGAAAGGACTGTAGATGAACCATAAGATATTTAAAACTTGACGGAAACTCATGAGATGTGTGTTTGACTAGATCCATAGATTGTCCTTGATATCTCTGGTAACAGTACATATTTTTCTCTGTGATTACGTACATGTGTTTGGAACTTACGATATTCGTAATATGTAAGCTACTTTTTCTTTTTAACATATTGATAATCTAAGTTTTTACGTTTTCTCAACTTCATTTTGAAACACTTACATCTCACAACACTTAAAACTGCTCAAGACACTAGGTTGAAGATACCGTTATTTTATATTCCTTCGAGCTAATCGTTCATCCAGGTTGGACTTTGTGGTCACGTGATCTTAAATATGAATGTGGATAATTTCTTCAAATTAACCCCAAGTTCAAAAACTTAATTTACTGCAGTTGAAAATGAAATTAAATGCAAATATTTGGCCTGTGTAACATCTTTGTCATTGACTGAGTTGAAAGCATTTAATAAACATAAATACAAGGAAATCATGATTAAGGAAATGAAAACTAGGCTGCCAACTTATAACTATAAAATCATTAGCGAGTCTTGCCACTGCATATCTAATGCATTAAACAATGAATGTCAGAGATTGGTTGGCGAGCGGAAAAGAGACAGAGCGAAGTGCAACCAACAACCTAGAGCAACTGTAAAAAGTAACGAAAAAACAACCACCAATCGGACAGTAACCAATGTGACGATGTTTCCTATCCACATTGTAGCATTAGTCTGTCTCCTATCCACATTGTAGCATTAGTCTGTCTCCTATACACATTGTAGTATTAGTCTGTCTCCTATCCACATTGTAGCATTAGTCTGTCTCCTATTCACATTGTAGCATTAGTCTGTCTCCTATCCACATTGTAGCATTAGTCTGTCTCCTATCCACATTGTAGCATTAGTCTGTTTCCTATCCACTTTGTAGCATTAGTCTGTCTCCTATCCACATTGGAGCATTAGTCTGTCTCCTATCCACATTGTAGCATTAGTCTGTCTCCTATCCACATTGTAGCATTAGTCTGTCTCCTATCCACATTGTAGCATTAGTCTGTCTCCTATCCACATTGTAGTATTAGTCTGTCTCCTATCCACATTGTAGCGTTAGTCTGTCTCCTATCCACATTGTAGCATTAGTCTGTCTCCTATCCACATTGTAGCATTAGTCTGTCTCCTATCCACATTGTAGCTTTAGTATGTCTCCTATCCACATTGTAGCATTAGTCTGTCTCCTATCCACATTGTAGCATTAGTCTGTCTCCTATCCACATTGTAGCATTAGTCTGTCTCCTATCCACATTGTAGTATTAGTCTGTCTACTATCCACATTGTAGCATTAATCTGTCTCCTATCCACATTGTAGCATTAGTCTGTCTCCTATCCACATTGTAGCATTAGTCTGTCTCCTATCCACATTGTAGCATTAGTATGTCTCCTATCCACATTGTAGCACTAGTCTGTCTCCTATCCACATTGTAGCATTAGTATGTCTCCTATCCACATTGTAGCATTAGTCTGTCTCTTATCCACATTGTAGCATTAGTCTGTCTCCTATCCACATTGTAGCATTAGTCTGTCTCCTATCCACATTGTAGCATTAGTCTGTCTCCTATCCACATTGTAGCATTAGTCTGTCTCCTATCCATATTGTAGCATTAGTCTGTCTCCTATCCACATTGTAGCATTAGTCTCTCCTATCCACATTGTAGCATTAGTCTGTCTCCTATCCACATTGTAGCATTAGTCTGTCTCCTATCCACATTGTAGCATTAGTCTGTCTCCTATCCACATTGTAGCATTAGTCTGTCGAATGATAATATGTACAACAAACACAAAAACCAACTAAAAATAAAGAAAACAAAAAGGATGGGTTGTGTATGCCAATCGTCTGAAACGGGCAGTATGATAAGATGTGACTCAGGTGCCTTGACTGATTCCATGAAAAATGCATGGGTATAAAGAAAAACGAAAGTAGGTTTTTGGGGGTGTACCAAATGCAGGATGTTGCCTAAAACTGTCAGTGGAATCCAAGACCAACTTAACAAACTTGTAGCAACCAATATGGAATTGATCAATGACTACGTAAAACAGATGAACCATATCAATGAACTCCAATTAGAGAACGATCGACTTAGATCCCTGTTGAATATATCCCCAAACATCAAATCAACGAATTAAAAACAACAGAAAATTGTAGTCGAAGATGTAAATGAAGACAAGCTTAATTGCAGCCGATGTTCTGGTTTTCTTCACCATACCAAAAATAACTACATCATCCTTTGTTAGATGGTTATTCACGGCTGGTAATCGGCACAAGCAGAACAGTCGGTTCTGCAAAGAAATTCGTGAGGATAATTTCCGGTTTTGGTGGAGGAGAGTTCACGAAGACGCTTCGCAAGGTATGTACATGTCAAAAATTGAAATTTGCTTTTTTACTGCTTGAATATTGCAAAATCAGAGAATGCTCTGCTGTGGCGAATGCTTTCACGATTAGAAACATGCATAGTTTATTGTTGTATATGAAGTGTAACTCTCGCAAAATCAATCGTCCCACGAAAAACATGACCAAAATTGTGACACTCTTACATTTCTAAGTTGTTCTTGACAAAGATGCAAGTTAAATTTTCAATATTTTTTCATCTGGGAGTCTAAATGTAATCGGGGATAAATTCCGATTCGTCAGAAGTAAATTGAAGCCTAGATAAATCTATAAACTGTCAATTTTCTCGTTTTCCTGCTTGAGGAGATCGGTTCTGATAGAGCACATTGCAAATGCATGAGGAGATTTGCTAGTTTGGTAAATTGTTTTCTGCAAAATTGATCAATTGACACTTTTAAACATAAAACTGATAAATACTCTGTCCACTTTCAGGAGATGCCAGGATTCAAGGGAAAGAGGAAAAGGGGACTGACATTGACTCTTTACAAAAAAACATTTCGATATACAATGTTTGTATATTGACTGTATCACCGCCAAGGAAACGAACAAAAACCTATTCGGCGTTGAAGGTCCTGTTAAAATGTCACTTTCATTTTTTGGGCCAGACATAAACCGAATGAAGCGACCACCAAATAACTTTCTCCCTAACCAAAAAAATTGGAGAGTTGATGGCGAATATCTCATTTGACGTGATTCATCTTTGTCAAACCATTGTACAATGTCCAAAAACAACTCAAATGCAATGTTATTCAAAGGGAATTTTCCATCTTGTACTAATTTAAAGAATTTCAATAGCTTGTCTTTTTCCCAACATCAGTGTGTTTGTCAAGAACATCTTGGAAAACTTCAACTATTGAAGCTTGTTCCTTCGGGTCAACTTCTATCTTGCCTATACTTTCATCAAGACTCAAACAGGAAACATTTTGTAGATCTGCGGTGAAGTTTCCGTCATCTTTCGTAAAAAAGTTGCGCCGAATAGGTGTGGAAACCCGTTTGAAAGAATATAAATATTTTGAAATTGAAAGAGATTTTTTTAATAAACTTGGTGTCCTGATTGATGGGGATTTTAAATTTGGTGTACTGCTACTTGTTTTTGTTCGTTTCCTTGGCGGTGATACAGGCAATCTATATCGAAATGTTTTTTTGTAAAGAGTCAATGTCAGTCCCCTTTTCCTCTTTCCCTTGAATCCTGGCATCTCCTGAAAGTGGACAGAGAATAGTTTATTTTGATTAGAGTATTTAGCAGTTTTATGAAATACGAAATACTTTAAAAGAAAGCTCAATTTTAAAAGTGTCAATTTATCAATTTTGCAGAAAACAATTAACCAAACTAGCAAATCTCCTCATGCATTCGCAATGTGCTCTATCAGAACCGATCTCCTCAAGCAGGAAAACGAGAAAATTGACAGTTTGTAGATTTATCTAGACTTCAATTTACTTCTGACGAATCGGAATTTATCCCCGATTACATTTAGACTCCCACGATGAAACATTATTGAAAATTTAACTTGCATCTTTGTCAAGAACAACTTAGAAATGTAAGAGTGTCACAATTTTGGTCATGTTTTTCGTGGAACGATTGATTTTGCGAGAGTTACACTTCATATACAACAATAAACTATGCATGTTTCTAATCGTGAAAGCATTCGCCACAGCATAGCATTCTCTGATTTTGCAATATTCAAGCAGTAAAAAAGCAAATTTCAATTTTTGACATGTATATACCTTGCGAAGCGTCTTCGTGAACTCTCCTCCAACAAAACCGGAAGTTATCCTCACAAATTTCTTTGCAGAACCAACTGTTCTGCTTATGCCGATTACCAGCCGTGTTATTTAATTGGGTAAATCTGATTAGAAATACAACGAACATTCAAGAAATCAATTTTGATATCATTTACATAGTTTTTAGATGCCTTATTGCGCCAGCGTCTTCATTTTTATTGATCATCGTTTCGGCACTAATTTCCTGGCCCCTATCCTAATATACACTACACGAAACTTTTTAAAAAACAGATAAAAAACAACGAAAGCCTAATAAGAACTACTCGTGGGTAGGAAAATGCCGCAACAATTCGAAGGGTAAAGCTGGTATTGACATGTGCTTAAATGCTGATACCCCACTGTTAGATGATAACTTAACAGCAAGAATGACTTACATGAAAGATTATGGGTCTTAACTAGATTGGGCGATATACAAACAGCCGTGGGTGTTGTATATTTCCCGAATGATGGGGTAAATAAAATTGTAACTGATAATCTTATGCATGAACTTTTGCAAAATCATCAAAGGATACAGTGTCATTCTGTTGGGAGAATTTTAATGGCAGATGCCTGCAAATGTGTGATTTTACAAAACTAAATGTTATTAGCAATTTACCGTCCTATAACGGTACTAGATTGCGCCAATTTGTCGAAGCGAGTTTAGCGAACTGTCTGAGTTGTTGTATATATATATATATATATATAAAATAAACATGCATGGAAAAGCACTAAATAACTATTAATTAGTATTGGCTGTACATGTATAAAAGCATCAATACAAAAAACTGTCTTGGCTTATATTTATTTATATTATTTGCTTTTTTTTTTATGAAATTCTTATGAATTGTATTTTTTTTTCGAAAGTACAAATATCTTATAAAATAACAATGGGACAGATACACATGCATTTAATGTATAAAATGGTCAGAATTTTAGAGACATTTAGTAAATAAAATAATACATTTATTTAGAAAAACATAGGCATCACATTAAAACCCTTTCTTTAACATAAAATTGCCCTTTTCTAAACATTAAAAATGTATCTTGACTGTATCGAGTATTTGAATATTTGGCGAGAGTCAGACTCGTGCTTATGTTCCATGTGTCCTGCAATAACTCTAGAAACGTCAATGTCAGTTCTCAGCATTTGTTTCTGATTTTGTAATGCTATGCTTTACTTGCAATTTCTACATGTATGACAGTTTAATTACAAATCACGATGAGTTCATTTAAGGGGACAAACCAATAAGAATACAAACTTTCTTTAACAGATTATTTTAATGACAAAAAAATCCAGGCGACTACAATTAAATATACAGATATAAGTCCCAATATCATCCGCCCATAGTACATTTCCCCCCGCCCCATAGTACATCCCCCCCCGCCCCATAGTACATTTCTCCCCGTCCCATTGTAAAAAAATTTCATTGCAAATCCGCCTCATTGAACTCTCGCCCATAAAAGAAATGTGTCTTGAAATATTCAATTCTGCATGTTGCGTGATAAGGAAAATATGGAAATATTGTTGGTGAAACACAATATTTAACATCGTAAAATACGGTACATTAAAAGCATATAATTATAATTTAAGAGAATCGAAAACAGACATATTCTTACATGAGGCAAATGTAAAAAGAACCATTTTTAAACGTGGAAATGCACCATTCTCCAGTAGTGAATAATTTAAAAAGAAAAATGTGTCCACAATGTACATTAAAATATAACATTCCATAAATTACTCATTACGCTTTGAATTTAAAATTTAAAAAAAATCGATGAACAGAAAAAAATCGTCTGTTTTACCACTTATGATTGTACTGGAATCTCATTCTGAAAGTTATGTGAGTATGCGCACTTCATTGTTGATATAAACTTCCGTTTTATCGAAAGAAACATTTAGAAGGCAATACACAAAAATTAACCGGGAAAATACACATAATACAAGAGAAAATATAGTTCTGGGTAAGTTTATAGCTTCTTTGACTAAAATATATTTTTAGAACAAAAGACCTGTAGATATCGAGTAAATTTATTTTGAAAACCATAAAATAAAAAAATATATTTTTATAGAACAAAACCGGCTTCTGTCATCATGATTCATGTGTCATGTTCAAGATAATTTCTAATGGTTTCTCCATATAGATTTGTATATCCTGCTTGATTGTATACATTATTGTTGGTATGGAACATATTTATGTAGAGACTGGTTTCTTGTTTACTGGTACTGGATGCAGTGAGTTGCAACGAATGACAGCTATACAAATTAAAATACAGGGTCAGGGGTCAGTAAAGGTCTGTTCGCCCTGGGTCGTTCAACCCTTTAGGATGGGAAAATGCATTGTTTTTATTATTAAACAAAGAAAAGAATCTATTTAAAGTCTACCAGTATAGCTCTATATTTAGAGTCTACCAGTAGCATCGTGTTATCGCTTTTCGTGGTATTATCGATTTTCCGATATAGCGATTAACAGTGTTAACCCTTCATTCATATGACGATTGGAATTTTCAAAGAATGGCTAGCTAAATATTTCTTTGTACATAAGATTGTTTTTAAAGCCATTCTTGTATTTTAATATACTCTCGATTATCTGGCAACTTTTGTTGTCAGTAAAATGGTGTCATCTGTTTTCGTGTGAAGTAATAACAAGGCCGATATACGGGATGGAAACGAATATAAAATCCGGAAATGGCTGGTTTTAAAATTTCATGGTTCTGGCCATCTACCAAATCATACTACATCTAAATAAAATAACAGAATGTTTGAAAATGACCACTTTCAAGATGGTTTTTTTAGTGCTGAAACCACAATGCACTGCAAAGTGACATGTATTTTATTTAAGAAACAGGCACAAGTCAGCTCTTATGTTTACAAGTATGATCAGTGACCCCATGACAGTTACATGACAGGAAGAGCAGGTGTCTGAGAGGCAGACGACATAGTTAAATTTTATATAGCCCTTCTGGATTTTTTTCCAGCTACTTTATAAATGAAGTAAATTTTTAGCATTACAAAAAGTATGGTTCAGTGCTTATGTCTTTAAAAGCAAACTTTAACATCTTTTACAGATGTCACGCTGTAGTCTTATTTATGTTCCATAAATAGAAACCGGAAGACACGTCAAAAATAATGCGTGCACTGTGGAAATCAAAATAAAATGGATAAAACGAAAACAGATGACGCACGAAAACACATACCGTGACGGTATAGCTCTATATTTAGAGTATACCAGTAGCTCTATATTTAGAGTCTACCAGTATAGCTCTATATTTAGAGTCTACCAGCATAGCTCTATATTTAGAGTCTACCAGTATAGCTCTATATTTAGAGTCTACCAGCATAGCTCTATATTTAGAGTCTACATGTACCAGTATAGCTCTATATTTAGAGTCTACCAGTAGCTCTACTTTTAGAGTCTACCAGTATAGCTCTATATTTAGAGTCTACCAGTATAGCTCTATATTTAGAGTCTACCAGTATAGCTCTATATTTAGAGTCTACCAGTATAGCTCTATATTTAGAGTCTACCAGTATAGCTCTATATTTAGAGTCTACCAGTATACAGTACACTCCAAGTGTATCAACGATCATACTCTCAGGTCGGACATATTCCTCCCAAAATGTCCGACAAATGTCCGATAAATTTGAGAGTCAACACTCTCCAAGTCCGACTATTTGGTCGGACATCGTGGTTGTGGTCGGACGTGAGAGTGGATATTTAAAGATTTTTTTTACATTTCTCGAGGTGAACATGTCAAACATTTTGTGATCGATGCGTATTTGTAAGCGTACTTTCTTTCCGGTATGTAGAATGTCCGGGTACGTAAATACCCTAGTGTATTTCTACCTTGCACCATATTCGTGCCAAGAAGGGTAGCTCAAAGGTCAATATATAACTGAAATATTGTTGAAAAGTGACGCTTAAACACCCATAGCCTCATATAAATTATTGCAATAAAATATCGATTAAGTAACGAAATCGATGTAAATTATTTTCCAGTATATTTAGTATAAAAAGCTTGTTCTACACATTTACTGTGAGATGTATTGCAACCACCATTTTTTACTACAACCACGTGTGCATGCTCGTGTTTGATGGAAGGCTATAGCTATATTTAGATATTTTGTGATAATAATTTTATATTGTAAATCGATCCACCCTGTGATTTTTTCAACAAGATACGGTTTTTTTATAGTATATATTTTATTATAAAATACAATATTGAACTGATTTTCGCTAACACTTCAATCATTGAATATTGATTTTTTCGGATGTTGAATATTTTATCCCCAGAATTGCACCCCCTGTTAGTATACTTTTATTGCTTTATTTAAAAAAAAATAACACCAAGAACATCGATGATACGAGTCTTCTTATTCAGAAATAAACCTACAGCAAAATAAAGGTATACATTTTTTGTACTGTAAACAAAATCGTCATTTTTATCTAGATTTATCGTTCGAAAAATATGGTACTCCTCTACTATACTAATTTGGATTAGGTGATGGGAATTAGGTGCCATCATCAAAATAAAGATTAAAAAAATGTATTTTATGATAAAGATGGCTGATTAAAATTGTTTGTCATGCATTAGCTGTCAGTTGTAATATACAGGATGTAACCAATATACAGGAAGAGCCCCTACTGTGAAGCCATCTATTTTGAGATGCCATTCAATTCAATGAAAATAACAACCTGACCATATTGTTAAATAAGAATAAGAATTAGATAAGAAATTAAGATTTATAGAAGGCAAGGATTTATGTAATTAACACGTTAAGTCACATTTCATTTATTTAGCTTGGGTCAGTTATCAATTAAAAAGACAAAAATGGTTTAAAAAAAAATCTGTCTAATAAGTATTTACCTAAATAACGATATCATGACGTATAATAATTTCTCACTGTAAAGAAAAAAGATATAAATTTATTTTTTAAGTACAAATAAATTGGAAGACGGCTTGAAAATCGAAAACGCAAAATAGTTATCTATGTTTATAAGTCTTAGTAAAAGGAGTCTTGAGCAATGTTTTTTTTTCACACCTGTGATAGGTGTATTTGTATATCATGAATGCACGATGCTTTGACAGGTAAACTGTAAAAAAAACCGTAGAATACACTAATAAAATATCATTTCACCTATATCAGGACTCTGCAGACAGCCAATTTTCAAAAAAAAAAACCCTGGGATTTACGGATTTATGACCCATTCGCCATAAACAAAATAAAACTTAAATTTTACTAATTAATTTTAATCCAAATTTGCCTTTAAAGAAATAAATGTATAAATTAGAATTATTTACCCGGGTTCGTTCGCCCTACATTTGACAAACACGTAAAACAGCAAACGCACCAGATATCGTAAACCGGCAACTGTCTACAGCAAGTGAAAGGGCCTTGGCATCGATTGTCGCGAGTACATAAGGGACATATTAATATTCACTTCTAGTGCACTTAAAACATGGGTACTGCATGTTAATACATTTTATTCATGGATATTATTGTATATATCGCCCGTGACAGCCGTTAACATATCTATACTTTCCGTACCACTGTATATCACTCATTTACTTCAGCTTTACTAAGATACGCATGTTTCTTTATGCACAAATTTATTGGTTAGCAGAATATGGGGACGTTTCTTGTTTATAATTACAGTTTAACTATCTGAGAGTGGAGACTCTCACTCCGACCTGGGAGGATTTTGTTCGACATTTGTTGGACAATTTTAAGAGTGAAGTCCGACAAAACTCTGTGTCCGACCTGAGAGTATGATCGTTGATACACTTGGAGGGATCTGTAGCTCTATATTTAGAGTCTACCAGTATAGCTCTATATTTAGAGTCTACCAGTAGCTCTATATTTAGAGTCTACCAGTAGCTCTATATTTAGAGTCTACCAGTATAGCTCTATATTTAGAGTCTACCAGTATAGCTCTATATTTAGAGTCTACCAGTAGCTCTATATTTAGAGTCTACCAGTATAGCTCTATATTTAGAGTCTACCAGTATAGCTCTATATTTAGAGTCTACCAGTATAGCTCTATATTTAGAGTCTACCAGTATAGCTCTATAATTAGAGTCTACCAGTATAGCTCTATATTTAGAGTCTACCAGTATAGCTCTATATTTAGAGTCTACCAGTATAGCACTATATTTCACAAGATGTTCATTGTGTTATTTGTTATAAAAACTTTTTTTTTTGAAGAATTAATTATCAATAAACAGTTCTCACGATGAGCACCTGTCCTCCTAGTAGCTGCGGAACCGTAGCCTTTATGGTCCTTGGCCAATTTTCTGATATTTGTGGTCCGCAAATATCAGAAAATTGGTCAACGACCATAAGGGCTACAGTTCCACAGCTTTTGTCCTCCGGCCCAAGACCAGCAAATTATTTTTTATTTAGATATATGTATAAAATAAATTCAAGAACTGGATTCGGACCAGTAAATTAAAATGTTCATTTTGAGGACTGAATAAACAGTGATGCTATAAATTGTAACTTTCAATTAGAACTGAAAAATTAAAAAAATAAAGTATAAGAAATGTCTACTCATCAGGGTTTTCCCTATAACTTTTGAAGTACCGGTACAAAAATGTACTTCTACTTCCACCAATTTAATTTTTATTATGGAGCTACTTCAACAGTTTGAAGATTATGTCAAGGGAATTGCGTTACGAAAAGGAAAAACATTAAAAAAATATGTACAAAAAAACAGGGGTGAATTTAAAGATAAGGTGAAGGAATTGTAGCCCTGAAGGACTCGACCGAGTCACTCAGCACTGTGGTCTGAGGTAGGCGTTTCCACTCTACAATGGTGCGAGGGAAAACTGATGCCTTTCTCTGTTGGTTCCCACATAATACTATTTACCTGATGTGAGCCATGTGGTTGTTCTTTGTCTGTATTTGTGACTTCATAATGTGATGCCAGACACAATGATTACGGTATTTGTAGGATTATTTTTTGTTTTCTTGTTGATAATTTAACCCTGCATCTGGGAATAACATACACCAAGTGACTCGGAGCGACAGAGATGCCTCGATGAAATGTTTATCGACAGATGCAAAGAGTACTTCCTGGCTACAGAATGGGGACACGTATCGCACTCATTTTAGGGTGTGGGTGGTTCTCATTGTTGATGACCATGCTGTGGCTGTGAAGGGTTGGAAGCAATAAAGTGCTGTTCTTTTTCTTTAATTTGTGTCTAAGTCTGTGTTAGTGCTAATTGATCGCCACATTTCCAAATACTAAAAAAAATTGCTAGTAAGTGGTAAATTGAATTCGCTACCCGGTCTCCACATCGGCGAAATGAAATTGATGGTTACAAAATGTACAATGTCAACAATATTGTATAATATCTAAATCATGAATGATTTCCAGTGGAGTCAAGTATTTTTTTTCTGGTTTTGCAAATGCTTTACTTTAGAATTGAGGTCGAGTTCGGCTCATGGCCGACACCTGATTTGATTTTACCAGTGATTTTTCTACTCATTTGTATCTGGTGCCCGGGTCTCTTATAATTGGGAAAATTAGCATGTAAATGATGTGAATTGGGGAAAAGATGGGAATAGCAATAAATTTATTAGTTGGATGTCCAGTAATAGAATAGCAATCATATTGTACCAAGGTTAATGCCAACAGTAATAAATTCTTGTGATGAGGAAGAATGACCACAAAACAGTTCACAAAACTTACATAAATACCCTTGGTGTACCACACTGTCATATAGCCATTGGTATTTTTTATTCATTCTGAATTCTAAATGAACACCCTGACATCTGGTACCATGACCTCTGGAGCACAACTGTCCGAATCAGAGTGATAGTCAGATTACGAATCATTATCAACATCACCACTATTTACAAAAATGTACATGTTGTTGGATGTCATTTGAAGCTGTGTTAGGTAATAAAGAATATGAATTTGTTGTTTCTGAAGTGACACGTTCAGTGGTAACGAGGTGTTCAACTTCTGGGGTACTATATACCCCAGTAGCTAGTGTTGGGGTATCAGGTCAAATCGGCACCTATCTTAATAGTCAAATCGGAACCTAGTCATATCAGCACCTAACGTTTGGTTATTTTGGCACCCGGTCATGATCAAGTCAACATCAGTATTAAAAATAATATATATATTTATTAAAATATTTATATAAATGTAAAAATGATGATTGATTTGATTTTTAGTGTTTAATGCCACTTTCAGCAATATTTCAGCTATATCATGGCGACCAGTTTTAGTGGTGGAAGAAGCCTGAGTACCGGAGAGAACCACCGACCAACTTTATCACTTGCGACTGCGAGTCGAGTGTACCCTTTTTTGTAATTTACAAAGCTGGGCACGAACCCACGTTGTATTGGTGATAGGTTTGTATGAGTTGTTAGATAATCCAACTACCTAACTCATTGAGCCATCCGGGCCCTTGAAAAAAAAAAGTTGGATTTATTAACAAGTATTATATATAAAGGTACATGTACATGTAATCTATAAAGTAAATCAACAAAAAAATTGTTAGTTATTACAATCAAATTTGATTGTGTTTAATTAATTCCAATTATTTCCTTTAATTAAATAATTATTTGTAATATAATTAAATACATCTAACATGCCGCATGAATAACATTAGATGTGTTTCTTTTAAATATATTAGATGCAAATCTTTGATGTTGTAATGCACAGGGAAAGACAATAAATCCTGCAACTAAGCCATCGTTATTATTTTGAGAAATTTTTCAAAAAACATAAACTTAAAGGGGTAGGTTCACTAACTACTAAAATTGGCCCTATGTCATAATTAAATAATATTTACGGTTTCAATAGAAGTGACTACCAGAAAACTTAAAATAACATTCTTGAACCCAACAGTTGAATGCTGTTGCCATGGCAACCTATTACGAGAACATATGAAATATCTCTATTGGTCTTGACCATAACTGAAATAAGCATCCATACCATGTAGATTGTAAAAATTATTCTTAATATAAACTTGATACTATCATATAAATTTATTTATGATTTCAAAAATAATACATACTATTGTCATTTGCATTTTTTGTTATCATAGAAACCGATATCTAAGCGATTATTTATGTCTAAAATTCTTATATCTGGTTCACTCCTGGTTCTTTTTTGTTAATTTTAGTTGATTATTTAAAGTTTCTTCTCTTGTAATACTCGCAAGACCTTCGTCTTATTTAACTTTAGCCCCTTAAAAATTGGTATCTGTTTTTCTTTGTTGTATTGACAACAGGGTGGTTTCTATTTTTTCTCAATACATGTAGCATTTTCTTACATTACATTTCCTGGCAATTCAATCATTTTTTTTTGTTAACGGACAACGAACGCCAAATGATTCCCTTCAGGCTTTGAGAGGTTGAGGGAGATTTTTAACATCCTATGCTACCTACGAGGTTTCACATGGATGGGTTCATGACATAGTAATTATCTATGAATACATTAAATTATTCAATGGTGATTTTCTAAGATGTAAAGGACATCAAGTAGTTACTTTGTTATAATATTCCAAAGGCAGTAAAGCACCATAATTTCTTGTTATATTGAGGGTATGCCGACATTTAAGATTTTTTTTTTATCATTTCTGGATGGTTAATATTTTTCCTACTACTTTATCATTTGTCTAACACAGGTTAAAATATAAGTTCAAATAAAATTCATGTTAACTATGCATATATATGGTGAAGTTTTATGATTTAAAGTGCAAACAATCGTAATTTTGAAGTAATATTCCAAATACAAATAAATTAAGCCCAATTTTACTGTATAAAACTTCACTTAGAAATAGATGGGTTGAACTGAAAATGTTGCTACATGATTATACTTGTAGTTTTTGTATACATGGACATAGATTAAAGGGAGGTAATTATTATTATATAGTATCATTCTTCTGATTTTTCTTTTGATTATTGTGCCGTCTTGTAAACGATAATTCATTTAAAACTAGATTTTTACTTAATTTATTCAGATCATTAATTTTCTGGATTATATACACAATCACAAATATTGTTTCAGCATATTGCAAGACCTAATGATAATGACAATGTATGAGGGGTAGATACTACGTACGTATATGGGTCATTCTCAAAATATGTCAAAATTCGTGTGATTGATATTATACATACAATTAAAATTCACTAAATACACCTCTTACTTATTTTTAATGTTGTGAAATATGATTCCTGACACATATAGAATTGAAAAAAAACCAATAAATATATTTCTATGCACCGGACTAAAATGAAATTTTGTGCTCAAATACCTCATAATGGTCCGATTTCTCATGTGATTTTGCCACTTATAGCACTTATATTGATTGATTCTCTTTTCCTTTTCACCAAAAGTCTCCGTTTATAGTGCTTTTACGATTAATGTGATTATTTATAAGAAACGAGAAAAACTGTCTCAACAAATAGTACCAAAATTGCAAAATTTAAGCTGAAATCGAAAGTGACAATTGCCATGTCCTTGTTGTTACCAAAAACATTTTAGTACGTGTAAGAGATATTTACCTTTCAATATCTCTTCTTTAATAAAGCACATTTTGTATCCCTGAACACAACTTCCTCTGCAGCCATTTTGTTATGAAAAGCAGATGCCACATTGCTGTTTTGCCAATATATCAATGTTAAGGTATGTATTATCTCAACTGTAATAATTTTTAAGGTCCATGTAGTTATTAGTAAAAGGGTGACAAACAATTATAGCAAGTCTTCAAAAAAATATTATTGAACATGATATTTTATTTTTAGACTGGGGACTAGTTATTTTCTAATTGGAGAATAATTTAGGCAAATATATCCTTGGTGTTACTGTCCATTTAGTTACCATTAAAAAAGTAACACATTGGATATTTTGGTTATTCCAAGGAACTTTTTTCCAATTAAAGATTTTTAATATATATATTAATAAAATTTGATAATCTTGTTTCTTTTATTTAAAGAAAAACTGATAATGTGTTGTTATTAAAATATAAAACATCAAATTAATTTTGTTCTATATAGAAATTTGTAATAAACAGTAACACTATGGAAAGTTAATATACAGCCTGTAGTAACACTCTGGACAAATAAACATAAAAACAAATTAAAATCAAACTGCAAATCTTTATATTTGTTTAAAATCCTTGAAAAACATCAAATCAAATACAGATACACATGCATATACATGTAATATAGTCGAGAGTACATACAGGGATATAGATATGACTGTTGAAAGAAATGGTAACATCATGGACAATTCAGAAGTAACACCAAGGAATATTCGTGACAAGATTAGTTATCGGTAATTAAATACGATGGCCATGGGTGATCATGTCAAGTTAGAAAAACTCAAGTTTTCAGGAATCTGTTTTTGCATCAAATTGCCAACATCTTTGAAAATATTTACTTTTCTTCCTGAAAAACTCATTGATGTTACCATGTTACATGTTACCATGTGTGTCCTTTTTGTTATATTTTGTCTTTGGTGTTGCTGTTTCTTTATTCATTGTTTTGATAAAACTTCATTTAGAATCCATCTTCAACAAGTTGTTTTAAGTATAATCCAATATGACAATTACTTGATGGGAAGAGAAAAACTGATAATTAATTAGCCAAATTAGATTTACCCGAAAAAAGTCACAAACTATTTTCGCTATCCATTTTGATACTATGATTTATTGAAACATACCGTACATGAAAAGGGTGCTTTGAAAATGACGAACATTAGTTTTAAACACATAATTTTGATATTTGTACTTCTATTTTGGCATTACACAGAATATTAATAAACTCATTTGAAAATAGCAGGGTTTTTTCAATTAGTAACACCAAGGACTTTTGCAGGCAGCAGGTGTATGTTCATCAAGGATTCTTGCAGGCAGTAGATTGATGTTCATGATTTATTTTCAAAAATGTTATTGTTCTTGTTAATGTTAATTTGTAGTTTAGTGTTCTAGAGATGTTGAAGTTTCAATTAAAGTTTAAAATGTGTCTGAGAATCTCTCTTCATTTCCATGAATGACTGCTGTGGAATCTGGACATTTTTTGAGAATGACCCATATGTACAGCATTAATAAAAACACCATGTCTATGCATTGGGCCATGAATTTTACCCACTTTCTTTCTCAGAATGCCCAACTGTTTTGTTTGTGTGAACTAAGACACCAATAACATTTAATTAAATACATGAAAGACCCGTAGAAATGGTAATACAATGTAATTACTTTTTCAAAAATGAGAGAATTGTAGTTTATGATATAATTTCAATATCCACAACTTTACTTCTTAAAGTTCTAGTTCACCTGTTCA
Organism: Bathymodiolus brooksi; assembly: GCA_963680875.1. NCBI lineage: Eukaryota > Metazoa > Mollusca > Bivalvia > Mytilida > Modiolidae > Bathymodiolus > Bathymodiolus brooksi. The sequence goes on from OY804584.1 coordinate 25,355,346, forward strand.
TATTGTGCTATCGAACTGGTGTCCGTTATTTTCACAGTTCAAAATGTAGTATCATGCACAATCAGTTTCCATGATGCATGTAAACAAAAAAACTATCCATAATGGCGAGTTCAGATTTCGGATTATTGAAGGAAATGTCTACCCGAGATCGTATATATATTGGGTCGGAGTTTGGATATATTTTTCCAACTTATATATCTTTTAAATTTTTAAAAAGTCAATGTTAAAAACCCTCATATTTCCCAGTGAAATTGGCAAATCCTGAACTCTTAACGCCAAATACGTACCCTCAGCAACCGATGTATCGAACACTAAAATTTTTTTTTTAAAATATGAGTGCATTCCTCGACAACTTAGATATTTAAATACATGAACAAACTCATACTGGGAATTTAATAGTTCAAATATCACGATTGTTGACGACTGTGCTGATGCTGATATTGATTTTTTGGGTGAAAGGACCAGACATTTATGAAATATGCTGTAACTTGTCATGCAAAGGTGTGAATGGGTGGAAATTCTATAAAACACAAACAACCATGTTATGTAATACTATCATTTTAAGAAAGTCTGAGATGTGTCCTAGTAAAATATCACATCTTAAAGTCTGAGATGTGTCCTAGTAAAATATCACATCTTAAAGACTGAGATGTGTCCTAGTAAAATATCACATCTTAAAGTCTGAGATGTGTCCTAGTAAAATATCACATCTTAAAGTCTGAGATGTGTCCTAGTAAAATATCATGTCTTAAAGGCTGAGATGTGTCCTAGTAAAATATCACATCTTAAAGGCTGAGATGTGTCATAGTAAAATATCACATCTTAAAATCTGAGATGTGTCCTAGTAAAATATCACATTTTAAAGTCTGAGATGTGTCATAGTAAAATATCACATCTTAAAGGCTGAGATGTGTCATAGTGAAATATCACATCTTAAAGGCTGAGATGTGTCCTAGTAAAATGTCACATCTTAATGGCTGAGATGTGTCCTAGTAAAATATCACATCTTAAAGGCTGAGATGTGTCCTAGTAAAATATCACATCTTAAAGGCTGAGATGTGTCCTAGTAAAATATCACATCTTAAAGGCTGAGATGTGTCCTAGTAAAATATCACATCTTAAAGGCTGAGATGTGTCCTAGTAAAATATCACATCTTAAAGTTTGAGATGTGTCCTAGTAAAATATCACATCTTAAAGTCAGATATGTCCTAGTAAAATATCACATCTTAAAGGCTAAGATGTGTCCTAGTAAAATATCACATCTTAAAGGCTGAGATGTGTCCTAGTAAAATATCACATCTTAAAGGCTGAGATGTGTCCTAGTAAAATATCACATCTTAAAGTCTGAGATATGTCCTAGTAAAATATCACATCTTAAAGGCTGAGATGTGTCCTAGTTAAATATCACATCTTAAAGGGTGAGATGTGTCCTAGTAAAATATCACATCTTAAAGTTTGAGATGTGTCCTAGTAAAATATCACATCTTAAAGTTTGAGATATGTCCTAGTAAAATATCACATCTTAACAGCTGAGATGTGTCCTAGTATGTCTTAAAGTCTGAGATGTGTCCTAGTAAAATATCACATCTTAAAGTCTGAGATGTGTCCTAGTAAAATATCACATCTTAAAGTCTGAGATGTGTCCTAGTAAACTATCACATCTTAAATTCTGAGATGTGTCCTAGTAAAATATCACATCTTAAAGACTGAGATGTGTCCTAGTAAAATGTCACATCTTAAAGGCTGAGATGTGTCATAGTAAAATATCACATCTTAAAATCTGAGATGTGTCCTAGTAAAATATCACATCTTAAAGTCTGAGATGTGTCATAGTAAAATATCACATCTTAAAGGCTGAGATGTGTCATAGTGAAATATCACATCTTAAAGGCTGAGATGTGTCCTAGTAAAATATCACATCTTAAAGGCTGAGATGTGTCCTAGTAAAATATCACATCTTAAAGTCTGAGATGTGTCCTAGTAAAATATCACATCTTAAAGGCTGAGATGTGTCCTAGTAAAATATCACATCTTAAAGTCTGAGATGTGTCCTAGTAAAATATCACATCTTAAAGACTGAGATGTGTCCTAGTAAAATGTCACATCTTAAAGGCTGAGATGTGTCCTAGTAAAATATCACATTTTAAAGTCTGAGATGTGTCATAGTAAAATATCACATCTTAAAGGCTGAGATGTGTCATAGTGAAATATCACATCTTAAAGGCTGAGATGTGTCCTAGTAAAATATCACATCTTAAAGGCTGAGATGTGTCCTAGTAAAATATCACATCTTAAAGTCTGAGATGTGTCCTAGTAAAATATCACATCTTAAAGTCTGAGATGTGTCCTAGTAAAATATCATGTCTTAAAGGCTGAGATGTGTCCTAGTAAAATATCACATCTTAAAGGCTGAGATGTGTCATAGTAAAATATCACATCTTAAAATCTGAGATGTGTCCTAGTAAAATATCACATTTTAAAGTCTGAGATGTGTCATAGTAAAATATCACATCTTAAAGGCTGAGATGTGTCATAGTGAAATATCACATCTTAAAGGCTGAGATGTGTCCTAGTAAAATGTCACATCTTAATGGCTGAGATGTGTCCTAGTAAAATATCACATCTTAAAGGCTGAGATGTGTCCTAGTAAAATATCACATCTTAAAGGCTGAGATGTGTCCTAGTAAAATATCACATCTTAAAGGCTGAGATGTGTCCTAGTAAAATATCACATCTTAAAGGCTGAGATGTGTCCTAGTAAAATATCACATCTTAAAGTTTGAGATGTGTCCTAGTAAAATATCACATCTTAAAGTCAGATATGTCCTAGTAAAATATCACATCTTATAGGCTAAGATGTGTCCTAGTAAAATATCACATCTTAAAGGCTGAGATGTGTCCTAGTAAAATATCACATCTTAAAGGCTGAGATGTGTCCTAGTAAAATATCACATCTTAAAGTCTGAGATATGTCCTAGTAAAATATCACATCTTAAAGGCTGAGATGTGTCCTAGTTAAATATCACATCTTAAAGGGTGAGATGTGTCCTAGTAAAATATCACATCTTAAAGTTTGAGATGTGTCCTAGTAAAATATCACATCTTAAAGTTTGAGATATGTCCTAGTAAAATATCACATCTTAACAGCTGAGATGTGTCCTAGTATGTCTTAAAGTCTGAGATGTGTCCTAGTAAAATATCACATCTTAAAGTCTGAGATGTGTCCTAGTAAAATATCACATCTTAAAGTCTGAGATGTGTCCTAGTAAACTATCACATCTTAAATTCTGAGATGTGTCCTAGTAAAATATCACATCTTAAAGACTGAGATGTGTCCTAGTAAAATGTCACATCTTAAAGGCTGAGATGTGTCATAGTAAAATATCACATCTTAAAATCTGAGATGTGTCCTAGTAAAATATCACATCTTAAAGTCTGAGATGTGTCATAGTAAAATATCACATCTTAAAGGCTGAGATGTGTCATAGTGAAATATCACATCTTAAAGGCTGAGATGTGTCCTAGTAAAATATCACATCTTAAAGGCTGAGATGTGTCCTAGTAAAATATCACATCTTAAAGTCTGAGATGTGTCCTAGTAAAATATCACATCTTAAAGGCTGAGATGTGTCCTAGTAAAATATCACATCTTAAAGTCTGAGATGTGTCCTAGTAAAATATCACATCTTAAAGACTGAGATGTGTCCTAGTAAAATGTCACATCTTAAAGGCTGAGATGTGTCATAGTAAAATATCACATCTTAAAATCTGAGATGTGTCCTAGTAAAATATCACATTTTAAAGTCTGAGATGTGTCATAGTAAAATATCACATCTTAAAGGCTGAGATGTGTCATAGTGAAATATCACATCTTAAAGGCTGAGATGTGTCCTAGTAAAATATCACATCTTAAAGGCTGAGATGTGTCCTAGTAAAATATCACATCTTAAAGTCTGAGATGTGTCCTAGTAAAATATCACATCTTAAAGGCTGAGATGTGTCCTAGTAAAATATTACATCTTAAAGTCTGAGATATGTCCTAGTAAAATATCACTTCTTAAAGGCTGAGATGTGTCCTAGTAAAATATCACATCTTAAAGGCTGAGATGTGTCCTAGTAAAATATCACATCTTAAAGGCTGAGATGTGTCCTAGTAAAATATCACATCTTAAAGGCTGAGATGTGTCCTAGTAAAATATCATGTCTTAATTCTGAGATGTGTCCTAGTAAAATATCACATCTTAAAGTCTGAGATGTGTCCTAGTAAAATATCACATCTTAAAGGCTGAGATGTGTCATAGTAAAATATCACATCTTAAAATCTGAGATGTGTCCCAGTAAAATATCACATTTTAAAGTCTGAGATGTGTCATAGTAAAATATCACATCTTAAAGGCTGAGATGTGTCATAGTGAAATATCACATCTTAAAGGCTGAGATGTGTCCTAGTAAAATATCACATCTTAAAGGCTGAGATGTGTCCTAGTAAAATATCACATCTTAAAGTCTGAGATGTGTCCTAGTAAAATATCACATCTTAAAGTCTGAGATGTGTCCTAGTAAAATATCACATCTTAAAGGCTGAGATGTGTCCTAGTAAAATATCACATCTTAAAGTCTGAGATATGTCCTAGTAAAATATCACTTCTTAAAGGCTGAGATGTGTCCTAGTAAAATATCACATCTTAAAGGCTGAGATGTGTCATAGTAAAATATCACATCTTAAAGGCTGAGATGTGTCCTAGTAAAATATCACATCTTAAAGGCTGAGATGTGTCCTAGTAAAATATCACATCCTAAAGGCTGAGATGTGTCCTAGTAAAATATCACATCTTAAAGTCTGAGATGTGTCCTAGTAAAATATCACATCTTAAAGTTTGAGATGTGTCCTATTAAAATATCACATCTTAAAGTCTGAGATGTGTCCTATTAAAATATCACATCTTAAAGGCTGAGATGTGTCCTAGTAAAATATCACATCTTAAAGTCTGAGATGTGTCCTAGTAAAATATCACATCTAAAATATCAATAAAATGATTGGTTCGACGGTAGTATGTCGGACTCACTTCACACCACAAACAGTTTCACTAGATTAACAGTCATCAACCTCATTGCTCTAGGGCAGTAAAAAGGTTTTTTTTAATCCAAAGGATTCAAGTTACATTGTACCTGTACTTGATTCCATCATTATTGGTAAAAAATTAACATATTATTTAGAATTATGCAACATCGTGACATTTTTATTTTTAACTTTAAAACTCAATTGGCAATAATTTGCGTATTCCGCTTCACCAACTGTTTTCCGTTTTTAATTCCCAATGAATTGACAAAATATCAAGCAATGTAAATCACAGGACATATTTACTATTTTTATATTAAATTTATTTCAAAAAGCATCTTTAATATAAAATTTATTCCAAATACTACAATTTCCACTTTCATTTTTCTGAAGTTTTATTGCAGTCTGGTACACGCCACTTTCAACAAATCAAGTGAACGAATATATCTTCTGCGTAGTATTTCACTTGCTTAATCAAAACAAACAGTAACCAGGTCATAAACTTGAAAATGTTCGACTTTTAATTTCATTTGAAAAAGCTTTCATAGACGATTTTTACAAATAATTTTATCACCACGCTCACGCTATTGGGAATTTTCCCCCATTACATTGGGAATAAAAAAGGGCCTTTTTTACATTGGGACTGGGGCAGAATATCGGCCTCAAAAACGCAGTCGGAAAATCATTGTTTACACTCGCCTTTTTATAATATATTGGTCACGAAATTGATTTGTGACCTTCAGGCACCTCTCATTTATGAAACATGAGGCCAAAATGGCTAGGGGACAAATGTCTATGTCAAATTGGCTGATGACACAAAAAAACACAGAAAGAAACTAAAACTAAGGAAAATGAAGGTGATGAATTCATTTGATGTACTGATGTTAAAATCTTTGAGTTTTAGAATAAAAATTATTATTTAAAATATCTTGTGTTTTAGTAAAAATTCCTCAGAATGACTACTGTGTAATTAGAAAAGAAACTTGAATAACTTTTAGTGGCTAATAATAAAATCTTAATGTAGGCTGGCTAAAGAAAAAAATGTTTGTATTATCCACTTTGGCTCATGAAGAGTTTTTTGTTAGTGCTCACACAATAAGTGTAATGTTCTATAGTCTGCAGCATGTTCATTTACATCCATCAATCATGAGTTAATGTAGAACATACAGCTTAGTTACAAGTAACAAGGGGTACAATAATTTAACTGGTATTCAACTATTAGACTAAGACATGTGTAAATGCAGATGTTTATTTATTTGTTTACCTGTGATATTTGCTGTTTTTTGTATGGATTCCAAACTGGTGACGAGTGTAAAACAGCGGTACGAACTTACGAATACAGTTTTTCATGTTTCTGTGTAGAAAACCTAATGTTTTATTGGCTATTGTAGTTATATTATTAATATGTGGGTCCAGATCATTGCTAATAGTTACACCTAAATATTTACTATTGTCAACTGGTTGTAATATGTAGTTATGTAATAAATAATCAAAATTAAGGGGAATTTTCTTCTTAGTATGTGGATGACATATATAACATTTTTCTGGGTTGAACTTCATCTGCGAGGTCTTTTCCCAATTCTCTAGGTTTTTCAAATCTTTTTGTAACAATTCTGAATCGGATTGCAGTCCTCAACGTTAGGCACTAGCCCGAAGACCCTGTCTAGTGAAAATTACTTTGGGCTAGTGGTTGTGAAACATCAGTAGCCCGATCAGTTTAGTAAAATTCTTGAGACATGTGAAAATCGTTTCAGATTAATAAAATTTGTAAAAATTACCACGTGTATAATCTATGTTCCGTTTACGGCCTTTGACCCATGATTGGTACATTTATATGAGTAATTAAATCGGCAAACATCGGTCGAATCTGTTTCTCTCTTTAGATGAAGGAACGTAATCCGTCGAGGTGTATTTTACATAGATACGATAATGTAACCCTCAGTCCGCATTTGCTCCCAGCGAGGGTTACGAATCGGTCCCATTCAACGTAATGGAAGAAAATAAAATTTTCGTTCCATGAATATTTCAACTTTCTTTTTGCATATGTGCTCATAACTTATTATTCGCTACAATTTTTAAGTACTGGTGATACGAAATAAGTGTTACAATACCTGTTTCTACCTTCACGATCGATTTCGTATTCGAAAATTGTTTCTTGTCCGCCATGACACCTTACGTAGACTCTCGTGATGAGCGGAGCCTATCCATATATGGATCTGAATGCCAAATATGGAAAACTTTTACTACGATATGTACGGCAATTGATCCAAATAAGGATATCTCCAAAACGAGGCAAGTGCACGTGAAATAGCAACTTGTAAACAAAATGTCGGACAGAAAGAAGATCTCATGCATTCAAATTTTCAGATGGATATAAGTCTACCATAGATTGATGCAGCATTTACTTAACACCTCAAGCTTTATCTAAATATACTTATCTTTCACCCCCGTTAATTTTTCCAACCACTTTCAACGGAATTAGGACAAAAAACCGCCCGGTGTGAATCACTCCGGGCACTGCTCCATTACGTTGAATGGGACTGAATCGTAACCCTCGCTGGGAGCAAAAGCGGAATGAAGGTTACGTTATCGTATCTATATTTTCCATGCTATGCCTATTCTGCAGCTTCATTCGAATCTCAAGTTGAAATCGAGACTCTAAATTATATCTATTTAGTATTTTCTCTGCATGTCATTAATGAAAATGTCGATAGCGTGTTTATTGAAATCTATCGTATCCGTGAAGTATTTCAAGAAACTTTAATTTCGTTCAATAACAAACAAATTCGCCATTGGAAAGGGGACACGATCAGATTCTGTGCTATGGGAAATATTGACAGAATTTTTTGTCTGAATCAAAGCGAACTTTTGATTTATATATTATTTTTTGATTTCTTTACATAAAATCATATATAGTTCTCATATTTAATATGTTCAAATATGCAAAGGTTGGCCATTCAAAATTCGTTGAAATGCATGGGGACGCTTCAGAGTTTTATCTATCCGCATTGGTATTTTATGCTCGACACCGGGTTAACGATGTATCGAACTGTTTATGTTCATATGCAGACATGTGCAAACGTTAATGCATATACAATTAAAAAATAGACTTTGAACTACAGTAGCTTTATTCCATTGTTGCAATCTGATTTGAGGTCTGACAATTAATAATTACAGCCTTTACTTTCTTCAGTTTTTGACTGAGTGTCAAAATATGTTTGTGCTAGATTTTCGTTCCCTAACTACATGTATATATACCTGTAGTTGGACCGTTGACCAAGTTGGCAGAGAGATCTTTCTTCTGCTGATGATTACACTAAATATGAGTTATTACAATTTGTGTGGTATTATTAGATCACAGCACAGTAATATTTCAAAGGGGGAAAAAAAAAATCACTGGTATGCAAGACTCTGGAATAGTCAAGAAAGACAGAATTAAATATTTGACATTGAATAGATGTCCTTTAGGTAATTATGAATATAATATGCTAAATTGATAGTCTGCTTAGGGACCGACCATTTAACTTGAAGGAGGGGGGTTATGGTTTTTTGTTTCATTCAGAATTTTTTTTTCGGACAACACAAGAGTTAGAATATTTCCTTTTTTTGCCACACAAAGCACGAATTTTTTTTCCAAAATTTAACATTAGGTTATATGACAAAAACTCTGAATCAGATTATTTTTTTTTTTCCTCCACCAAATCAGAATATTTTTTTCAGCAACATTGGGAATCAGAATATTTTTTTAGAAAAAAACCATAACTTCCCCCTTCAAGTTAAATGGTCGTTCCCTTACAGTCAGTCCCAAATGAAAACAGGAAAATATGTTTTTTTCTGGATGATCAAATTTCAGAATTGATGCTATTCAAGCACATGAAGTCTTGGAACAACATAAAGCAGCAACAAAAGCTGCAGAACGACCCAAGGTTAAAAAATAGGAGGGTGCAAGATTTCTGTTTTTTCTTTTAATCTAGTAAATTTGAGTTCGGACTAGTAAAATTACAGAGTTGCTAGCCCAAAGGACTAAAATTTGAGGGCAAGGACTGAGATTGATTGTTCACATTTTTAAGCAAGCAATCGTTTGCATAAGATTTTAACATTACAGTTTACATGTTTGGGTAAGTCATTAATAGATAATAAAAATAAGGTTGGGTCTAAAATTGTCCCCTGTGGTATGCCATTTAAAAGAACTTTTTGTTGTCTATTTCCTAAAAAGTTTGCTATCCAATTTAACTTTTTATCTCTATTACCATAATAATTTAATTTATGAATCAATCTTTGGTGGGGAAATTTATCAAAGGCTTTTGAAAAATCTAATAGGATTATATCAATCTGATTACCATCTGCTAGTGACTTACATGTAGCAAGATCTTGAATGCTAATGACCAGTTGTGTCTCGCAGAATCTTCTGCTTCTAAGACCATGTTGATTATCATGTAATATTTTATTTTGACTAAGATGTTTTCTGATGTTACTAGTTATGATGTGTTCTGATGTTTTACAACAGATAGCGGTTAAAGACAGGTCTATAATGTACAGCACTTTTTTTTTTAAAATAGGTACAACATTAGCTTGTTTCCAATCTACTGGAATATAACCATTATCAATTGAAAGTTGGAAGAAAAATGATAAAAATGGTGATAGTTCTTCTGATAAATTATTTTGAAAATGTTGCCAGTTTCTCTGGATTGTCCATTTTTTTGTTACCCCTTCGTTGTTCTCTAACGTTTATTTAATAAATCTCTAACTTTTATCTGCTGAGGTCGAGTGTTAGTACATGTAGATGATATACACATTGTTGAGATTGTTTTGCTATCAACTATAGTGGTCATGATCCTATGGTAGTTGGATTTATAACTACCTGTGAAATCAGTGCCTATCACAACTAGTTGTGAGTTTGAATCCCACCAAGGTGAGGTATACTCGATACAATATTATATGTTAAAGTTTATCGGTTGCTTTCGACAGGTCGGTGGTTTTCAACAGGTACTCTGGTTTCCTCCACAAATAAAACTGACCAAAATATTGTTGAAAAGTGGTGTTAAACACCATAACTCATTAACTGTAACCCTTAAACCCAGAACTAGGTTTCTAATAGTGATTATAATAAATCGCTATCAGATTCCACTATTTTTTCTTTATCTACTGAGCATGTAAATGAGATTCACATTGTTGAGATTGTTTTGCTATCAACTCTTGTCCTGGTTTGTTTAGAAATGAACAATAATACCAGTGGTTCTGTCTTCTCTCACTAATGTCCATTTCATCAAAATGAAATATAAATCTCTGTGATATCAACATCTCCTTAAGCATCATCAGGTGAATTTGACTTAATGATTAAGTATACAGGTAATATTTCTGTTGCCAGGTAGCAACCAGGTGATGTAGATTATCTACATGTAGTCTTTTTTATCTTGTCCCTATTGTTTGACAATTTGTAAAAATTCAGAGAGGATCTGATCTGTTTGAGACTTTCTTTGATGTTTATGAGACATACATGTACATATGTATTAAAGGTAGGACATTTGTTTCTACATTATAAATTCATCAGTGATCTTTGCAATTTACAAAACTATATTAAAAACATTGAAGGTACATTGTAGGAAAATTGTTTCTGCATTCTGCAGTGACCTTATAATTTATATAATAAAAAACCAATGCATTTCAAATTTCCATTTTTAAATTTTCTCTTTATTACAGTCAACACTCAAGTCACCTTGAAAGTAACAAACATTTTTTGTATGGTATGTTTCAAAATATTTATTGTGTCTGCATTATAAATACATTTAGTATAACCTTGTAATTTATATAAAAAACCAGTACATATTAAAATATTGATTTCTATATTTAAATTTTCTTTTTATTGAGGTCACCTTGAAAATAAAAATTTTTTTTTTCTAAATATTTTATAGCTGTTTGTGATTAAAATTATCTTCATGAACTACTGTCGGTACTGGTAGTACAGTACAGTCTGAGACATTGTGTGATAAATCACTGTGATAGATGTACATGTATCACTCTTCTTGGTGATTTGGATATCTTTCAGTCTGTTTAATATATTTACTTATTTTGCTAAGCCTAAATTGGGTGATAGTTATAAGTAACACTCTAAATGTAAACGAAATTTTGAAGATATATTTAATAGAACAAAAGATATATCAGTATCACTAAGATGAGTTACATCTATCACAGTGATTTATCATGCTATGTTTCCGACTGTACTGTAAATATATGCTGAAATTTCTTGCCCCATAATTGAAATAAAATCACACTTGCTCTTCCCTTTTTCATTGTCGCTGCATGAAGGAAGAAGAAGGGGGAGGAAGTTTCACCCTGTAGTAATCTTTACTGCTATAAGTTTTATGATCATATCATGTTAAGGGTCTGTCGTTGTTGTCCTGGTCCGTCTATAGATAACTTTTCTTTCTAGTTGATCGATCCTTCTGAATTTTTAACACAAAGATGCTTGACACAGAATAAATGTTGGTATTATAATGACCTACCTGTTTCCAAACAAGAGGCCACAAGGTGCGAAAATGGGTGTTTCTGAACTGTTATATGTACGTAAAGAGCTTTATATTGTTCTGATTTATTGAGATTTGTTTTTAGCTCACTTTGCCAAAGGCAATGTGAGCTTTTGGCATCTGTCGTCCGTTAACTTTTCACATTTTAATCTTCTCCTCTGAAACCCCTTAGCCAAATGAACTGAAACTTGGTAGGAAGCATCTATGGAAGGTCCTCTATAAAGTCTGCTCATTTCGTCTCGATCCATTAACAAACATGACTGCCACAGGCAATTCTTGTTTCTGATTGGCCGATTTTTAAAAATCTTCTCCTCTGAAACCGCTTGGCCAAATGAACCGAAACTTGATAGGAAGCATCTATGGAAGGTCCTCTGTAAAGATTGCTCATTTCGTCCCTATTTGTTAACAAACATGGCCACCACAGGCGACTCTTGTTTCTGATTGGCTGATTTTTTAAATTCTTTTCCTCTGAAACCTTTGGGCCAAATGAACCGAAACTTGGTAGGAAGTATTTTTGAAAGGTCTTCTGTAAAGATTGCTCATTTCGTCCCGATCCATTAGCAAACATGGCGCCACAGATAATTCTTGTTTCTGATTGGTTGATTTCTAAAAAATCTTCTCCTCTGAAACCGCTTAGCCAAATGAACTGAAACTTGGTAGGTATCATCTATGGGTGGTCCTCTATAAATATTGCTCATTTAGTCTCGTTTCATTAACAAACATGGCTGCAACAGGAAATTCTTGTTTCTGATTGGTCGATTTCTAAAAGTCTTTTCCTCTGAAACCGCTTGGCCAAATGAACTGAAACTTGGTAGGACGCATCTATGGAAGGTCCTCCATAAAGTTTGTTCATTTCGTCCCGATCCATTAACAAACATTGCCGCCACAGGCAATTCTTGTTTCTGATTGGCTGATTTTTAAAATTCTTCTCCTCTGAAACCGCTTAGCCAAATGAACCGAAACTTGGTAGGAAGCATCTAAGGAAGGTCCTCTATCAAGTTTGCTCATTTCGTCCTGATCCATTAATAAACATGGCCACCACAGACAATTCTTGTTTCTGAAATTGGCTAATTTTTAAAATTCTTCTCCTCTGAAATCGTTTTGCCAAATGAACCGAAACTTGATAGGAAGCATCTATGGAAGGGCCTCTATAGGGATTGCTCATTTCGTTTTGATCCGTAGACAAACATGGTCACCATAGGCAATTATGCTTGTTTCTGATTGGTCGATTTCTAAATATCTTCTTCTCTGAAACTGCTTAGCCAAATGAACCAAAACTTTGTAGGAAACCTATATGGAAGGTCCTCTATAAAGAATGCTAATTTTGTCCCGATCCGTTAACAAACATGGCTGCCATACCAATTCTTGTTTCTGGTTGGTCGATTTCTAAAAATCTTCTTCTCTGTAACTGCTTAGCCAAATGAACCAAAATTTGGTGGGAAGCACCTATGGAAGGTTCTGTATTAAGTTTCCTCAAAGCACAATGAAAGGTGAGTGACACAGGCTCAACCCACTGACCCTCTAGTTATAGAAATCCTTAAGAAAATCTCTTTCAGAAAAATGTATTGCATTATAACGTAACAATTACTGTTTTTGAAATAAAAGGGACCAAAGAGGACATAATTTCAAATTTTGAACTTTTTCAAAATCTAAGATGGCTGCCATTCTTTTATTGCTCAGCTGAAAGGGTGATGTAAGCTATTGCCATCACTCAGCGTTTGTCATCTTTTATACTTCATCCGTCCATAAACTTTCTTTATTTTTACCTCTCCTCTAAAACCTAAGGGTTCTTGCATTGATTGGGATTCAGACCTTAGCCTTCCATCAAAGATGTTCGCCACTACTTAAAATAGAAATTTTCTGAATATAGCTAATCATTTTTTTGGTCCAGATTCCTTTCTTATAGCAAATGAAATAGGCACCCCCCTTTTTTCCGTAAGTTTAAATTTGCCTCTGCATTATCTTATGCATACATGGTATAAACACCCCAATAATGTAATATAATTACCAATCTTTGGTTTCTCCAGAATGAAGAGGTTATTCATGTATAACTATATTTAATTTATACTCTGACACCTAGTAGCTACCTTGAGTATTAAGGTATCCACAAACTTTCCAGAGGTTGGGGGCCATTGTGGTTGTGATTGTAAAATAGTTGGATTTACAGCTACCTATGCAATCAGTGCCTATCACCACTAAAGTTGTGAGTTCGAAATCCACTCTGGCGAGAAGGACTCAATGCAACATTATTTGATAAAGTTTGTCAGTGACTTGTGGCAGGACTGTGGTTTTCTCTGGATACTGAAATATTGTTGAAAGTGGCATTAAACACCCTACCCCTAACTCCTATTAGCTACCTTGAATATCAAGGTTTCCTGAAACTGACCAAAGGTTGGGTATTTCATTAGTCAGCTTTTTCATACAGACTGACTGTGATCCCCCCCCGTTATGTCTCGTAGTCACAATGTATATGTATATACGTACATGTAGCTATAAAAAAAATTGCTGAAAGTGAGGATAAACGCCCAATAATCCCCACCCCCACCCCCCTAATTTAATACCCCTGTGTACCAATAGTTTATCATTCTAATGTTTAGATAAAACATAAATTGTTACACAATGATAAGCAAATGAACGGAACATTAAACACATATATACGTGTATGGGACATGTTGTAAAGAAATGCTTTTGAATTTTATGAATGAGTTAAATGTTTTATGATTTAACCATTGTATTACAGGTTTGCCTTTAACTGATAAAGATAAAATTCAGTGTTATAGAATTGACAAGTTATTTTTTATAGACTTGACAAATAAACATTAATATACATGTACCAGCACAGTAAAATGTATACTTGATACAAGGGCTTTCCTGGTCATATGGTAGTTGGATTTACAACTACCTATGCAATCAGTGTTGCTATCACCACTAAAGTTGTGAGTTCAAACCCCCTTGATTCATGGCTAGGTGTATTCGATACAACATTATATGATAAAGTTTGTCAGTGACTTGCGACAGGTCAGTGGTTTTCTTTTGGTACTCCAGATTCCTCCACCTATAGAAACGATATAATTGAAATATTGTTGACCCTAACCCCTTACACAGGGACAGGATAAAAAAATGTGCAGATATAAAGTACAGAAGTGACCAGACTATAAAAGAGATTTTACTGTAGCTTCATGTTCGTCTATTTAACTTCTGGGTAGCTTACAAGTATTATTTTCTTTACTACCAAGCTATTTTTTCTTTAAGCATGACTTAAACTGTAACTGTCACAGGTTTAAAGCTGTCGTTTCCTACTTAAAACAATACACTACAGTCAAACCTATAATAAAAGGTCACCATTTAGGACAAAGCAAAAGTGGTCTTTTAAGACAGGTGACCTGTAAAAGCTGTTTAACTTTAATGCTGCTGTTTCCTATTAAAAAAAAAATACACTATTACTATTCGTCTTCTTTCCCGTGTATTAATGGGTACTGTAGATTGTACTGTATTAGATCCTCTTTGTTAAATACTAACATAGACTGAGTCAATGATTATACTGTATTAGATCCTCTTTAAAAGTTAAATACTAACATAGGCTGAGTCAATACATACTCATGTTTACTATTGAAAAGATATTTAAACCAGGATATTATAAATATTGGACATATATAACTGCCAACAGGTACTGTATATTATCTTATGTAACTTCTGTTTAATTTAGCATGTTGTGGTGTTGATTAAATTAGAGAGTCTTTTTTATTTTAGGTGGTCTATCGCATTCAAATGGACTATAGTTATAAATTAAACTTGTAGATAGAGAACAGTGTTTCAGCTAGACTTTGAAATCTTCAGGACAATTTCCAGTTTTATCAAAATTTCTTCAGGACATTTAATAATTAAACAAATTTTTGTAAAGTTCTTCAGGACAATTTGAGAAATAGGTGGGCAAATGTCCTGAGACCGGTGCTTAGCTTAATCACTGAACAAATTAATTTTAATTCTAATGCAATTATAATGTAACGCGTATTTTCATTGGCTATTGAGAGCCGTCAAATCTGCAGTTGACAGGCCTGAAGGAATGCTATATTCCTACGCCGAATGCACTTGTTTGTAAACAATATGGCTGACCCAGATATTTCCGACTATGAATTTGATGACCTATTTAGGAGATAACTGTATTGTATATGAAAATTTCACGTCATCAATTGGAGATTTGATGGTTGCAAATCAAGTTTACTGTTCATTCTAATGCAATACTGAGCATAAAAATGTATTCTTGCACATCCCTGGGTCTAAAAAGCACAAAAATTAAAATTCTGGGAAATATTGTTGAACAACTTTGGCACATAAACAACGTGACGTCATATGAAGACTTCCAGTTTAAAATGTAAAGATCGAACGTTATTTGGCTTCGTGTTCTAGACACTGGATGGACATTAACAAAATGTGTTCAGAGATTCAGCAAGACACCGGTCTCAGTACATTTGCCCACCTATTTCTCAAATTGTCCTGAAGAAATTTTGATAAAATTAGCAATTGTCCTGAAGATTTCAAAGTCTAGCTGAAACACTGTGTGTTTTTTGTGTTGAAAAAGCATCTACATGTAAGATATCTGTCAGAGCAAACTATACAGTTTTAACATGGGACACTAGTCTATGTGAAAAGGAAAATATTATTTTTTCAGAAATTTTTCAGAATATTTGATTGAACTCATTTAAATAATTTAAATAAAATTGACTGCCACGATATAACTGAAATATTGTTGAAAGTGGCATTAAACACCATAACCCTATGCTAACGTTAACCCCATCGTTCAGATGCAGGAGTACTTTAGTAGATGAAATACTACATTGTCTGATAAAAAGTTATCATAAGCCAATACACATTTTATACGATATTATCATAAGCCAATACACATTTTATATGATATTATCAGTATTTCCCACTTAAATTTCTATTTCTGAAGAGTTATTACAAACCTCTTGACAATGATAGAGCCACTCATCTGTTATCAGATTCCTACCTATGTTTTCATGTGTAGGTTGAGTATTTATCAGGTTAGTAACTTTGACTGACAATAAATCAGATGGGGAGAGAGTGTAGAATTCCTGCATGTTTTCAAAGACATATTATGTATTTTAAAAGAATTTTATCTCTTGAGTGTGTGTGTCTGGTTTTTTGGATTAAAATATTTTAGACAACAAAAATTTGGCATCATTTACTGTAGTTGAAGGTATAATGTATTGTGGAATGTTCTAAATGATTGGTAAGAATATATTTATATCTATACATTATATATATGTAAGTGAGTGGGTGTTGTTTAATTCAAACTCAGCAATTTTCACAGCTATACCATGGCGAGAACAAATTTATTTTCAATGAGTATTGAGATGATGAGGTCCACTTTGTACTAGACCAACATGCTTAGTTGGATTTTTATAGTGCTAGACATGTCGCCCCACACATTATCCTGGATCTGAGCCAACCAGTCTTTGCTCTTTCTCCTTATTGCTGTGTGCTTAGTGGAGAAGCAACAAATACCCATTTTATATAGTCTTTGGTTTCAACCGATGGGGGATTGAACCCACGATTTACCGTACTCTAGGCAAACACGCTCCTCATAAAGACCCCACTCCAACACTCCACGTCAAGACTACCCTGTAAAATACACAGTACTAGAATATTAATACAAATATAGTTATATAGCAGCAGAGGCTGACATGTTAAACACATGTGATAGATGGAAGCTATTATCACATATATGTGATGTCTGATGATCCTTATATCTATTACCTACTTATATATAAAGAAAATATCAGTGTCTTAAATGTTTATGAGGGTTAAAAACTGGGATAAAGGCGAGGTTCACTTTGCCTTTGTCTTGTTTTGCACCGAATGCACATACACATTATATTTTAAGACACTGCATTAATATTGTGTTATCCTGCAGAAAAATCACATCAATCCATGACATTTATATTTTGAATTAAATAATAAAATTATATAATCATCCCTTGATTGCCCCTTTTGATATTTTCTGTCAACAAGTTTCCAAAGCTCAACAGGAAACATTTAACAGGGGTACCAGAAAAAGCTATATCTTGGTCAGTGACAGTATTAACAAAAAATTATCATGTCAATGCAATTAACCTGCTTCAATAGAACAGGGATGATTTTGTTCAGTTATTTAACTGATTTCAACTATTTTCCTCTGAATTTTTTTTTCTGGACACAGTCAGAACAGGTAAAAAATGACCGTTTTGAAAGGGGGTGTAGATGGTTTCAGTTATTTTATTTACTAGCCAGGATCATCCCTGATAGAACAAGTGCAGGTTAAAAGCATATATGTGTAGATAACATAACACACTAACATTGACCAACATTCTCTACTTAGAAGTCAATGTACAGATTGTTGCACTGTATGTATGTAATTGTTTAATTGTGAAGACTTTTGACCTCTACTTATAATTAACTTTTGACCTATACATATAATTGACTTTTGACCTATACATATAATTGACTTTTGACCTATACATATAATTGACTTTTGACCTATAATTGATTTTCACCATTGACTTATGCCATTGGTAAGTTTTTGAAGAAAGCAGTACCTTAATTAGTTTGTATATGGATTTCCTCTATCTCTTATGGTTTCCGAAATAAACTTGACTGAAAGGTAATGAGAACTTTTGCCATCACTTGGCATCCGTCGTCCATTAACTTTTCACATTTTAATCTTCCCCTCTAAAACCACTTAGCCAAATGAACTGAAACTTGGTAGGAAGCATCTATAGAAGGTCATCTATAAAGAATGCACATATTTTGTCCCGATCCATTAACAAACATGGATGCCAGAGGCAATTCTTGTTTCTGATTGGTCGATTTAAAAAAATCTTCTCCTCTGAAACCGCTTGGCCAAATGAACTGAAACTTGGTAGGAAGCATCTATGGAAGGTCCTCTATAAAGATTGCACATTTCGTCTCGATCCGTTAGCAAACATGGCCACCACAGGCAATTATCTTGTTTCTGATTGGTCAATTTCTAAAATATCTTCTCTTCTGAAACTGCTTGGCCAAGCAAACCAAAACTTGGTATGAAGCATCTATGGAAGGTCCTCTATAACGATCGCTAATTTTCCCCCGATCTGTTAGCAAACATGGCCATCATAGGCAATTCTTGTTTCTGGTTAATTCTAAAAAATCTTCTCCTCTGAAACCGTGGAGCCGAAAATGAACCGAAATTTGATAGGAAGCACCTATGGAAGGTTCTGTATAAAGTTTCCTTAAAACAAAGTGAAAGGTTTTGTAAAATTATTCTCTTTATGGGGTAGTGATGGGCCATAAATTTATTTGAGCTATTTTATGTTTAAAAGGTGTCTATAAAAGGCCCCAAATTCCGAAATTTTGTGTATTTGAAAGGTATATATAAAATGATTATTTTTCATCCAATTTGATGTGGTTTTTTTTTTAGTGGGGGAATTGATTGTGTTGAGAGCATTCTGTAGTATGTTGACAAATGTCCTCTTATCATTTAAATTTCCAAGATTAACTTGATTAACGAAAAGAGCCAATTTAAAAAAAAGTTTTTGTTTTCCATCCAGTTTTAATGCATTTTTTTTTCTTTCAAAATGATCATGTTTATAATATGCATGTATATTGATACTTAATAAACAATACATCAAATAACTTTGTCCAGCAATTTACTGTGACAAGAATAAATCCTGTGTTTGTGGTTGTGATTGTATTTTAGTTGAATTTACCTATGCAATTAGTGCATCCCTATCACCACAAAAGTTTTGAGTTCGAATCTCATTCCTGGGGGAGTGTAGTGGATACAGCATTATGTGATAAAAATTGTCAGTGCCTTGCAGCAGGACGGTGGTTTTCCCCAGGGGTTTTCTCTTGATTGCATAGGTAGTTGTAAATTCAACTACCATACAATCATGACCACGATGGCCCCAATCCTGTCTGGAGTAGGGCAACATAATTATTTTAGCTCTTTCTGTTTCAAAGATATGAGGGGATCAAAGAGGACCAATCCATGCCTGAGATTTAGAATTTGTATTTGAAGTCCCAATTAGAGTTTTTTTGTTTAAATTCATTATGAAATTTCCCGCCTGGGCTTTCAAACAGATTTGGCATTTTGGGTTCCGAAATAAAAAGGGTCAAATGGAGCCAAAATTATTAATTAAAAAAAAATTAAGTCAGATTTGCATGTAATTCTTCCCATTGAATTCTTTAAAACATCATGTTATTTTTTTGTATGGAATATGGCTACAGAATTTCTATAGTTTTTACCGTTTCCAAGATATAAGGAGGCCAAAATCGGGTCAACATCCAAAATTTTGAATTTGTATTTCAAGTCAAACTTTGATATTTTATAAGGTTTTTTTCTTAAGATTCCTCATGAAATTTCCTGCCTGTGTTGGTCAACTCTTTTGACCTTTCTCTTAATATGGGACCAGCACCCAAAATGATAATATTTTTATTTTAAGTCTGATTTGTGTGCGATTTCTATATAATTTCTATAAAATGTTGTAATCAAAATTGACATTAAATTATTAAATGGTATTTTATACAGATATATCATGTTTGGGAGGGGTATTTGCGAAGAATACCAGTCAAGAGACGAAAAATTTCCCGAGCCGAATGGTGAGGGAAATTTAGTCTCAAGACTGGTATTTTTCGCAAATACCCCTCCCAAACATGATATATCTGTTTAATTACACTGAATATTATTTAGAACACTGGCTAAATAAATAATACCTTTTGTTTGTCATTTTCAGGACCTAACATGATGTATCTGTTTAATTCTACCGAATGATGTTACATAAAACGCACAACTGATAACGTTTTACAAATTTTGTTACAAGCTTCTCGGTGAAGGGTAAAAACGGCAAATGCAATTGTTACATAAAGCGCATAACTGATAACGTTTTACAAATTTTTTTACTAGTGTCTCGGTGAAGGGTAAAAACGGCAAATACGATTTTGCAAATACCATGAAAAAAAGTTAAATCTTATGCAAATACACCTACATGAAGTAAAAATTCTGCAAATTCACAATGCAAGGCCTGAATTTGTAAAAAAATATCACGGCTATTAACCAATCAGAATCCAACATTCTTATATAAGGTGTACATGTAATTAATATCTATATTTTGTTACTTTCTTTCTTGCAGGGTTAGTGGTCATGTGACAAAATGGCCCTACACCAAGGAACATTTGCCATCTTTGAGAACAATGTAGGAGTAAGTGATGCTGTTCTCCTACATCCACTCACAGAGGAAGATTTTATTAGTAATCTTCACAACAGATTTAATCATGACCAAATATATGTAAGTGTGTCAGACATTGTATTCTAGGTGTACTCAATACAATAAAATGATGGCAGGTTGATGGTTTTCTCTAGGTACTCTGGTTTCCTCCACCAACAAAACTGACGTCCCAGTGTAGAACTAAATTTATAATAATGATCAAAATTTTGTATATTGTTTCTAAGATTTCACATATTTCACTATGCAGTCAAACCTTCCCATGTGGTCACCTGTGTGTCCTCTATTAAGCAGTCACCTGTATTAAGAGGTCACCCTTTTCTTGTCCTGCCATGGAAAAGTCCATATGAATGGAACCTCTTTTAAAAGACCACTTAGTCTTTGTCCCAAAGGTGACCTCTTAATATAAGTTTGACTATCTATCAAATGAACATATAGTATCCCATATTATATGCTCTTGTTTATTTTATGTCTTATTTGAATGAAGCTAAAAAGATAAAACATATTTAGGTTAAAAATATATCAACAATCCACTTGTAAGTGAATAATAATTTTAATTCATCTAAAAATAGAACTTAAAATTTTGATAGTTATTGAAATGTTCATACCACTTTAGCACTTAATTAAATGTTAATAAATTACCAACCTGGCTAGGATAACACATGAAAGCTCTTCAGCTTATTTCCAATGGGATCCTTTACAAATATTATCTTGAGTGGGCATTTAAGGTCAATCATCAATGATCGGGAATGTGGGATTACCGGGTTAACTTTAAATATCAAGAATGGGTAATTAATAATTTGAAATAATTACTATTAATACGAACTTTATGGCACTTATTTCCAATTCCTCACTGGTACATTTCAAGTTTCTAAAACACAGTGAATTCTTTTAAAAAAAATCTTGTCTGAAGTGGTGGAACAGATTTGGTGTAGCTTTTACCGTTTTGGAGCTATAACAAAGCAAGCATGGATCAATTATTCAAATTGTTATTTTAAGTCATACATTTTGTATTTGAACGAGTTTAACACATGAAGACCATAATTGTACCGGTATATTATGTAATTATTGCCGTTTTCGACCTAAATGAGGCTAAGACGGGGGAATTTTCTAATTTTATGTATTTACCTCACTTGACCTAAAGGGTCATTTGAGCTCTTGTAATCGCTTGGCATCAGCTGTTATCATAGTTGGCTTCATCATCTGTTGTGGCCTGGAAATTCAAGATGGTCTCCATCACAGGACTTTTTAAAAAAGTTTTAACATAAGTGAAAATTATGAAAATAATCTTTCTGAGATACTTGATTGAACCAAAACTGAATATGAATAATTGAACAGTATGTGGGCATGCTTCACAACTGAAGATAATAGATAAAAAAAATGCAAATCTAGTAAACTGTAATTAATTTATAGGGGTTAGGTTATTGTGTTTAACACCATTTTCAACAATATTTCAGTTATATCGTGGCGGTCAGTTTTATTGGTGGAGAAAACCACTGACCTGTCTCAAGTCACTGACAAACTGCATCACATAATGTTGTATCGAGTACAGCTGACCTGAGCGGGATTCGAACTCACAACCTTAGTGGTGATAGGTATTGATTGCCTAACCATAGGTACTAAGGTAGTTCTAAATCCAACTACCAAACAATCACAACCACGATGGCGACTAATTTGATATAGGTATCTTTGACATATTATATTTCAATATGAACTTCTATTTCAGACCTACATAGGAAATGTAGTGGTGTCAGTAAACCCATACAAACCTGTGTCTCTGTACACACATGACATCATCGATGAATATCGCAACAGAAACATGTATGAATTGCCTCCACACATGTAAGTATTATTACATCATAGCTAAATATAGTATCATATCGACACTATATACATGTAAATGTAAAGATCAGGGTAATGAGGAAATGCTGTTTGTCTCCGTTCAAGTTTTCTGAAAAAAGTTACTTGTCATACAAAATCCTACTTGTTCCGTTATAGATGTAATATTATTTGGGGAATCAGAAATTATTATGCCTTGTTATTTTTTTACATGACCAGCAAGGAGAAACCCTGATATTTGATGATTCAAATCTTTGTGTTTTGTCAACATTAAACAAATATATCAAAAGAACAGAATATCTAAGGAAGTCATACTTATTCTTTCACCCACACTGAATTTAGCTTGACTGCAAGCTTCCATAGCTGACTTTAAAAGATTGATGCTTGGATGAGGTTCTATTTTTCTTTGAATTTTGGTTGATATCTAAAATTGCAAATATTGCTTGTTTATAACCTGTATATTGCTTCATTTTCTCCAGATAACTCAAGCAATGTTTTTACCATTCCACATCACTGCAATTTCACCTTTGTTTAACACCAATTATAGTGAGCGAGTGATTGTTGTTTAATGCCAGCTCAGCAATTTTTCAGCTATATCAAGGCGAGAACAAATTAATTTTCAACGAGATGATGTTGAGGTTCGCTTTGTACTAGACCAACATGCTTAGTTGGATTTTTATAGTGCTAACTCACTGAAACAACAGTCTGTGGATAGACATGTCTCCCGACTCTTGACACATTATCCTGATACCGAGGCAACCAGTCTTTGCCCCTTCTCCTTAATGCTGCGTGCTTAGAGGAGAAGCAACAAATACCAATTTTATAATATTTGACTTGATCGAGGCTTGAACCCATGATCTACCACACTGGAAGTGAGCATGCTAACCATTACACCATCGATGTGGTTCCCATCACAGTTATGCAACCATTTACCCCTAGTTTTCAAAACATACTATTTCAACTTTAGTAAAGAATACATTTTGCTTTTTTAAATCGATCAGTGATTGACTTAATGTTTATTTACAGCTATGCCATCACTGATGAAGCTTACAGATCAATGAGAGACAGAAATCTTGACCAATGTATTATCATCAGTGGAGAGAGTGGTGCTGGTAAAACAGGTATGGGACTTGGTGGGGGGCAGGGTTATGGTGTTTAACTCCACTTTCAACAATATTTCAGTCAGTTTATGGTGTTTAACAAACAACGATCTACACAACACTACACTGAAAACTAAAGATTGAGTAACACATACCACACTAAAATCCTGGGGTGAACTCAGGTGCTCTGGAAGGGTAACCAGTTCCTGCTCCACTAGTGGCACCAGTCAGGTTACTCTAGTTTCAAACCCGGTGATAAGTCATGAATGAGGAAAGGACCAGGAAGTGTTTACGACAAGTGGAACATATCCGTGGTCATTTTTGACACCAATATTCCATAACAGTTAACACTACTTTCAACAGTATTTCAGTTATATCGTGGCAGTCAGTTTTATTGATGGAGGAAACCACTGACCTGCCACAAGTCACTGACAAACTTTATCACATAATGTTGTATCTAGTACACTTCGCCATGAGCAGGATTCGAACTGACAACTTTTGTGGGGGTGAGGTGTTAGGTTTCGTGTAGAACTTTGGTGTATACAGTACTGTTTGCTCAGCTTTATTATGTATTTGTAACATGAATGCATTCTTTTCCTTTGATCTTTTCATGGTTATATACCAGAATGTAAGCAACAGTTAAGAACTATGAAATAATCCATGCAGATTCGAGATGTTGTACACTTTAAATTTGGGCTGTAGTTTTATTACTCTCTGAGTCAGAGAACCGTGCAATGATCAACGACCTAGATGTGATATTGCATGGCTTCATGTTACAAAACATTTATACCATGATAAAACGGTTAAACAATCTCATGCATCGTCGTGGTATAAATATTACATTATAATTCTTATGAATACAGGGATAAAACTCAACCTTTTTTTTTAACAAGGGGCCAGCTGGGCTACTAACTTTTAATTTCTAGGGACCCAACAATATTTTAAAAAACAATATTTTTAGGGGCCCACTTTTTTTAGTTGATGTAAAACAAGATAATCACAACATTTAGACAAGAAATTATACTCACCGTGGGCGACTGTTAAATTATACTCACCGTGGACGACTGTTAAATTATACTCACCGTGGACGACTGTTAAATTATACTCACCTTGGACGACTGTTAAATTATACTCACCGTGGACGACTGTTAAATTATACTCGCCGTGGGCGACTGTTAAATTATACTCACTGTGGACGACTGTTAAATTATACTCACCGTGGGCGACTGTTAAATTATACTCACCGTGGGCGACTTAAATTATACTCACCGTGGACGACTGTTAAATTATACTCACCGTGGACGACTGTTAAATTATACTCACTGTGGACGACTGTTAAATTATACTCACCGTGGACGACTGTTGAATTATACTCACCGTGGACGACTGTTAAATTATACTCACCGTGGACGACTGTTAAATTATGCTCACCGTGGACGACTGTAAAATTATACTCACCGTGGACGACTGTTAAATTATACTCACCTTGGACGACTGTTAAATTATACTCACCTTGGACGACTGTTAAATTATACTCGCCGTGGGCGACTGTTAAATTATACTCACTGTGGACGACTGTTAAATTATACTCACCGTGGGCGACTGTTAAATTATACTCACCGTGGGCGACTTAAATTATACTCACAGTGGACGACTGTTAAATTATACTCACCGTGGACGACTGTTAAATTATACTCACTGTGGACGACTGTTAAATTATACTCACCATGGACGACTGTTGAATTATACTCACCGTGGACGACTGTTAAATTATACTCACCGTGGACGACTGTTAAATTATGCTCACCGTGGACGACTGTTAAATTATACTCACCGTGGACGACTGTTAAATTATACTCACTGTGGACGACTGTTAAATTATACTCACCGTGGACGACTGTTAAATTATACTCACCGTGGGCGACTGTTAAATTATACTCACCGTGGGCGACTTAAATTATACTCACAGTGGACGACTGTTAAATTATACTCACCGTGGACGACTGTTAAATTATACTCACTGTGGACGACTGTTAAATTATACTCACCATGGACGACTGTTGAATTATACTCACCGTGGACGACTGTTAAATTATACTCACCGTGGACGACTGTTAAATTATGCTCACCGTGGACGACTGTTAAATTATACTCACCGTGGACGACTGTTAAATTATACTCACTGTGGACGACTGTTAAATTATACTCACCGTGGACGACTGTTAAATTATACTCACCGTGGGCGACTTAAATTATACTCACCGTGGACGACTGTTAAATTATACTCACCGTGGACGACTGTTAAATTATACTCACTGTGGACGACTGTTAAATTATACTCACCGTGGACGACTGTTGAATTATACTCACCGTGGATGACTGTTAAATTATACTCACCGTGGACGACTGTTAAATTATGCTCACCGTGGACGACTGTTAAATTATACTCACCGTGGACGACTGTTAAATTATACTCACTGTGGACGACTGTTAAATTATACTCACCGTGGGCGACTGTTAAATTATACTCACTGTGGACGACTGTTAAATTATACTCACCGTGGGCGACTGTTAAATTATACTCACTGTGGGCGACTGTTAAATTATACTCACTGTGGACGACTGTTAAATTATACTCACCGTGGACGACTGTTAAATTATACTCACTGTGGACGACTGTTAAATTATACTCACCGTGGACGACTGTTAAATTATACTCACCGTGGACGACTGTTAAATTATACTCACCGTGGGAGACTGTTAAATTATACTCACGGTGGACGACTGTTAAATTATGCTCACTGTGGACGACTTAAATTATACTCACTGTGGACGACTGTTAAATTATACTCACCATGGACGACTGTTAAATTATTCTCACCGTGGGCGACTGTTAAATTATACTCACCGTGGGTGACTGTTAAATTATACTCATCGTGGGTGACTGTTAAATTATACTCACCGTGGGCAACTGTTAAATTATACTCACTGTGGGCGACTGTTAAATTATACTCACCGTGGGTGACTGTTAAATTATACTCACCGTGGACGACTGTTAAATTATACTCACCGTGGGCGACTGTTAAATTATACTCACCGTGGACGACTTAAATTTTATCTCTGGAATACATCATTTTATGTATTTTAAATATTTATCTTTGGTATTACGAGTCTTGTGTACCAAAAGTATGACCATTCTTTGACCTTTGAGGTCAACTTTAAATTTTTGATTTATTTTTGTAATACATCATTGTGAAGACTGTCATGTTATAAATGTTGTTATTTTTCTCTTACAGAGGCTAGTAAGGTTATCATGCAGTATGTGGCTGAAATATCTGGCAAAGGTCAAGATATAGATCGTGTCAAGGAACAGTTACTACAGTCAAACCCAGTATTAGAGGGTATGTATAACAGTGAAACCTGTCTAAACTGAACACCTCCTCGGTGTTCACAATAGACAGGTGTTCAGTTTATACATGTTAATAAGGATATCCTATATTGGGTCTTTATTTTAAATTCCGTTTATCAAGGATTCCAGTTTATTCAGAGCTCAGTTGAGACAAGTTCATGCTATTAATGATAAATATGACAAAAAGTCCCCCATAATGAAATACTCATACAATCTTATTGCGGTACATTTTTAGCTCACCTGACCCAAAGGGTCATGTGAGCTATTGCCATCACTTGGCGTCCGGCGTCCGTCTGTAAACTTTTTAAAAAATCTTCTCCTCTGAAACTACTGGGCCAATTTAAACCAAACTTGGCCTGAATCATCCTTAGGGGGTTCCCTTTAAAAGTTATGTCCGATGACCCTGCCGACCAACCATCATGGCCGCCATGTCTATTAATAGAACATAGGGATAAAATTGAAGAAATCTGACGGGGTCAAAATGGTCAGCACAGCAAGATCTACCTACCCTGCAATTTTGAAGTAAATCTGATTACCCATCTTGGAGTTATTGCCCTTTTTTCATCAAATTTGTATAATTTTAATACTTTTCGTCTTATATTTCAAAAATGTGCAGCATGTCAAGATCTACCTACCCTGCAATTTTGAAGTAAATTCCATTACCTATTTTGGAGTTATTGCCCTTTTTTCATCAAATTTTCAAAATTTTAAAACTTTTCGTCCTTTATTTAAAAAATTATAAGAGATAGATGTTAAGTTTAAACTGCAAACATGTTCAGCCTGTCAAGATCTATCTACATTGCAATTTTTAGCTCACCTGTATGAGCTATTGTCATCACTTGGCGTCCGTCGTTCGTCTGTAAACTTTTTAAAAAATCTTCTCCTCTGAAACCACTGGGCCAATTTAAACCAAACTTGGCCTGAATCATCCTTAAGGGGTTCCCTTTAAAAGTTATGTCCGATGACCCTGCCGACCATCCATCATGGCCACCATGTCTATAAATAGAACATAGGGGTAAAATCAGCCAAAAAATCAATTAAAAAATCCAGAAAAATCCTTTAGAGTATATTGCAATTAAATTTGATACATATGTAATATTCTTTCATAATTATGGTTGAGGACCCCATTCCCCATCAAACATGGCCACCATCGTTACTATAAATAGAAAATTAGTGAAAAAATTCATTAAAAAATTATTTTAATATCCTGTAAAGAGTCAAATGCAATCAAACCATATGGAAGGAATGCATATGTGGTCTTCTTTCAAAATTGTGATTGAAGACCTCCGGCTGTCATCCAACGTGGCCGTCACTGTTGCAAAAAATAGAAAATTATTGTCAAAAAACATATCTTAAAATCCGGTAAAAAGCCAGTTGCCACCAAACTTTATGGAAATGATGTATATATGATCCACTTTCAGATTTATGGTTGCTAACCCTGGTCGCTTATGAAAAATGGCTGCTATAGATTTTTTTGATTTTTTTTAATTCTTTAAATATTGTAAAGAGCTAATGTTGCTACCAAACTATAAAGGAACAATGCATATATAATTCTCTTTCAGACCATGAATGATGACCCCGACTGCCATCAAACATGGCCGTTGCCGCTTCTCAAACTTGAAAATTAGTGAAAAAAATCAGTAAAAAATAGAAAACTATTGAAAAAAATTAGATTCTTCTCCTCTGAAACCGTTTGACCAAATGAACTGAAACTTGGTAGGAAGCATCTATGGAAAGTCCTCTGTTGTGATTGCTCATTTCGTCCCGATCCGTTAACAAATATGGCCACCATAGACAATTCTTGTTTCTGATTGGATGATTTCTAAAAAATCTTCTCCTCTGAAACTGCTTTGCCAAATGAACCGAAACTTGGTAGGATGCATCTATGGAAGGTTCTCTATAAGGATTGCTCATTTTGTCCCGATCATTAACAAACATGGCCACCACAGGCAATTATTGTTTCTGATTGGTCAATTTCTAAAAATCTTCTACTCTGAAATGTGGTAAGAAGCATCTATGGAAGGTCCTCTATGGGAATTGCTCCTTCCGTTTTGATCCGTTAACAAACATGGCCGTCTTAGGCAATTCTTGTTTCTTATTGGTCGATTTCTGAAACAGCTTTTCCTCTGAAGCCACTTGGCCAAATGATATGAAACTTGATAAGAAGCATCTATGGAAGGTCCTCTATATAGATTGCTCATTTCGTTTTGATCCATTAACAAACATGGCTGCCACAGGCAATTCTTGTTTTAGATTGGTCAATTTCTAAAAATCTTCTTCTCTGAAACTGCTATGCCAAAATGAACAGAAATTTGGTGGGAAGCACCTATGGAAGGTTCTGTATTAAGTTTCCTCAAAGCAGAATGAAAGGTGAGCGACACAGGCTCAGCCCACTGAGCGTCTAGTTATATTGATGGTGATATTAAAGATATCTTAAAGATCACCCCTTTTAAAAAAGATTAATACAAAAAATAAAATACATAAAGAACATATTTTTTCCACATTTTGTTCATTGTTCATTTATAAAGTGTAGATAACTAAACCACTGTTTAAATTGAAATGAATCAGGTAAAGTTAATCAGAAATTGTTTTTATTGATAAACAATTGATAATTATATGTATAACCTTTGAAGTTATTAAAAGCAGTTGGTTGCCCATGGTCGATATTTCTCTGCGGGTACTCCGGCTTCTTCCACCACTAAAACTAGTCACCATGATATAGCTGAAATATTGCTGAAAGTGGCGTTAAACACAATAAATCAAATTAAATCAATTAAAAGCAATGAGTGAGTTACTTTCTCATCCTGTGAGTGAGTTACTTTCTCATCCTGGTTGATATGCATGATGTACATTTTGTACTAGTAAGATTTTGTTTTTATTTTAAGAGAAAATAGCTTTATTTTTGTTTTTGCTTTTTTGTGAGATTTAGTATAATTCTTAAGCAGACTTGAATTGTTTATGATATCTTCATGTTCCAAAAATAACTTATTAAAAAATACAAAGAAAATTTGACATATCCAAACAGACACATAATTTCTTTTCCCATTGTTTTGATCCATTGTTTTGTCCTAGACCCTGAAAATATATATTACGGATTTAGTTTGTTACACAAATTTTCATTGGTTCTTCAACCATGAATGTCAGCATATATTCGGAAAACAGATGGGATATATATGTACGTCTTCAATCTCCCAACAAAAAATACCAATAACAATACGGCCGACAAGAAAGAAATATTTACGCTTTACTGAATCAATAGTATTATACGCAATAATAAATGTATTTTTACTAAATTAAATGCTGTTTTTATACTCAATACTGCTGTATAGAAAAAAATATATTACAACAGTTAATTTTGTCACAAACACCAGATCGATTCAGCAAACTCCTACATTCCATGGCTGTACCATATTATTGGCAGAGGAAATCCGAGAACTCTGAGAAAACAAGCGACCTGCCTCAAGTCACTGACAAGCTTTATCACATAGTGTTATATCGAGTAAACCTCGCCTGAGTGGGATTTGAATTGACAATGTTAGTGGTGATGAGCATTGATTGCACAGGTAGTTATAAACCCAACTACCATACGAACATGACCACGACGGCCCCCTCTTTATTTGGAAGAATTCTAGAAATATATATGGATTTGTTTTTTAATTTCAGCTTTCGGTAATGCCAAGACAAACAGGAATGACAACTCCTCTCGTTTTGTAAGTTAGTTACCATGGAAACATGTATTGTATATTGTTTGTGTAGCATCACACCAACAAATACAATGTAGCTGCTGTAATTCTTACATTACTGCTTTATTTATTAAGGAGCCTTGGTTACTGGGTAGTTATGGTAATTCTTACATTACTACTTTATTTATTAAGGAGCCTTGGTTACTGGGTAGTTATGGTAATTCTTACATTACTGCTTTATTTATTAAGGAGCCTTGGTTACTGGGTAGTTATGGTAATTCTTACATTACTGCTTTATTTATTAAGGAGCCTTGGTTACTGGGTAGTTATGGTAATTCTTACATTACTGCTTTATTTATTAAGGGGCCTTGGTTACTGGGTAGTTATGGTAATTCTTACATTACTGCTTTATTTATTAAGGAGCCTTGGTTACTGGGTAGTTATGGTAATATTCTTACATTACTGCTTTATTTATTAAGGAGCCTTGGTTACTGGGTAGTTATGGTAATTCTTACATTACTGCTTTATTTATTAAGGAGCCTTGGTTACTGGGTAGTTATCTTACATTACTGCTTTATTTATTAAGGAGCCTTGGTTACTGGGTAGTTATGGTAATTTAATTCTGAACTTAAGCTTTATTAGTTAATAAGTAGAGACTAGATATTTTATCAAATTTCATGGCATTTCAGCTGTTTTTATTATACGACAGCTAAAACATTGACTGTCATATTATGTTATGATGCTGTTGTCGTCCGTTTGTAAGACAGATTGGTTTCCGTGCGATAACTTTATGTTAAGTTGTAGTTGACAGATTCTTCCGAATTTTTCACACAAATATCCTTGACACTGAATAAAGGGTTGTATTTATTTTGGGTTTTGTAACCTTATCCGTTGTTAAACAAGAGGTCATAAGGTGCAAAAATGGATATTTCTGTTATTTGTACACAGAAAGCAGGGCTCACGTTAGAGGGGGACTAGGGCAAAGAAGTTGCCTTGTGAAGGTTGACTTTGCTTTCTCGTTGGTCAAAAGTGAACTTCAAGTCGCCTTATGTCGCCCATGTCATTTATGAAAATGTCGTTATCGTGTTTATTGAAATCTATCGTATTCGTTAAGTATTTTGAAAGTGATTTTCTTGAAAACATCTACATCTGCATTATACAATGCTCCGTCAATTGACATTGTGACAACTATGCATTGCCATTGGTGTGAACAGACCATATATTAATGTAAAGTAATCCATAACGGATTAAAAAAAACTTTAATTTCGTTCAATGACAAACAACAATATTACTGGTGCCATATTGTAAAGGGGACGCAACCCGGCAGGCACTGTGCTACGGGAAATGTTGACCAAACTTTTTGTTCGAAGCTACTTTCAACAAAACGAAGCTTGGATTTTTTTTTTTTATCATTTCTGTGACATAAGTCATATTTCTCATGTTTGATATGTTCATATTTGCGAAAGGTTGGCCATTCAAAATTCTCTGAAATGCACGGGAACGCATCAGATTTTTATCGATCTACATTGGTATTTTTTACTTGACACCGGGTTTAAATATTACAAACTATCGAACGGTTTATTCATATACAGACATGTGTAAACGTTAATGCTTATGCAATTAAAAAATAGACTTGAAACTACAGTACTTAGCTTTATTCCATTTTGCAATCTGATTTAAGGTCTGACAAATAATAACTACATTTTTGACTGGCAGTGTTCATGACAATATACGTTTGTGCTATATTTTCATTATCTAGCTATATATAGTTGGACCGTTGAACTAATTGGCAGAGACATCTGTCTTCTGATGCAGATTACACAAATATGAGTTATTACAATTTGTGTGGTATTAGATTACAGCACAGTAATATTTCAAAAGGAAAAAAAGGGGGGGGGGGAGGTACTTATGAAAAAATCACAGGTATGCAGTAAAAGTACTAATTTTCGCGGTGTACTAATTTTCGCTTCTTTCGAGGAGGACGTCAGACAGCGAAAAATAGTACCCTTAAAAAACTGTAACGAAAGATTACTTATGTCAGTCCTTGATAACAGTAATTTCAACCCAACATGTCGACTTTTTGTATTCTTTACATGATCAATGTGGAGTATTTCTATCAAGTGTATTTTGTGAACTTTTTATTTTGTACAAAATGTATACGGTACTATATATTTAATTATTGGTATTTTTATGTAAAGTTGAAGTGTTTTCCGGTATTTCGTTTTCATTGTGTATCCGATTGTCTCCCATGTAGCCATACCATTCAATTCTATTTATAGTTTTCAGGGCAACTGATCATGTTAAACTGTTTTATGATCATGACCTCCTATTATAATTAAGACATACACAAATGTACGTTTCAAGAATAAAATTTAATTACAAAATTACGTAAAATACTGCCATAATTACAGGTACACTGAGTGTCAATAGTAGAAATAAAGTATTAAAACTACAGTGTGCGTCAAACCGTGAAATTATGCTGTAAATGTGACACAGATAATTAGGGTAATCATAGTCGACAATTGTCAACACGTTCTTTGATACATGTTTTTTCCCACCCCCTAATTATCCCCCCGCCAACGAAGTTGTGAAGGGATATAGTCAAACCTGCTTTAGTGACCACCTCTATTAAGTTA
Organism: Bathymodiolus brooksi; assembly: GCA_963680875.1. Lineage (NCBI taxonomy): Eukaryota > Metazoa > Mollusca > Bivalvia > Mytilida > Modiolidae > Bathymodiolus > Bathymodiolus brooksi. The sequence continues at coordinate 25,388,857 of OY804584.1, forward strand.
CAGTCAAACCTTCTTTAGTGACCACCTCTATTAAGTTACAGTCAAACCTGCTTTAGTGACCACCTCTATTAAGTTACAGTCAAACCTTCTTTAGTGACCACCTCTATTAAGTTACAGTCAAACCTTCTTTAGTGACCACCTCTATTAAGTTACAGTCAAACCTGCTTTAGTGACCACCTCTATTAAGTTACAGTCAAACCTTCTTTAGTGACCACCTCTATTAAGTTACAATCAAACCTTCTTTAGTGACCACCTCTATTAAGTTACAGTCAAACCTTCTTTAGTGACCACCTCTATTAAGTTACAGTCAAACCTGCTTTAGTGACCACCTCTATAAAGTTACAGTCAAACCTTCTTTAGTGACCACCTCTATTAAGTTACAGTCAAACCTGCTTTAGTGACCACCTCTATTAAGTTACAGTCAAACCTTCTTTAGTGACCACCTCTATTAAGTTACAGTCAAACCTTCTTTAGTGACCACCTCTATTAAGTTACAGTCAAACCTTCTTTAGTGACCACCTCTACTAAGTTACAGTCAAACCTTCTTTAGTGACCACCTCTATTAAAATACAGTCAAACCTGCTTTAGTGACCACCTCTATTAAGTTACAGTCAAACCTTCTTTAGTGACCACCTCTATTAAGTTACAGTCAAACCTTCTTTAGTGACCACCTCTATTAAGTTACAGTCAAACCTGCTTTAGTGACCACCTCTATTAAGTTACAGTCAAACCTTCTTTAGTGACCACCTCTATTAAGTTACAGTCAAACCTTCTTTAGTGACCACCTCTATTAAGTTACAGTCAAACCTGCTTTAGTGACCACCTCTATTAAGTTACAGTCAAACCTTCTTTAGTGACCACCTCTATTAAGTTACAATCAAACCTTCTTTAGTGACCACCTCTATTAAGTTACAGTCAAACCTTCTTTAGTGACCACCTCTATTAAGTTACAGTCAAACCTGCTTTAGTGACCACCTCTATAAAGTTACAGTCAAACCTTCTTTAGTGACCACCTCTATTAAGTTACAGTCAAACCTGCTTTAGTGACCACCTCTATTAAGTTACAGTCAAACCTTCTTTAGTGACCACCTCTATTAAGTTACAGTCAAACCTTCTTTAGTGACCACCTCTATTAAGTTACAGTCAAACCTTCTTTAGTGACCACCTCTACTAAGTTACAGTCAAACCTTCTTTAGTGACCACCTCTATTAAAATACAGTCAAACCTGCTTTAGTGACCACCTCTATTAAGTTACAGTCAAACCTTCTTTAGTGACCACTTCTATTAAGTTACAATCAAACCTGCTTTAGTGACCACCTCTATTAAGTTACAGTCAAACCTTCTTTAGTGACCACTTCTATTAAGTTACAATCAAACCTGCTTTAGTGACCACCTCTATTAAGTTACAGTCAAACCTGCTTTAGTGACCACCTCTATTAAGTTACAGTCAAACCTTCTTTAGTGACCACTTCTATTAAGTTACAATCAAACCTGCTTTAGTGACCACCTCTATTAAGTTACAGTCAAACCTTCTTTAGTGACCACCTCTATTAAGTTACAGTCAAACCTTCTTTAGTGACCACCTCTATTAAGTTACAGTCAAACCTTCTTTAGTGACCACCTCTATTAAGTTACAGTCAAACCATCTTTAATGACCACCTCTATTAAGTTACAGTCAAACCTTCTTTAGTGACCACCTCTATTAAGTTACAGTCGAACCTTCTTTAGTGACCACCTCTATTAAGTTACAGTCAAACCTTCTTTAGTGACCACCTCTATTAAGTTACAGTCAAACCTTCTTTAGTGACCACCTCTATTAAGTTACAGTCAAACCTTCTTTAGTGACCACCTCTATTAAGTTACAATCAAACCTTCTTTAGTGACCACCTCTATTAAGCATTAGCATGTACAGTGTAACCTTATTTTTAATTTCCCTTCACAGTACATTTCATATTAATTAAACCTGTATTAAGTGACCACCTGTCTTATCTGACCCTATTTCAGTGTTCCCTTGAAAGGTCACATAGGACAGGTTAGACTGTATTACATGTTGGTATATATTATAGTGTGATATTAGAACTATCATACAGATGTATAAATTATAGTGTGATATTAGAACTATCATACAGATGTATATATTATAGTGTGATGTTAGAACTATCATACAGATGTATAAATTATAGTGTGATATTAGAACTATCATACAGATGTATAAATTATAGTGTGATATTAGAACTATCATACAGATGTATACATTATAGTGTGATGTTAGAACTATCATACAGATGTATGAATTATAGTGTGATATTAGAACTATCATACAGATGTATATATTATAGTGTGATGTTAGAACTATCATACAGATGTATACATTATAGTGTGATATTAGAACTATCATACAGATGTATACATTATAGTGTGATGTTAGAACTATCTTACAGATGTATACATTATAGTGTGATATTAGAACTATCATACAGATGTATAGATTATAGTGTGATATTAGAACTATCATACAGATGTATACATTATAGTGTGATGTTAGAACTATCATACAGATGAGTTACTAATTCAATTTCAAAGAAACTTTTGATCATTTCAGGGAAAATACATGGATATTGAGTTTGACTATAAAGGTGATCCGTTGGGAGGCGTTATTACAAATTGTAAGTACTATGTAGTAGATATTTCTCTATATGAATCCCCAAGGAGGATCTATAAGGCCTATCCCAGCACCATATATTTACCTGCATGATTTATGGTTGTTCTCGTCTTTAATATAACTGATGGGCCGTCACGGTCTTGATTGCATGGTAGTTGGATTTATGACTATCCATGCAATCAGTACCTATCACCATTAACGTTGTGTGTTTGAATCCCGCTCAGGCAAGGTGTGCTCGATACAACATTATGTGATAAAGTTTGTAAGTGACTTGTGGCAGATCTTTGGTTTTCTCCGGATACTCCGGTTTCCCCCAACAATAAAACTGACCTCCACGGTATAACTGAAATATTGTTGAAAGTGGTGTTAAGCACCATAATCATAATCCTGAATATAACTGAAAGACTTCACTTAACATTCAACAGTCAATGTTTTATTTGTAAAGACAATTATTTGTTATGAATAATTATAAAACAGTTTCTCTATACTTCCAATGCCACAATGCCATCAGTTGTAGAAATACTTTTTAGCTCAACTGACCCAAAGGTTTATGTCAGGTATTGTCGTCATCTGTTGTTAGGAAGATGATGGTGAACTCAGGTGCTCTGGAAGAGTAAACAGTTCATCTAGTGGCATCTGTTGTTAGGAGAGTTTGAAAGATGATGGTGAACTCAGGTGCTCTGGAAGAGTAAACAGTTCATCTAGTGGCATCTGTTGTTAGGAGAGTTTGAAAGATGATGGTGAACTCAGGTGCTCTGGAAGAGTAAACAGTTCATCTAGTGGCATCTGTTGTTAGGAGAGTTTGAAAGATGATGGTGAACTCAGGTGCTCTGGAAGAGTAAACAGTTCATCTAGTGGAATCTGTTGTTAGGAGAGTTTGAAAGATGATGGTGAACTCAGGTGCTCTGGAAGAGTAAACAGTTCATCTAGTGGCATCTGTTGTTAGGAGAGTTTGAAAGATGATGGTGAACTCAGGTGCTCTGGAAGAGTAAACAGTTCATCTGGTGGCATCTGTTGTTAGGAGAGTTTGAAAGATGATGGTGAACTCAGGTGCTCTGGAAGAGTAAACAGTTCATCTAGTGGCATCTGTTGTTAGGAGAGTTTGAAAGATAATGGTGAACTCAGGTGCTCTGGAAGAGTAAACAGTTCATCTAGTGGCATCTGTTGTTAGGAGAGTTTGAAAGATGATGGTGAACTCAGGTGCTCTGGAAGAGTAAACAGTTCATCTAGTGGCATCTGTTGTTAGGAGAGTTTGAAAGATGATGGTGAACTCAGGTGCTCTGGAAGAGTAAACAGTTCATCTAGTGGCATCTGTTGTTAGGAGAGTTTGAAAGATGATGGTGAACTCAGGTGCTCTGGAAGAGTAAACAGTTCATCTAGTGGCATCTGTTGTTAGGAGAGTTTGAAAGATGATGGTGAACTCAGGTGCTCTGGAAGAGTAAACAGTTCATCTAGTGGCATCTGTTGTTAGGAGAGTTTGAAAGATGATGGTGAACTCAGGTGCTCTGGAAGAGTAAACAGTTCATCTAGTGGCATCTGTTGTTAGGAGCGTTTGAAAGATGATGGTGAACTCAGGTGCTCTGGAAGAGTAAACAGTTCATCTAGTGGCATCTGTTGTTAGGAGAGTTTGAAAGATGATGGTGAACTCAGGTGCTCTGGAAGAGTAAACAGTTCATCTAGTGGCATCTGTTGTTAGGAGAGTTTGAAAGATGATGGTGAACTCAGGTGCTCTGGAAGAGTAAACAGTTCATCTAGTGGCATCTGTTGTTAGGAGAGTTTGAAAGATGATGGTGAACTCAGGTGCTCTGGAAGAGTAAACAGTTCATCTAGTGGCATCTATTGTTAGGAGAGTTTGAAAGATGATGGTGAACTCAGGTGCTCTGGAAGAGTAAACAGTTCATCTAGTGGCATCTGTTGTTAGGAGAGTTTGAAAGATGATGGTGAACTCAGGTGCTCTGGAAGAGTAAACAGTTCATCTAGTGGCATCTGTTGTTAGGAGAGTTTGAAAGATGATGGTGAACTCAGGTGCTCTGGAAGAGTAAACAGTTCATCTAGTGGCATCTGTTGTTAGGAGAGTTTGAAAGATGATGGTGAACTCAGGTGCTCTGGAAGAGTAAACAGTTCATCTAGTGGCATCTGTTGTTAGGAGAGTTTGACAGATGATGGTGAACTCAGGTGCTCTGGAAGAGTAAACAGTTCATCTAGTGGCATCTGTTGTTAGGAGAGTTTGAAAGATGATGGTGAACTCAGGTGCTCTGGAAGAGTAAACAGTTCATCTAGTGGCATCTGTTGTTAGGAGAGTTTGAAAGATGATGGTGAACTCAGGTGCTCTGGAAGAGTAAACAGTTCATCTAGTGGCATCTGTTGTTAGGAGAGTTTGAAAGATGATGGTTAACTCAGGTGCTCTGGAAGAGTAAACAGTTCATCTAGTGGCATCTGTTGTTAGGAGAGTTTGACAGATGATGGTGAACTCAGGTGCTCTGGAAGAGTAAACAGTTCATCTAGTGGCATCTGTTGTTAGGAGAGTTTGAAAGATGATGGTGAACTCAGGTGCTCTGGAAGAGTAAACAGTTCATCTAGTGGCATCTGTTGTTAGGAGAGTTTGAAAGATGATGGTTAACTCAGGTGCTCTGGAAGAGTAAACAGTTCATCTAGTGGCATCTGTTGTTAGGAGAGTTTGACAGATGATGGTGAACTCAGGTGCTCTGGAAGAGTAAACAGTTCATCTAGTGGCATCTGTTGTTAGGAGAGTTTGAAAGATGATGGTGAACTCAGGTGCTCTGGAAGAGTAAACAGTTCATCTAGTGGCATCTGTTGTTAGGAGAGTTTGAAAGATGATGGTGAACTCAGGTGCTCTGGAAGAGTAAACAGTTCATCTAGTGGCATCTGTTGTGTTTCTCTAGTTACAAACCAGGTGATAAGTCATTAATGAGGAAAGGACCAGGAATTGTTTACAACAGGTGGAACATATCCGTGGTTATTTGTGACACAGATATTCCGTAACGGTTAACCAAGGCATGGTGGTGACCATAACACCTTTGAAGTGATGAATTCAACTTGACCAATAGGAACACTTAAGCTTGGTTAGTAATGTTAGCTGTAACCTACTATCAAGGAAATCCTGATACGAACCACTAGCTCTGGAATAACAGATCAACTAACAGATATATGCAGGTGCTGCTTTAATGTTGCTAAATATAAATGGAAAGTTCACAATGGGAAAATTGAAATCGTCTCTTTTCATAATGTTTCGTTCTTAACCGGCCCTCACTGTCAATATTGATGTGTTTGTCAAGGTATGAAGCAGACCTATGTGTATCTGTGACATCCTTTATTTAAAGCTCTATAGGATAGATACGACCAACAAAATCACCAAAACTAGAATTATTTAGTGAAAGGACATCATCTATATAGTGGAACATGAAACTAACATTTATCAGGTACGCTCAGTCAAAAGATTGGAAAGCCAAATAATTTAAATGCCTTTAAGAGCAAGAAAACAAAGGGCCTAAATTAAGATTGTCAAAACCGGCCTACGTTTCCTATGCATTGGGGAGATTGACCTTAGTTTTGAAAAATTACATTGTTAGCAAATTATTAAAACATTTCAACATTTCATTATTTGCTTTTTTTTCCAGATTTACTTGAAAAGGTAAGAACTATTTTCCTTTTTTAAGTTTTGAATGACATTGAAAATGATGAGTCATTGTAACATAAGAAATATGACATTGAAAATGATCAGTCATTGTAACATAAGAAACATGACATTGAAAATGATCAGTCATTGTAACATAAGAAACACTTATGATGCTAGAGATAAAAACTATAACATACTAATAGGGGTTTCATTAGGAGAGATTGTCTCATGTGGACCATTCTCTATCCAGAGTTGTCGTTCCTGCTACGCTAGACTCTATCTCTGTCAACACCCAATTTACAAGATTCTTGTAAAAGTTAGAAACAGTAAAAAAATGTAATTAAAATTGTTTTAATTATTGTAAATATCAATAAAGATGATATTTCAAATCAATTCTCTCATAAAAATGATTTCCCCCCCACTTCTTGGAGAAATATTTTGCGGAGGTGAAAATTAAAAAGTTAAAAACGATCACAAATCATTTTTAAGAGAGAATTGATTTGAAATGAGTGATTTATTTTCATCTTTATTGATATTTACAATAATTAAAACAATTTTAAGTACATTTTTTTACTGTTTGTAAATTCTTGTAAACTGGGCGTTGACAGAGATAGAGTCTAGCATAGTAGGAACGACAACTCTGGATAGAGAATGCCATGTGGACATGTGTTTTTTTTTATGTCAAGCTGGAGTTTACTTCCCAGTTCCTTATTTGTCTTATTGGGGTTAGAGTAAGAGTTATGGTGTTTAATGCCACTTTTAACAATGTATCAGTTATTTCGTGGCGGTCAGTTTTTTTGATGGAGGAAACTGGAGTACCCGGAGAAAACCACCGACCTGTTGCAAATCACTGACATTCTTTATTACATAATGTTGTATCGAGTACACCTCACAATGAGTGGGATTCAAACTCACAACAATGGAATAAAAACTCTGCATAAATGAACAGATCATTTATACAAACTGAGACATAGAAATAACATTTAAATTAAAACTACACAATCTTAGTAACTTATTTGTTAGTTATTTGCGACAGGTCGGTGGTTTTCTGCGGGTACTCCGGTTTCCTCCAACAATAAAACTGTTTGCCACAATATAGCTGAAATATTGTTGAAAGTGGCATTAAACACCATAAACCAACCAACTAATAATTTCTTTTAAAATAAACATATGCAATGTGTTCAGTACAGTAATTATTTGTTTGTTTGTTTATAATCACGAGTAGCTGTGCTTTGAGTTGAGTAATTAATTGTTTGTTTATAGTCACGAGTAGCTGTGCATTGAGTTGAGTAATTAATTGTTTATTTGTTTATAGTCACGAGTAGCTGTGCATTGTGTTCAGTAATTAATTGTTTGTTTGTTTATAATCATGAGTAGCTGTGCATTGTGTTCAGTAATTAATTGTTTATTTGTTTATAGTCACGAGTAGCCTTCCAGATGAAGGGAGAGAGGAACTTCCATGTGTTCAGTAATTAATTGTTTATTTGTTTATAGTCACGAGTAGCTGTGCATTGTGTTCAGTAATTAATTGTTTATTTGTTTATAGTCACGAGTAGCTGTGCATTGTGTTCAGTAATTAATTGTTTATTTATTTATAGTCACGAGTAGCCTTCCAGATGAAGGGAGAGAGGAACTTCCATGTGTTCAGTAATTAATTGTTTATTTGTTTATAGTCACGAGTAGCTGTGCATTGTGTTCAGTAATTAATTGTTTATTTGTTTATAGTCACGAGTAGCTGTGCATTGTGTTCAGTAATTAATTGTTTATTTGTTTATAGTCACGAGTAGCTGTGCATTGTTTTCAGTAATTAATTGTTTGTTTGTTTATAATCACGAGTAGCCTTCCAGATGAAGGGAGAGAGGAACTTCCATGTGTTCAGTAATTAATTGTTTATTTGTTTATAATCACGAGTAGCCTTCCAGATGAAGGGAGAGAGGAACTTCCATGTGTTCAGTAATTAATATTTTATTTGTTTATAGTCACGAGTAGCTGTGCATTGTGTTCAGTAATTAATTGTTTATTTATTTATAGTCATGAGTAGCTGTGCATTGTGTTCAGTAATTAATTGTTTGTTTGTTTATAATCACGAGTAGCTGTGCATTGTGTTCAGTAATTAATTGTTTGTTTGTTTATAATCACGAGTAGCTGTGCATTGTGTTCAGTAATTAATTGTTTATTTGTTTATAGTCACGAGTAGCTGTGCATTGTGTTCAGTAATTAATTGTTTATTTGTTTATAGTCACGAGTAGCTGTGCATTGTGTTCAGTAATTAATTGTTTATTTGTTTATAGTCACGAGTAGCCTTCCAGATGAAGGGAGAGAGGAACTTCCATGTGTTCAGTAATTAATTGTTTATTTGTTTATAATCACGAGTAGCCTTCCAGATGAAGGGAGAGAGGAACTTCCATGTGTTCAGTAATTAATATTTTATTTGTTTATAGTCACGAGTAGCTGTGCATTGTGTTCAGTAATTAATTGTTTATTTATTTATAGTCATGAGTAGCTGTGCATTGTGTTCAGTAATTAATTGTTTGTTTGTTTATAATCACGAGTAGCTGTGCATTGTGTTCAGTAATTAATTGTTTGTTTGTTTATAATCACGAGTAGCTGTGCATTGTGTTCAGTAATTAATTGTTTATTTGTTTATAGTCACGAGTAGCTGTGCATTGTGTTCAGTAATTAATTGTTTATTTGTTTATAGTCACGAGTAGCTGTGCATTGTGTTCAGTAATTAATTGTTTATTTGTTTATAGTCACGAGTAGCCTTCCAGATGAAGGGAGAGAGGAACTTCCATGTGTTCTATCAATTGTTACAAGGTGCTGGCAAAGATCTATTAGGTAATGTCTACAACCTGTTATATAGTGATGTCCTCGATTCATGTTTTGAGGCAGAGGAGGGGGTTTATCGTATTTAACACCATTTTCATCAATATTTCAGTTTTTTTGGTGGAGGAAACCGAAGGACCCAGAGAAAATTCATCGACCTGCGGCATGTCACTGACAAACTTTATCACATAATGTTTTATCAAGTACACCTTGCCATGAACAGGGTTCGAACTCACGTTAGTGGTGATAGGCACTGATTGCACAGGTAGTTATAGTTCTATATATGATCACGACCACGACAGCCCCCAACATTTATTACAGAGTGAGAAAAAAGATGAGAATAATATTATTTATTCAATATTTCAATTTTTATACCATCTCAAAATTTTGTGGCCATATTATGTTATTGATTTGTCGTCTTAAAGTCTAGACAAAATGGTTTCCGTGCGATATCTTTGGTTCTAGTTGACTAATCCTTCTGAATTTGTGACGCACATATCCTTGGCACTAAATGGATGATGGTAATGGTTTGGCATATCCACCACTTGAAGGGAATTATGTATAGACAGTTTAAACATTGACAGTCAACAATTTCACCAACATGAACAAAAAAGAACAACCACCTTTCACCTCAACTTATTGAACTCAAAATAGACTGTGACATAATCAGACAGATGCCAATGTAAATCTAGATTCTAGCTTGGGATTATCAGACAGATGCCAATGTAAATCTATATTCTAGCTTGACATAATCAGACAGATGCCAATGTAAATCTAGATTCTAGCTTGACATAATCAGACAGATGCCAATGTAAATCTAGATTCTAGCTTGACATAATCAGACAGATGCCAATGTAAATCTAGATTCAAGCTTGACATAATCAGACAGATGCCAATGTAAATCTAGATTCTAGCTTGACATAATCAGACAGATGCCAATGTAAATCTAGATTCTAGCTTGACATAATCAGACAGATGCCAATGTAAATCTAGATTCTAGCTTGACATAATCAGATAGATGCCAATGTAAATCTAGATTCTAGCTTGACATAATCAGACAGATGCCAATGTAAATCTAGATTCTAGCTTGACATAATCAGACAGATGCCAATGTAAATCTAGATTCTAGCTTGACATAATCAGACAGATGCCAATGTAAATCTAGATTCTAGCTTGGGACAGGCACAAAAATGTGGTTGGCTACATGTTTTGATTTGTTTGCTATTTGTGACTTTTTTAGCTATATCCATGGCAACCGACTTTCTTCCTATCTACCCGGGTAATATACATTTCTCTCTGTTTTTTGTAGATGAATTAAAACTTTCAGAGAATCCAGAAACGTACACATTTCTACGACAGAGTGGATGCATAGATGTTGATACAGTAGATGACGTACATAGTTTTAAAGTTATAAAGGTGGGTTCATTAAAACGGTGACAAGACAGCTGGAACCAGCAAATTTATAACAAATGGCTCAAAATATATTCCTTAGTTGGAAAGACTACTTGATCTTATTAATAAGATTAAAAATTGCAAGAAACAGGTAGTCTTGACCAGATGTCATATCGCACATATTAGATTGACACATAGTTATCTATTAAATAATGAGGAATGACCGGAATGTATTCCGTGTAATTCTAGTTGTTCACTAAGACATATTTTAATTGACTGCGTAGATGTTGCCGATATCAGTCAGATATTCAACACTGTACCTAATTTATTTACAAATGTCGCAGGCAACACAATTTTGAAATTTTTTAAAGAAATTAATTTATATACAAAAATATAGTTAGACAACACACATTCTAAATATATCGTTTTATCATTTTAATGTTTCTTTTATTTGTAAATATAACCCGGATAGATAAGTATGTTTTATTTCTAAGAGTCTTGCAGGTGTCCAAGTTAATAAATGAATAAATAAACTAGCCACGATATAGCTGAAATACTGCCTGGTTTTTTCGATCATATATTTATGAAGAAGAAGAAATTTTTAAATTAAGTGAATTTCTTTTTGTTTTCAGAATGGTATGGAAGTGATTGGTTTTAAGACTGAAGAAGTAATGATGACATTCCAGCTGGTAGCCAGCATATTAAAGTTAGGCAATGTAGAATTTAGTCCTAAAAGTAATAAAGATGGCACAGATGGATGTGACTTGTCAGACATGTCAGGTATGATTGATTGATTGGTGTTTAACGTCAACTTTTGCAGTATTTCAGCTACATCGTTGCGTGAACAATTATTATATTAACTTTGACACCTACAAGATCCTTAAACATAAAACATGCTTGTCTATATAAAACAGTTATGAATCTGACATAAACCATGTGTTGTGTTGTAACAGTGGGGAAGAAAGAGTACCTACTTCATGTAATCACATCCTCTAACAGTGATTGGTTTTAAGACTGAATCTTCAATATGCTTTAAACAAATAATTTTGTTGTAAAACAAAATTATTTGTTTAAAGCATATTGAAGATTTGATTTTTGATGATGATAATCCTTTTTTTTCTACATTGGTTCCGTTTGAGCAGTCAAATTGCACAATCGTAACTACTCGGCCATTCTCGCTACCCTGCAAATAACCTTGTATGCATTAGGCGTATAAATCGCACTACTTTTCACATGTCAGTTACATGAAAGTTTGATCAAGTTATATTTTAAATTTTTTTTCTATATTTCAATTAAAGTTTTAATTAGTTTTGCATGATTAGATTTTACTTAGTATGTCTTCCATATTGGATTTTCGTGGACTATATTTTTGTGCGGCTTAACTTAACTTAACTTCCGGCAAACAATTTAAGAAGAATTTCTACTATGTACGTACAAGGTTATTTGCAGGGTAGCGAGAATGGCCGAGTAGTTACGATTGTCAAATTGCATTGACTGGATAAATGTTTAACCAAGATGTGGATTTTCTTGATTCATGATAAGTGATGGTAAGGAACAGTGCAGACGTCACAGAGGACATTAGAACAATGTTTGTTTCTGCTATTTATAGACATTTTGTCAGTTGTTTGGGCTTTTTGACATTTCAGACTAAACACAAAATATGTACATTGTTGGAAAATATCTAATTACTTTTCACTCGCTGTGAAACAGGACAGAAAAGCTTTTCTACCTGTTTCTGAAGCCAGGGGTTCAAAATTATGAAGGTCTGAGGTCGTGACCTTTGCTACTGACTTCAGACTTTTACATTGGGTATTAGCTGTGCCCACAGAACTTTTGATTTTCGTCTGAAGCATCATTACATTTTGATAAGTTTATTGCATTAAATTGTAGATCTGCTCATTTTGTTGAAAATGTTTATTACAAATAATATTTAACGGCACCAGTCATAAATATTTATCAATTTTTTTGCAAAGGGAACCACCCCATTGTTATTATTCACTTCCGTAAAGCAAACTCAAAAAAGGCCTTCAGAATTTAAAACTGAGTCCTGGACCTTTCAATTGTAAAAAAAAATTATCCTGTAAAGCTTGTTCAAATAATTATATATATATTTTTTAAAATGTATGTATATTGTCTATTTATCTCACATGACCATGATACATACCCTCAGTTGGCCAAGTCTACAAGAATACAGCATAAAAGCTAAACTGCAAATGCTCCATATAATTGTAAACAACAAAATAGAAATACCTCATGAAAACATACTACTAAAAAGTCAGTCGAAAACATAGCCAAACCTTTAGACAAATCCTATGTAATAAAGACAGTTACAAATTTTCATTTTTCTGCAGAACAATAAAAGATTGGAATAAATTACCAGAAAACATCACAAACAATACCACAACAGATGCATTTAAAAAGGGCCTCTCACACGAGGTGCTCCCCAAAACCTTCCTATACCTCCAATAAAAATTTTTAAAATGTCGGCATCTGTAAACATTACACATTCTAATCTTCTCCTAAACCACTCAGTGGAATCAAACTTGGTAGAAATGTTGATTTGCGTGATCCCCTAAAAAACTGTTTCTTATTTCAATCAGAAATCCATGAAAGGAATAAAAAGTGTCAGAAAGGCTGTTTTTTGGTTTTTATATGTGGAACATTTGTTTTTCAACCAATTTGATTATATTTGTGTATTTCAGAAATCAAAGATGTTTGTGAGTTATTTGGTTGTTCTACTGATCTGATGTTTGAGGCCTTGACCCAAAGAACAGTCGAGGCCAAAGGTGACAAGGTCAGAAGAGATTTGGAGGTTGCTGATGTAAGTTAAAAAAAAAGAAAAAAGAATCTGATAACTGCTAACATCAATGCTGACCCAACAATGACACGATCATTTCAAGTGAAAAACCAGAAGAAACAGACAGAGTTGTTACTCTCTTATAAAGTCTGTAATGAAAGAGGGGTGGTCTTCCTTGATGGGAACAATTTAGTAGTATTTTATTATCTCAGTGCATCTAAAATTTGAGCTCAGATTTTAACAGCAGCTGCATGGTCGTCTGTAGTTCAACATATATTCCGGGTTTTTCTGTTAAATTTTTCTTTCTGCTAGTTTATACAGATTATGCATAGTTTGATAAAAAAATCTTCTGCTCATAAACATGAGCAGAAATGATATTTGATTGGCCTACTTTCAAAATTATGTGTGACACCCCTTTCCATCCAAGATGACTGTCGTTACTATCAATAGAAATTTTCTTTCCCGAGGAGCATTGCAGGATCATGTAAACCTCTATAAATTTGCATTAATAGATAATTTTCTTCATTATTTTTCTTACAGGCAATATATGCAAGAGATGCTCTTTGTAAAGCTCTTTACAGCAGACTATTTTCTTGGCTGGTTTCCAGAATCAATGACAGTATCAGGGTATGTAACAAGATAGTTTCCAGTGACTTATTTCCCCAAGTTATGTCTTGTAATGTTATAGATGGATTTCAATGACTTATTTCTCCAAATTTAGGTCGTAGTGTTACATGTATGTTATTCAAAGATTAAAGTAGGGTTAGGGTTATGGTGTTTAACACTACTTTTAACAATATTTCAGGAAACTGCAGCACCCAGAGAAAAACCTCTGACAAAGTCACTGACAGTACCCAGAGAAAAACCTCTGACAAAGTCACTGACAGCACCCAGAGAAAAACCTCTGACAAAGTCACTGACAGTACCCAGAGAAAAACCCCTGACAAAGTCACTGACAGTACCCAGAGAAAAACCTCTGACAAAGTCACTGACAGTACCCAGAGAAAAACCTCTGACAAAGTCACTGACAGTACCCAGAGAAAAACCTCTGACAAAGTCACTGACAGTACCCAGAGAAAAACCTCTGACAAAGTCACTGACAGTACCCAGAGAAAAACCTCTGACAAAGTCACTGACAAAAATTATGACATAATGTTGTATGGAGTACATCCCACCAGAGTGGCATTTGAACTCACAATGCACTGATTTGCTAGGTAGTTATAAATTCAACTACCATATAATCACTGCCATGGTGCTACCAACCCCTTCCCTCCTCCTTCAGACTAAATATAGATTACTAGTAAACATACAATGGCTTAAAATTAAGACAGTATAGACTGTCATTTAAATGACATTATCAATAGTCAATATGCATAAAAATAAGTGTAATGTATTAAATTTTCGACATTTTCATATTTTTTTCTCTGCCATTTGGTTGGACTGCATTGAGAATATTACTGTACCGACACAGAATCTATCAGACTTTTGCCACTCTCTGATGGATCTTGGTAATGACTCTGTTCTAAATATAGAGGAACACACAATACATGTAATATTCATTTCCAGAGTATTTTATGTTTAGACCCTTTGGTTGTCTTAGCTTGCTTCCAAAGACTTTAAGTTATTTGGTTTTTAAATATTTTGACTTTGAGCGTACCTGATGAAGGTTATTCCAGAAAATTTGATTTCTACGTCATTGTTACAGTGAAGTTTGATATTGTTATGTTTCAGGTGAAGTCAAAACAGAAGACCAAGGCTATGGGGGTTCTAGATATTTATGGCTTTGAAGTTTTTGAGGTAAGTTTTTTTTTAAAGTTAAATTTTAACACCAGATCAACAAGCATTGATCCTTGGTACTGAATAAAGGCTGAATTTATTAAATTAAATACCAATTTTCAAAAAAGATGCCCTAAGATGTAAAAATGGATGTTTCTGTTATTTGTACATGTATGGAGAGTTTATATTTCATCTGATTTTGATGAGGGTTTTTGTGTGATGAATTCAGAAACATGCATATCATTATTGTATTTCAACTGTGTTTTGACATAAAAAGGGAAATTTCATTTTTTTTGCATTCAATTTTAGTGCAGTATTTTGCATAATTACACCTTGTATAGAAATACTTTGTTTTGATTGGTCCATTTCATGTGTATTTAGAGCAAATCTCACGATTATCTAGCAGCCAGGATGAATTTGCAACGATTTTGGAGCCTCCTGGGTATTTGCCAAAAATTTTAAATTTTTACCCTCTGCAGTGGCGTATTTGAATTTTGGGATTTGCATTTTTACCCCTGTGTGTCCCTTTGCGCCAAATTTTGATGACTTTGCCTGTTCCTGTTGCATTCTCATAAAAAAGTATGCTTCCAGATGAAAATTATAGTGTTTCATGTCCATAAAACTCCTTTTTTATGGACTATTGCAAGCTAAGGTTGCACTTTTTATTGGATATTGTGTAATTGATCAGTACATGATATGTTGTAATATAATATAAATGAATGATATGTTTAAACTTGGTGCATTATGGGATCTAAACAATAGATAACTTTCACTGGTCTAATATGATCGATTATCGAAATACAGGCTCATACATACCCAGCATTTGCCAAAAAAGGCATGTAACGAGTGGTCACTTCATATTTTCCCCCTTTTTAAAGATGTAATACTTTTTTCTCTCAGGAATAACAAAGTTAAGGTCAGCTTCATTTTATAGAGAATGTTCTATAGTTTCTGTATATAACATGTAGAACTTTAATATAATATTATTATCAGAGAAGAGGTTAACCGAAATATTATAGTATGTATAGTGTAATTGTTTTTAACAAAATAGTCATTCGCAAGATTAACAAGGAATTTTATGGGGGTCATCTTCTTATTTATATATATTATAGACAGTTATTCTTTTGTTGAAAATGTGAGGAAGAACTGTGACAAGAAAGAATGGAAAGAATTCTGATAAAAAATTTTTAATTCAAGTCTTCAAAGTTTAAAAAGACATTTTCCAAAACCCATACTATCCCATGCATAAGCCATATTTCCATGAAAAGTACATACTTGAAATATAAGTGTTTACTTTTAACTTGAATGGTATCAAGGTACCTAATAACTATGGTTTTGACTATCATTAATTAATGTAGTACTAACCAGATATCAAAGTCAATTTGAAATGTCCCACATGTAAGACTTTTTTGTCTCGTATGGAACAGTGCCTGAAATGAAGATGAAAAAAATTTTTTGGGCCAGTAAATAATTCGAGTCACTGGTCCAAACATTTTGTGACATTTTTTTTTATGAAAAAAAGACATCAGATATCAATATATAAACAGCTTTCAGATTAATTGTTTTTTGTCAATAACATTAAAATTCATTCTTTCACTAGTCTCACGAGGGTTGGGGGGTGGGGGCTCTTCAATGTAATCTTGGTAGGTACAGGTGTGCAGCTGAAATTGCGAAAACATCCCAATGCATATATTGCTATCAAATGAAACCTGAATTTACTTGTTATAACCGTTTTGACAACCTTGACGCCATTGGCTAGGGTGGTCTTAAGAAACGATGCTAGTCCATCGGATGGGGACAATAAAAGGCTGGGGTTTGTGTAAGGGGAGAACAATGCCATGATCACATTAATTAAAGACATCCGGAAAAGAGTAGACTAATGCCACTACAAGGATCGCTCTTGCACTCCCCAGAGTGAAGAGTGACATCACTCGTTTCAATCCACTATGAAGAAGTGATTTTAAAGTATAATAACTTCTCAGTTCGGGGTAATGTCAGTTGGTTATTCATACCAAACAAGTATCTCACTTTGTTGAAATAACAAACGGTGGTGTCATTTTCTGATAGGGACCGACCATTTAACTTGAAGGGGGGGGGGGGTTATGGTTTTTTGTTTCGTTCAAAATTTGTTTTTCGGACAACACAAGAGTTAGAATATTTATTTTTTTTGTCGTGCAAAGCGCAATTTTTTTTCCAGAATTTAACATTAGGTTGTATGACAAATACTCTGAATCAGATTATATTTTTTTTCCTCCACCAAAATCAGAATATTTTTTTCAGCAACATTGGGAATCAGAATATTTTTTTTAGAAAAAAAACATACCCCCCCCCCCCCCCCCCCCTTCAAGTTAAACGGTCGTTCCCTTATATAAACAACTGTTAACTTTTCTTGTTATTTTTTAATTTGTAAACAAAAGTTCTGGTTCCAAAAAAGAAAACCACTCCCAATTGTCATTAAAATGTAGCCGTGTACATGAACTATGAAAAGTTTAAAAGAAGTGACAGGCCAGATCATTTCCGTAGTTTGACATTACTGTCAACGATTTTCTCTCCGTTGTTGGGGAAAAGTTTTTAAATGATTACCTAAAGATTGACACAAAAAGGTTTCTGATTTCTGTAAAATGAAATTCGTACATGTACATTTTGCAGCAGATTGAATGAATAAATTTCCGAACCGTCGAAGATACCAGATCGCAAACATTATAAGTTGACAGAATTCTCTTTATTGTTCACAACTTTCCACTTCGTCCGTGATTTTTAACAATTTTAATAATTAAATCATAAAGAAACAAAAAAACACATTTCTTTTCTAATATTTAATGAATACTTGTGTATTACATGAAAACGTGTAGGAAACGTGTATTGATTGGCTCGATAAAAATACATAATTGGGGAGAACAGTAAATTACATTAGCTGTGTATTTATTGGCTACAAAAATGTATTTGGACCAATCGCTGTACTCGTAACAAACCGTTTTCGACTAGAACAGAAGATTTATCTACCGTTGAAGTTACATGTCCGGTTTCGGTAAAACAACAATTTTTAACGGTCTTTTAGGCAATCGCCCAAACATTTTTTGTTGGGCCAGTGACTACCTAATTTGGAGCAGCTTTTGGTCGCCCGAATAAGATATTAGTCGCATTTGGCGACTGGGCGACCGTCCATTTCAGGCACTGATGCAAGATAGAAAATTTTCTCTAAATAAATTCCTTTACTGACTTGCATTCTTTGCATCATTACATCTCTAATACACTGATGACTACATAAACATAGGTTTAATTCCTTATATCAATCAAAAAAAGTTGTTTATAGAGATGGAACAGTGTTTTGCTCTAGTCTTACTTCCCAAACTTAACAAAATATTCCCATTTTGTCAAGAATAAGCTAAATAAACAGTCACATTTGTAAAAAAGTAGAAAACTGAAAAATAAGAATACATTACATTACTTTCTAAATTAAATGTAAGTGAAATCCACAACAAAATAAATATTGCAAACTTTTGTCCCATACGTAAGATGTTGAGAATACACTATATGTTCCTATATGTGACAACAAATATCATGTTTTACCTTGTCAGAATGCATCAAATGCTACAATTGTAATTCTGAATACTATACAATGTGTTGACTTCTGAATACTATACAATGTGTTGACTTCTGAATACTATACAATGTGTTGACTTCTGAATACTATACAATGTGTTGACTTCTGCATACTATACAATGTGTTGACTTCTGAATACTATACAATGTGTTGACTTCTGCATACTATGCAATGTGTTGACTTCTGAATACTATGCAATGTGTTGACTTCTGAATACTATACAATGTGTTGACTTCTGAATACTATACAATGTGTTGACTTCTGAATACTATACAATGTGTTGACTTCTGAATACTATACAATGTGTTGACTTCTGAATACTATACAATGTGTTGACTTCTGAATACTATACAATGTGTTGACTTCTGAATACTATGCAATGTGTTGACTTCTGCATACTATGCAATGTGTTGACTTCTGAATACTATACAATGTGTTGACTTCTGAATACTATACAATGTGCTGACTTCTGAATACTATACAATGTGTTGACTTCTGAATACTATTCAATGTGTTGACTTCTGCATACTATGCAATATGTTGACTTCTGAATACTATTCAATGTGTTGACTTCTGAATACTATACAATGTGCTGACTTCTGAATACTATGCAATGTGTTGACTTCTGAATACTATTCAATGTGTTGACTTCTGCATACTATGCAATGTGTTGACTTCTGAATACTATGCAATGTGTTGACTTCTGAATACTATACAATGTGCTGACTTCTGAATACTATACAATGTGTTGACTTCTGAATACTATACAATGTGTTGACTTCTGCATACTATGCAATGTGTTGACTTCTGAATACTATACAATGTGTTGACTTCTGAATACTATACAATGTGTTGACTTCTGCATACTATGCAATGTGTTGACTTCTGAATACTATACAATGTGTTGACTTCTGCATACTATGCAATGTGTTGACTTCTGAATACTATGCAATGTGTTGACTTCTGAATACTATACAATGTGTTGACTTCTGAATACTATACAATGTGTTGACTTCTGAATACTATACAATGTGTTGACTTCTGAATACTATACAATGTGTTGACTTCTGAATACTATACAATGTGTTGACTTCTGAATACTATACAATGTGTTGACTTCTGAATACTATGCAATGTGTTGACTTCTGCATACTATGCAATGTGTTGACTTCTGAATACTATACAATGTGTTGACTTCTGAATACTATACAATGTGCTGACTTCTGAATACTATACAATGTGTTGACTTCTGAATACTATTCAATGTGTTGACTTCTGCATACTATGCAATATGTTGACTTCTGAATACTATTCAATGTGTTGACTTCTGAATACTATACAATGTGCTGACTTCTGAATACTATGCAATGTGTTGACTTCTGAATACTATTCAATGTGTTGACTTCTGCATACTATGCAATGTGTTGACTTCTGAATACTATGCAATGTGTTGACTTCTGAATACTATACAATGTGCTGACTTCTGAATACTATACAATGTGTTGACTTCTGAATACTATACAATGTGTTGACTTCTGCATACTATACAATGTGTTGACTTCTGAATACTATACAATGTGTTGACTTCTGAATACTATACAATGTGTTGACTTCTGAATACTATGCAATGCGTTGACTTCTGAATACTATACAATGTGCTGACTTCTGAATACTATACAATGTGTTGACTTCTGAATACTATACAATGTGTTGACTTCTGCATACTATACAATGTGTTGACTTCTGAATACTATGCAATGTGTTGACTTCTGAATACTATACAATGTGTTGACTTCTGAATACTATGCAATGCGTTGACTTCTGAATACTATACAATGTGTTGACTTCTGAATACTATACAATGTGTTGACTTCTGAATACTATTCAATGTGTTGACTTCTGCATACTATGCAATGTGTTGACTTCTGAATACTATACAATGTGTTGACTTCTGAATACTATGCAATGTGTTGACTTCTGAATACTATGCAATGTGTTGACTTCTGAATACTATACAATGTGCTGACTTCTGAATACTATACAATGTGTTGACTTCTGCATACTATGCAATGTGTTGACTTCTGAATACTATACAATGTGTTGACTTCTGAATACTATGCAATGTGTTGACTTCTGAATACTATACAATGTGTTGACTTCTGCATACTATTCAATGTGTTGACTTCTGAATACTATGCAATGTGTTGACTTCTTAGGTAAATCAGCTTAGTCAGTCTAAAATTTGTTTATTTTTTGCAAGAAAAAGAAATAATATTTGTATTTACTTTTTTTTTGGAAAAAGAATAGCTGTCTGGTGATCCATTGCTGATTGATCATATAAAATTAGTTTAAAAGGTCTAATTTATTATTCCTACCACCTTACTACTCTTAAATACACGGAAGATTTAAATAGGAAGTTTCTCAATTATTTAATTTTACTTCTAAATATGGGCTAAAAAATCTTACGTGTGGAACATAATTGTAAAAAGTATTACCGGGTATTTTATCCTTGTAAGAATGAGTCAAATGCTCCAATTTTAATTCTGAACACTATACAAAATGTAGACTTCATAATGTAATCAGCTTATTCAGTCAAAATTTTTTTTATTTTTTGCAAGAAACAGGAGTTAATATATGTTGTTTCTTTTTAGAAGAAAAAAAGCCTTATTTGGTGGTTCTTTCTGATCGTTTTTATATCAAATTTTGTGTAAAAGGTTTAGTTTACAATTTTCATCATCTTATTTCTTTGAAACAATTGGAAGATTTTAAAAGATTGTTATTGTTTAATTTAATTTTACTGAACATGGTCAATTAAATCTTACACATGGGCCAAGAATATGGAAAATAGAACATTATAAAAATAGTCCATTGTGAATTTTATATAGCAGATATCTTAATAATTATTTTCCTTTGTTAAAAGGATAGTAAAATTTCATTATCACTATGTTAAATCAAATATAGTTTAGCTTGTGTGATTTTTAAAGGGAAAAAATCAACAATTTTTGCAATTATTTTGAGGCCGTTTGAAAAATGGAAAAATTATCAAGACATCTTACCAGAAAGCAATGGTTGTTCTATAGTGTTGAAAACCAGAAAGCAATGGTTGTTCTATTGT
Source organism: Bathymodiolus brooksi (assembly GCA_963680875.1). NCBI lineage: Eukaryota > Metazoa > Mollusca > Bivalvia > Mytilida > Modiolidae > Bathymodiolus > Bathymodiolus brooksi. The sequence continues at coordinate 25,410,666 of OY804584.1, forward strand.
GTTGAAAGCCAGAAAGCAATGGTTGTTCTATTGTGTTGAAAGCCAGAAAGCAATGGTTGTTCTATAGTGTTGAAAGCCAGAAAGCAATGGTTGTTCTATTGTGTTGAAAGGCAGAAAGCAATGGTTGTTCTATAGTGTTGAAAACCAGAAAGCAATGGTTGTTCTATTGTGTTGAAAACCAGAAAGCAATGGTTGTTCTATTGTGTTGAAAGCCAGAAAGCAATGGTTGTTCTATTGTGTTGAAAGCCAGAAAGCAATGGTTGTTCTATTGTGTTGAAAGCCAGAAAGCAATGGTTGTTCTATTGTGTTGAAAACCAGAAAGCAATGGTTGTTCTATTGTGTTGAAAGCCAGAAAGCAATGGTTGTTCTATTGTGTTGAAAACCAGAAAGCAATGGTTGTTCTATTGTGTTGAAAGCCAGAAAGCAATGGTTGTTCTATTGTGTTGAAAGCCAGAAAGCAATGGTTGTTCTATTGTGTTGAAAGCAAACTATTTCTGATTTCAAAATATAATAAAACAATTGATAAAGTCTTTAGAGGAAAAAAAATATTAATTATCATAAGTAATTGTCCCATATATATATGTACAGATTTTTTGACAGCCTTATCTTTAAATGCATTTTTTCAATCAAAATGATGAAAGCTATCCCTGATCAGTGAGAATCTTGTAGATATGATGTTTGTGTTCAAAAATAATTAAAATTTGGAAAGATTAAAGGTGTTTCATATTTCACCCTCAGTGGCCACTAAGATAAGGGTAATAACAAAATTACCGAACTCCGAACAATCTTCCAAAGGGAAAGTAAAAACTCATAAGTATATAAACAGACAAAATCAGTCAACAACTGGAAAACTGAAAACCGTAATGACCCTGACTTGGTACAGGCATTTCAACCTTAGCTTGCAGCAGTCCTTATGTAAACGCATACGTCAAGATACAAATGTATATTCGGTGTAATTAAACAGATATATCACAGTCGGGCAGGGTATTTGCAAAAAGTTCCAGTCTTGAGAGAGAATTTCCCTCGCCGTTCCGGCTCAGGAATTTTGACCGTCTATTGACTGGTATTTTTTGCAAATACCCCCCGCCCGACCGTGATATATCTGTTCAAAATGATCATCTTAATGGGTTATTGATATGGCAAAATATTTTGGTAGTTATTTTCCAAAAGTGGCCAAATTATGAAATTTTGCATATTTGGAATGTATATAGAAGGCATTTTTAACACTTGGAATAGTAAAACAAGACAAATGTCCAGCATATTACTGTGTCAAGCGAAATACTGTGTCCATTCTTGCTTTTGATATGCCCTTGTTGACATTCTGTGGTCGTATCATGCTTCGCTCTGTGTAGGCCTTTGTTATTCATAGCCTTGTGATAAAGGTCAAATTTTAGAACATTTTATTTTTTTTTGTTTTTAATTTTAGACAAATGGATATGAACAGTTCATCATTAATTACTGTAACGAGAAATTACAACAGATATTTATAGAGAGGACGCTGAAAGAGGAACAAGAGGAGTATGTCAAGGAGGTGAGAAACATTTCCATCACGATGACCTTCAAAAGGTCACATGGTTTAATGGTCATTAATCAGTTATAACAGAGAAACATTTCCCTGACCTTGAAAAGGTCACCATGGTCTACTCTAATTAAGAAATAATTCATGGAAACCAGAATGTGTTATGATTTTTAACATGGGTTGGCAGATATTAGTATTTTATCCCGAGCCTGAGGCGAGCGATAACATTTACTAATATCCGCCAACGCATGTTAAAACTCAAAACACATTCTGGCTTCCATGAATTAATTCGATTATTTCGATTCTAATATGTCCAAGAGTACAAATACGGTAGTATACTTTGATTGGAAGACAGTAATTTATATTTATGTTTGCGGACAATGTCGCACACAATTTATGCTGCCAAATTCGAGCAGACGATAATTAATCAACATGTACATTTACAACGGGAAGGTCAATCACATGCACCGGCGCATGTGCTAATGAGATTATACCCAATCGATAAATCGCTCGTTTGTTTACAAAGCGAAAGAAAGACGTCATGTTAGAATGGTCATTAATCAGTAATAACAATCAACCAATATCCTTTCTCCAATTTGATACAGGTTTGTCTCCAGCTAATTATGCCTCCTGCCGCTAGGAATCAGGCGGCATTAAGTTTTACCAATGTACGTCTGTTCATTCGGCTGTATGTCCAGCATTTTATATCCACTCAATAACTTAAATTCCTCTGGCAAAAATCATTTGAAATTTATGCACAAGGTCAGAAACCATGGAATGAAATACCAAGTTCAATTTACGACTACCAATTTTTCCATTCTGGAGTTAAGCCCCCTGATTACTTGAGCAGGAAGTGGGACGCATCCATGTGTTATGAAAACATTCTTTCATTTTTGAATGGTTGCACTTGCGTATGCTAACCTTATGAACGATGGAAGTACATGTCTAAATAGAGTTACAGTGTTTAACACCACTTTCAACAATATTTCAGTTATATCATGGTTGTCACTGTCAGTTATATCATGGTTGTCACTGTCAGTTACATCATGGTTGTCACTGTCAGTTATATCATGGTTATCACTGTCAGTTATATCATGGTTGTCACTGTCAGTTATATCATGGTTGTCACTGTCAGTTATATCATGGTTGTCACTGTCAGTTATATCATGGTTGTCACTGTCAGTTATATCATGGTTGTCACTGTCAGTTATATCATGGTTGTCACTCAGTTATATCATGGTTGTCACTGTCAGTTATATCATGGTTGTCACTCAGTTATATCATGGTTGTCACTGTCAGTTATATCATGGTTGTCACTGTCAGTTATATCATGGTTGTCACTGTCAGTTATATCATGGTTGTCACTGTCAGTTATATCATGGTTGTCACTCAGTTATATCATGGTTGTCACTGTCAGTTATATCATGGTTGTCACTGTCAGTTATATCATGGTTGTCACTGTCAGTTATATCATGGTTGTCACTGTCAGTTTTATTGGTGGAGGAAACCGGAGAAAACCACAGACCTGTAGCAAGCCACTGACAAACTTTAGTGGTGATAGGCGCTGATCGCATAGGTTGTTGTAAATCCGACTACCATACGAACACGACCGTGACGGCTCCTACAAGCCCAAATAGAAGACAATGTGAAAATGCACATTTCCGAGAAAAATGTTGAATGCATATTGATCAAAGCTTCAGAATAGGGATCTGTTTAACTGACAGTAAAGATCACATAGTGAACAACAAGATCAATAAACTTGTGTAAAGGTTGAAACTGAGGTCCACAACTCTTTACACCCAACAGACATATATTTGAAGGCAAGATTTTCTGATCAGTTTACTTCTCACATCTTGAACTTTTTAGGAAAAACTGCTAAGCAAAATACTGTAAAGTACTTTTATTTGTTTCCACCAATTTTTGTGGTTTCTATAAAATGGATTGATCCATGGGTTCTTGAATTCACTGTTTCCAACACAACAGGCAACAATCAATGGGAAAATTATATTTCATTGGATTTTAATTTTCGTGGTTTAATAATGATTCGACAGTATCAGATTTTATTGTCACGTGTTTATAATAACCTTGATGTCCCGAGCTACAAATGACGGTTCAAGAATTTGTCAACATTGACAAAGATCTGCAAACTGTACAGGACATTTCCGATGTGAATATAATTATTCGAATTTATTTATTTATTAAACATGTATTATTTATACTTATGTATTTGTACAAGTGCAAAATGCATGGCAGTCGAGTTGAAAGTTTATCTTTTCATATGATCACATAACTTCCGGTTTTCAATGTCCCTCAGTTTATCGCCAAACTCGTTATACCGCCAAACTACCGACTGCACAGAAGGTGGCGGTTTAACAAGGGAGCACTGTATTCTTTTTTTACTAAGTGAATGTTTGTATTCTATTTTTACTAAGTGGATGTTTGTATTCTATTTTTACTTAAGTGGATGTTTGTATTCTATTTTTACTAAGTGAATGTTTGTATTCTATTTTTACTAAGTGGATGTTTGTATTCTATTTTTACTAAGTGGATGTTTGTATTCTATTTTTACTAAGTTGATGTTTGTATTCTATTTTTACTGAGTTGATGTTTGTATTCTATTTTTACTAAGTGGATGTTTGTATTCTATTTTTACTTAAGTGGATGTTTGTATTCTATTTTTACTAAGTGGATGTTTGTATTCTATTTTTACTTAAGTGGATGTTTGTATTCTATTTTTACTTTAGTGGATGTTTCTATTCTATTTTTACTAAGTGGATGTTTCTATCCTATTTTTACTTAAGTGGATGTTTCTATTCTATTTTTACTAAGTGGATGTTTGTATTCTATTTTTACTAAGTGGATGTTTGTATTCTATTTTTACTAAGTGGATGTTTGTATTCTATTTTTACTAAGTGGATGTTTGTATTCTATTTTTACTTAAGTGGATGTTTGTATTCTATTTTTACTTTAGTGGATGTTTCTATTCTATTTTTACTAAGTGGATGTTTGTATTCTATTTTTACTTTAGTGGATGTTTCTATTCTATTTTTACTAAGTGAATGTTTGTATTCTATTTTTACTAAGTGGATGTTTCTATTCTATTTTTACTAAGTGGATGTTTGTATTCTATTTTTACTAAGTGGATGTTTGTATTCTATTTTTACTAAGTGAATGTTTGTATTCTATTTTTACTAAGTGGATGTTTGTATTCTATTTTTACTAAGTGGATGTTTGTATTCTATTCTTAGGGTATTGAGGGTTTCTATTCTATTTTTACTAAGTGGATGTTTCTATTTTATTTTTAGGGTATTGAGTGGATACATGTGGAATATTTTAACAACGCTGTAATTTGTAATCTTATAGAAAAGGTGAGTAGAGATTGTTTGGTATGATTTATTCTTAAAGATGGAGGTTACAGTAATCAAAGATTGTATATGTTTTTTGTCCAATTATTATGCCACAGTCATTGAAATGTGCTAACATAAATTATAAGAAAGGGTTTGGATGAGAGTGAATATGATAAAAACATCAAAAGATAAAGAGCATTACCTTTTAAAAATCTTCAGCTTTCAGAACCTGTCAGTAGACATGACTGATCATGCTTTTGGTTACTCTCCATTCATCACCTGTGTGTCAACTGCCAGAAAAATCCTCGTAGTCATGAATTATTCACTAGTCATTTTAAAACATTTTGATTTGTTCGGACGTACTGTTAAAAATCAGACACAGTTTTTAAAAAGAAAGGGATTTCTTTTCAAAATAAAACGATTAGAAGAGATGAATTAGTGGTAATTACCCTTAGGTTATCGACAATAAATACTTTATTGACTTCTTGGCTAATGAAATTATGGGACCACCCCCAGACAGAGCCATCTCCTAACTCGCTGGTACCCATCTTGAATATATTTTACTCGTGATATATATTTACATTGCTTGAAGTAAACTTATTTCAAATTCTTTAAATAAACTAGAATAGCACAAGCTTGAGGGCCCCCAGCATGGGGACTTAGGCTGCAGCCCTATAGGATAATCCAGTCCTGCTTGTCAGATCATGTCTTTCATAATATGTTCAATCTGCCTGATAGTAAAAGTTGAGTTAAATGTATGTTGTTTTGGAAATTACCAATCCTGAAACGACCCTTCAATATGAATTGACCCAGGGATGATGAGAGTATTGGAGCATGATCAGCAATGATATAATGTCACACGTCCCCTGGATATGGAGCATGATCAGCAATGATGTGATGTCACACGTCCCCTGGCTATGGAGCATGATCAGCAATGATGTGATGTCACATGTCCCCTGGCTATGGAGCATGATCAGCAATGATGTGATGTCACACATCCCCTGGCTATGGAGCATGATCAGCAATGATGTGATCGTCTCCTGGCTACGGAGCATGATCAGCAATGATGTGATGTCACACGTCCCCTGGCTATGGAGCATGATCAGCAATGATGTGATGTCACACGTCCCCTGGCTATGGAGCATGATCAGCAATGATGTGATCGTCTCCTGGCTACGGAGCATGATCAGCAATGATGTGATGTCACACGTCCCCTGGCTATGGAGCATGATCAGCAATGATGTGATGTCACACGTCCCCTGGCTATGGAGCATGATCAGCAATGATGTGATGTCACACGTCCCCTGGCTATGGAGCATGATCAGCAATGATGTGATCGTCTCCTGGCTACGGAGCATGATCAGCAATTTTGTGATGTCACACGTCCCCTGGCTATGGAGCATGATCAGCAATGATGTGATCGTCCGCTGGCTACGGAGCATGATCAGCAATGATATGATATCACACATCCCCTGGCTATAAAAGTGCTCATTTTGTTTGATGATTTTCCATTTGTTTGGGGGTTTATTTACATTTTTATTGTGAAATTATTATTATTGCACTTAAATGTGGAATTGGACTTTAAAATATGAATGGGCTTGTACTGTGCATCAATAATCTGTTTCTGTTATTATTCTTATTGCATGTACAAATATATGATGATGACAAGCATAAGATTTTTAGATCTGATAGTGTGATATTAGTGGCATGTTCTATGTTTGAATGATGATGCACATCAGTCCTCTGGCCCAAGGCCAGTACAACTTTGTTCGGACCAGTAAATTTTTCAGTTTTTATTTAGAGCTAGATAAAAATGAATTCAAGAATTTGATTCGGACCAGTAAATTCAAATTTTCATTTTGGGGACTGGGATTCACTGAAAACAAATGTTTTCATGTGTCTAGTGTATCTCATTCCAGTTCAGTTTAAAACAAAATTTACTTTGTGTTTGCATTGATATAGATCAAATTTTGATAAATCAATTGTCTTGCAGATGGACGAAAGTGTCACAATTTCAGTAAGAAAAAATATTCTGTTACCCTTTTTTTGTGAGTTTTGGAATTTAAAAGTTGTAATGGCAACCTTTTTTTGTGAGATTATGTAAATTTGTAATTTAAAAGTTGTAAAATTGCCATTTGTGTAGTATTACTGCAAATATGGAATTCTTCACTTATTTGTTCCAACTACAGTTGTGGAAATTTTTATGTTTTATTTTATTTTATTTTAAATTGACCATGGTAAAAAGTCAACTCATCTAGGTGGAAGAATTATCTCATTTCTGCACTGACAAAAACTACTCATTAATTAAAACCTGACTAATAAACTTTCTGTCCTGATTTTTTCTAATGGACAGTTTTTATGGGAAATTAGAGCTAGAATTTATTTTTAATGCTTTTAATTGAAACAATAATGAAGAAAGTTTGATTTATAATGCATTAGAAAAATGAATCTTATATTTTACAAAGAATATGAAAGTTATCTCCCCTAGCTTACTGCATGTTATATGTTAATGTTGATCTGATTACAGTCACCTAGTCAGTTTAATGTAAGTGTATTCAGCCATGTATCAATACCAGTAGAATTTTGTAGATGCTGTTTTAACAAATATAATACCATTTTATGTTGTTTATGTAACACTACATAGTCAGTTTTATACATTGGAGGTATTTAGCATCTTAAGTTGTATACATGGGAGGTGTTTAACATCTTAAGTTGTATACATGGGAGGTGTTTAACATCTTAAGTTGTATACATGTATGCATCTCAAAAAGTAACGCAGGCAAAAGCCAATCTAGTAGAAAGTTGATCAATAATGGTTTTTTGTGCATAGCAACCATAATTTTACAATTAAATGTACAAACAGGAGGCTCACTATATCCACAAGAAATATGTAAACAAACATTAAGGTACATTTGCATATTAAAATTGTATTTTATTTGTAAATAACATGGTACTAATTTTTAATCATATTTCCTAATATGGATGGAGTTCAATATTTGTATCCACAACTATGGACCCTTTCAGGATGACTGTGGTCCTACATTTATCTGGGACATTTGTGAGTGGAAAAATGATGATTTCGCAGACAAATTCAGACTTCATAAACACATTTAATTGTTTTACGACGTCATTTTACGGGAAAGGATATTATTACAAATGTCCCGGATAAATGCAGGCCCACAGTTATCGTGACAGGGTCTATTACAAGCTTTATTGCTTTTCTGTTAAGCCAAAAAAAAAATATCTAAATTTGTAACTGATCAGTAAACTTTTGTCGTTTGGTGTATAAAATGTAGACTTTTACTCTTTTGCCAAAATTGATTTAACAGAAAGGCAGAAAATGAGCTGTGAGAAATGTTAAATTATCTCCCTTAGTCAGCTTGGGAAAGGGAGATAATCAGATTGTTTTTCCATTGATCACTAAGAATCAAAGGGATGTTTCTCATTAGTAATTGATATTCCTTGCATGCTTGGATTAAGATGGTTGTAGAGTCAGTATGATAGCTATTTATATGGAATATGTATTGTAATATTTGTATATTTTTATGGCTTTTCTAAGATTAAGCTGTATTTGTTGATAAATATCTTAACACGAATGGAACAATGCTACAAATAACACTGTCTGTGGGACCACTATTTGCCAAGTGGAACTGAAAAATGAAAAAGAGATATTATACTGGACACCAAAATAATTTATAATGTTATAGGTCAGGAATAATAAAACAAACTTCAAAGTTGAAATTTTTATTCAGGGTTCATATTTCAACTGACCAATCAGCAATGAACATACCTTTTAAAACCGCCTACATGCCAAGAGCTGTTGTACTATCTTGCATATGATTGGACTATCATAGATGAATGAAAGTTTAACTGACATGACCCCAAATGGCATGTAGATAGATGTTGGTGTATAGTCAGAGAATTTTTTTTTTAAGACACATCAAACATCTAATTTTATTAAATTGATGATGGTTAAACTGTTTTGCACAACATGTGAATATTTGAATGTGTAATCATAATATTTAATATCCTATATTAGTATAGTATAAAATAATATTGTTTTAGCCATATAGACCAAATATGGAGAGATATTAGTAAGTTATCTCCCCTAGCAGCATAGTGAGACAAATTTGTTATTACCACTGCTAATTATCTCCCCTAGTAACATAGTGAGACAAAGTGAGACAAAGTTGTTATTACCACTGCTAAGTTATCTCCCCTAGCAACAGTGAGACAAAGTTGTTATTACCACTGCTAATTATCTTCCTTGGTAACAAAGTGAGACAAAAGTTGTTATTACCACTGCTAAGTTATCTTCCCTGGTAACATAGTGAGACAAAGTTGTTATTACGACTGCTAAGTTATCTTCCCTGGTAACATAGTGAGACAAAAGTTGTTATTACCAATACCAAGTTATCTCCCCTAGCAACAAAGTGAGACAAAGTTGTTATTACCACTGCTAAGTTATCTCCCCTAGCAGCATAGTGAGACAAAGTTGTTATTACGACTGCTAAGTTATCTTCCCTGGTAACATAGTGAGACAAAAGTTGTTATTACCAATACCAAGTTATCTCCCCTAGCAACAAAGTGAGACAAAGTTGTTATTACCACTGCTAAGTTATCTCCCCTAGCAGCATAGTGAGACACAGTTGTTATTACGACTGCTAAGTTATCTTCCCTGGTAACATAGTGAGACAAAAGTTGTTATTACCAATACCAAGTTATCTCCCCTAGCAACAAAGTGAGCCAAATTTGTTATTACCACTGCTAAGTTATCTCCCCTAGCAGCATAGTGAGACACAGTTGTTATTACGACTGCTAAGTTATCTTCCCTGGTAAAAGTGAGACAAAAGTTGTTATTACCAATACCAAGTTATCTCCCCTAGCAACAAAGTGAGACAAAATTGTTATTACCACTGCTAAGTTATCTTCCCTGGTAACATAGTGAGACAAAAAATGTTATTACCAATACCAAGTTATCTCCTCTAGCAACAAAGTGAGACAAAGTTGTTATTACCACTGCTAAGTTATCTCCCCTAGCAGCATAGTGAGACACAGTTGTTATTACCACTGCTAAGTTATCTTCCCTGGTAACATAGTGAGACAAAAGTTGTTATTACCAATACCAAGTTATCTCCCCTAGCAACAAAGTGAGCCAAATTTGTTATTACCACTGCTAAGTTATCTTCCCTGGTAACATAGTGAGACAAAAGTTGTTATTACCAATACCAAGTTATCTCCCCTAGCAACAAACTGAGACAAAATGTTATTACGACTGCTAAGTTATCTTCCCTGGTAACATAGTAAGACAAAAGTTGTTATTACCAATACCAAGTTATCTCCCCTAGCAACAAAGTGAGACAAAGTTGTTATTACCACTGCTAAGTTATCTCCCCTAGCAGCATAGTGAGACACAGTTGTTATTACGACTGCTAAGTTATCTTCCCTGGTAACATAGTGAGACAAAAGTTGTTATTACCAATACCAAGTTATCTCCCCTAGCAACAAAGTGAGCCAAATTTGTTATTACCACTGCTAAGTTATCTTCCCTGGTAACATAGTGAGACAAAAGTTGTTATTACCAATACCAAGTTATCTCCCCTAGCAACAAACTGAGACAAAATGTTATTACCACTGCTAAGTTATCTTCCCTGGTAACATAGTAAGACAAAAGTTGTTATTACCAATACCAAGTTATCTCCCCTAGCAACAAAGTGAGACAAAGTTGTTATTACCACTGCTAAGTTATCTCCCCTAGCAGCATAGTGAGACACAGTTGTTATTACGACTGCTAAGTTATCTTCCCTGGTAACATAGTGAGACAAAAGTTGTTATTACCAATACCAAGTTATCTCCCCTAGCAACAAAGTGAGACAAAATTGTTATTACCACTGCTAAGTTATCTTCCCTGGTAGCATAGTGAGACAAAAGTTGTTATTACCAATACCAAGTTATCTCCCCTAGCAACAAAGTGAGACAAAGTTGTTATTACCACTACCAAGTTATCTCCCCTAGTAACATAGCGAGACACAATTGTTATTACCACTACCAAGTTATCTCCCCTAGTAACATAGCGAGACACAATTGTTATTACCAATACCAAGTTATCTCCCCTTGCAGCATAGTGAGACAGAGTTGTTATTACCACTACCAAGTTATCTCCCCTAGCAGCATAGTAAGACAAAGTTGTTATTACCAATATCAAGTTATCTCCCCTAGCAACAGTGAGACAAAGTTGTTATTACCAATACCAAGTTATCTCCCCTAGCAACAAAGTGAGACAACCAAGTTATCTCCCCTAGCAGCATAGTAAGACAAAGTTGTTATTACCAATATCAAGTTATCTCCCCTAGCAACAGTGAGACAAAGTTGTTATTACCAATACCAAGTTATCTCCCCTAGCAACAAAGTGAGACAAAGTTGTTATTACCACTGCTAAGTTATCTCCCCTAGCAGCATAGTGAGACAAAGTTGTTATTGCCACTACTAAGTTATCTCCCCTAGCAGCATAGTGAGACAAAATTGTTATTGCCACTACTAAGTTATCTCCCCTAGCAACAGTGAGACAAAATTGTTATTACCACTACCAAGTTATCTCCCCTAGCAGCATAGTGAGACAGACAGTTGTTATTACCACTGCTAAGTTATCTCCCCTAGCAGCATAGTGAGACAAAGTTGTTATTACCACTGCTAAGTTATCTTCCCTGGTAACATAGTGAGACAAAAGTTGTTATTACCAATATGAAGTTATCTCCCCTAGCAACAAAGTGAGACAAAATTGTTATTACCACTGCTAAGTTATCTTCCCTGGTAACATAGTGAGACAAAGTTGTTATTACGACTGCTAAGTTATCTTCCCTGGTAACATAGTGAGACAAAAGTTGTTATTACCAATACCAAGTTATCTCCGTTAACAACAAAGTGAGACAAAATTGTTATTACCACTGCTAAGTTATCTCCCCTAGCAGCATAGTGAGACAAAGTTGTTATTACGACTGCTAAGTTATCTTCCCTGGTAACATAGTGAGACAAAAGTTGTTATTACCAATACCAAGTTATCTCCGTTAACAACAAAGTGAGACAAAATTGTTATTACCACTGCTAAGTTATCTCCCCTAGCAGCATAGTGAGACAAAGTTGTTATTACGACTGCTAAGTTATCTTCCCTGGTAACATAGTGAGACAAAAGTTGTTATTACCAATACCAAGTTATCTCCCCTAGCAACAAAGTGAGACAAAGTTGTTATTACCACTGCTAAGTTATCTTCCCTGGTAACATAGTGAGACAAAAGTTGTTATTACCAATACCAAGTTATCTCCCCTAGCAGCATAGTAAGACAAAGTTGTTATTACCAATACCAAGTTATCTCCCCTAGCAACAAAGTGAGACAAAGTTGTTATTACCACTGCTAAGTTATCTTCCCTGGTAACATAGTGAGACAAAAGTTGTTATTACCAATACCAAGTTATCTCCCCTAGCAGCATAGTAAGACAAAGTTGTTATTACCAATACCAAGTTATCTCCCCTTGCAGCATAGTGAGACAGAGTTGTTATTACCACTACCAAGTTATCTCCCCTAGCAGCATAGTAAGACAAAGTTGTTATTACCAATATCAAGTTATCTCCCCTAGCAACAGTGAGACAAAGTTGTTATTACCAATACCAAGTTATCTCCCCTAGCAACAAAGTGAGACAAAGTTGTTATTACCACTGCTAAGTTATCTCCCCTAGCAGCATAGTGAGACACAGTTGTTATTACCACTGCTAAGTTATCTCCCCTAGCAGCATAGTGAGACAAAGTTGTTATTACGACTGCTAAGTTATCTTCCCTGGTAACATAGTGAGACAAAAGTTGTTATTACCAATACCAAGTTATCTCCCCTAGCAACAAAGTGAGACAAAGTTGTTATTACCACTGCTAAGTTATCTTCCCTGGTAACATAGTGAGACAAAAGTTGTTATTACCAATACCAAGTTATCTCCGTTAACAACAAAGTGAGACAAAATTGTTATTACCACTGCTAAGTTATCTCCCCTAGCAGCATAGTGAGACAAAGTTGTTATTACGACTGCTAAGTTATCTTCCCTGGTAACATAGTGAGACAAAAGTTGTTATTACCAATACCAAGTTATCTCCCCTAGCAACAAAGTGAGACAAAGTTGTTATTACCACTGCTAAGTTATCTTCCCTGGTAACATAGTGAGACAAAAGTTGTTATTACCAATACCAAGTTATCTCCCCTAGCAGCATAGTAAGACAAAGTTGTTATTACCAATACCAAGTTATCTCCCCTAGCAACAAAGTGAGACAAAGTTGTTATTACCACTGCTAAGTTATCTTCCCTGGTAACATAGTGAGACAAAAGTTGTTATTACCAATACCAAGTTATCTCCCCTAGCAGCATAGTAAGACAAAGTTGTTATTACCAATACCAAGTTATCTCCCCTTGCAGCATAGTGAGACAGAGTTGTTATTACCACTACCAAGTTATCTCCCCTAGCAGCATAGTAAGACAAAGTTGTTATTACCAATATCAAGTTATCTCCCCTAGCAACAGTGAGACAAAGTTGTTATTACCAATACCAAGTTATCTCCCCTAGCAACAAAGTGAGACAAAGTTGTTATTACCACTGCTAAGTTATCTCCCCTAGCAGCATAGTGAGACACAGTTGTTATTACCACTGCTAAGTTATCTCCCCTAGCAGCATAGTGAGACAAAGTTGTTATTACGACTGCTAAGTTATCTTCCCTGGTAACATAGTGAGACAAAAGTTGTTATTACCAATACCAAGTTATCTCCCCTAGCAACAAAGTGAGACAAAGTTGTTATTACCACTGCTAAGTTATCTTCCCTGGTAACATAGTGAGACAAAAGTTGTTATTACCAATACCAAGTTATCTCCCCTAGCAGCATAGTAAGACAAAGTTGTTATTACCAATACCAAGTTATCTCCCCTAGCAACAAAGTGAGACAAAGTTGTTATTACCACTGCTAAGTTATCTTCCCTGGTAACATAGTGAGACAAAAGTTGTTATTACCAATACCAAGTTATCTCCCTAGCAGCATAGTAAGACAAAGTTGTTATTACCAATACCAAGTTATCTCCCCTTGCAGCATAGTGAGACAGAGTTGTTATTACCACTACCAAGTTATCTCCCCTAGCAGCATAGTAAGACAAAGTTGTTATTACCAATAACAAGTTATCTCCCCTAGCAACAAAGTGAGACAAAGTTGTTATTACCACTGCTAAGTTATCTCCCCTAGCAGCATAGTGAGACAGTTGTTATTGCCACTACTAAGTTATCTCCCCTAGCAGCATAGTGAGACAAAAGTTGTTATTACCAATACCAAGTTATCTCCCCTAGCAGCATAGTAAGACACAGTTGTTATTACCAATACCAAGTTATCTCCCCTAGCAACAAAGTGAGACAAAGTTGTTATTACCACTGCTAAGTTATCTTCCCTGGTAACATAGTGAGACAAAAGTTGTTATTACCAATACCAAGTTATCTCCCCTAGCAGCATAGTAAGACAAAGTTGTTATTACCAATACCAAGTTATCTCCCCTTGCAGCATAGTGAGACAGAGTTGTTATTACCACTACCAAGTTATCTCCCCTAGCAGCATAGTAAGACAAAGTTGTTATTACCAATATCAAGTTATCTCCCCTAGCAACAGTGAGACAAAGTTGTTATTACCAATACCAAGTTATCTCCCCTAGCAACAAAGTGAGACAAAGTTGTTATTACCACTGCTAAGTTATCTCCCCTAGCAGCATAGTGAGACAAAATTGTTATTGCCACTACTAAGTTATCTCCCCTAGCAGCATAGTGAGACAAAGTTGTTATTACCACTACCAAGTTATCTCCCCTAGCAGCATAGTGAGACAGACAGTTGTTATTACCACTGCTAAGTTATCTCCCCTAGCAGCATAGTGAGACAAATTATTATTTAACACTAGCAAATAATATACCAATGGAATTTATGTCTTATTTGTGAAGATATTTACTAATGAAGAGAAATTGAAGTTTTGTTTTTAATTAAAAAAAAACAACTCCAGACTTTGTTAAATGGACAGTAGCTAATGGCATTATAACATGACTAACAATGCTTTATAATAGTAAAATATATTGTTTATTATATCATATCATACTGTTTTGTACATGATATTGTAGGGCTTGTCAACAATGTAAGGTACAGATGTTCACACCCCCACAAGTTATTTTGCATGATCACCCAGCCAATTCACCATTTTAGAAACTATAGTACATTCCTCGACAAGCTGACAGTTGATCAAAAGTATTTAGAAGCTTCTAATTTTCCTTATATATATTTAATTTAAACTACAATTAACAAAGAAATAACACTGATGTCAGTTCATGTCTCAATTTGATACAGACAAATCTGTGTTAGTGACTACCTCATTATAATGGATTATCCCACCTTTTCCATCCCACCCAATGCATTTTGCTATATAATTTAACTATAATCAAAAACTGCATGTCTTCTTTGACCAATGAACCGCATCGGTGATGTAATAGTTAGCATGCTCGCCTCGAGTGTGGTAGATCGTGGGTTCAAGCCCTGGTCGGTCAAACCAAAGACTCAAATTCTGCTGTTGAATTTTTTTATATAGCAAATTCAGACATGATTTGACATCAGTATTATTTTGTATAGTTTATATGACTTATATAAGTAAGAATTAGAAGTTTGTAAATACCTTTGACCTTTGTCTACATACACCAAATAATATTATCAGTCCAAAATGTTGTCAAATTTTGAACAGTGACATGACATACATCATATTTTTAAGAAATAACATAGAGAGGATCATAAAAGGGGGAGGGTGTATATAATTATGATACAATCAATCAGATTTTTTTAGAAATGACATAGAGAGGATCGTAAAAGGGGGAGGGTATATATAATTATGAAACAATAAATCATATTTTTTAGAAATGACGTTGAAAAGATCGTTGGGAGGGGGGTGTATATGATTCTGAAATATGAATTTTAACCCATTAAACATGTTATGGAAAAGGCAGAGTTAAACGTTTTATCTACAAGGAGTATATAAAAAAATGTTTTGTTGAATATTTTGCATGATGTTTTGACAAGAATCAAAAGCCAAAAGTTTGTGTTGTAGAATATTAATATGTTATATTTCACGATGCTTTTTGATTCTTGGGTTTTCAAAAGTTCAAATTTAGTTGATCTGCTTATTTTTGCATGAGGTAACCATGGTTTCAATATTAATAATTTCCCTGCAAGTCAAAAGTTCCAAAAAAAGAAAAAAATCATAAATGATTAGGCATGCATAGAAGACCTCTATTTTTAATACATAGAGGTAAGATTTTAAATGAAGTTTAATTAAAATTCTAGTTAAGTTTTAAATTGCTTTTACGAAAATGTTTTGAAAATTTAATGTCTTGAATTGAAAGAAAAGTGTGAAGATAGTAAAGAGGTAATCAGAAGCTGTAAATCAAAGAAGGATAGACAACACAATGGCCAAAAGAAATAGTACAAAAGACAAACAATGATCAACAAAACATAAAACTAAAGATCGATCAACACTAATCCCACTAAAAACTGGGGGTGAACTCGGGTGCTCCGGAAGGGTAAGTATTTCCTGCTCCACTAATGGCACCTGTCGTGTTACTCTTATCACAGTGGTAAGTCATGAATGAGTCATCTAGTCATTGTACAAGGGATCAGTCACAGATTCTCTTATCTATAATTATATATGACACAAAGATTTCAGTTGTTATTTTATTTTGGGGACCATTTTGATAAGTTTTATCTGAGATGGCTTTTTCTTAAGACATTTTTGATAGACTAATTATTGTCCATTCTCTATAGATAATGAATGATGACCTCTGTGTATACGTCATATTTTATTATAATCTTTACAGCCAAACACTGGTATATTAGCCATGTTGGATGAAGAATGTTTACGGCCTGGTAATGTGACTGATATGACCTTCTTGGAGAAGATGAACATGAGCTGTGCCAATCATCCACACTATGAAAGTCGAGGCTGTAAAAAAAATCAATCTGACAAAACATTGGATATCAATGTGTTCCGTTTGAGACATTTTGCTGGAAATGTGAGTTGTAAAATTTTGTATTGAGTATTGAGGGCACAGTTACCTAGTATATACAGTGGAACCTGTCTATTCCGACATACCAAGGGACCAGCGAAATATGTCAGATTGTACAGGATGTCGGAATACTCAAGGTTTTATTTTAGTTAACGGAAATGATTTTGGACTATGAATATTTGTCGAATGTCACAGGATGTCAGAAAACTCAGGTGTCGGATTGCACAAGTTCCATAGTACTATATTCAATTATTTACATGCAGATCTTATTTATTTTTGTACAAAATATTACAATTTGATTAAAATACATAGTTTGATGTAGCATTACATTACATTTGGGAAAAAAAAAAAAAATTTAGGAAGTAAAACTGCACCACCCATTCATTGGCCCAGTTTGAAATGATATCTAAATAAATGTTAGAGAATACCGAAGGGGCAATCAAAAATGGACAATCCAGAGAAACTGGCAACATAGACGAATATAGGGTACACCAGACGAAGAAAAGCAAAATGAAAACACAACACAATATGTGTTGGACACCACTATGCGCAAACAAACAATATAACGTAAATGAAACATGAGCCTTCTTACAAACAACTGGAGGTTAAGACGAACTGAACATCGTTTTTATGATAAAATAGGTAACAGACATCACATCGAAAGAGAGACAGCATCTTCATCAGGGTCATTTACCACAATGACACATAAGGATGTATCATCAGCAAAGGGATATTATTATTGATATTCTTAACCTTGAGGAACACCTGTATTTACACTTTTACAAGTAAAAGAGAAGCCTTCTGGGGATACATTTGTTTTGCCTATCTAACAAGTACCTTTCTATCTTTGACATACAAATACATGTTTCACATTGTTGTGGTTTAAAGAGAAGCCCCCTATGCCAAACTTTCCCAAATGCCTCAGAAATATCACAAAAAAAAGCTTTTAATCAAAAGAATCATTTACATGATGTGGCATTAAGACTTTTCCTCCTTACTTTGTTGAATTGCACTAAAAAAAATTGCTTTATTTTGTAGGTTATATATAAAGTAAATGGTTTTATCGACAAAAACAATGACTTACTGTTTCGTGACTTGTCTCAAGCTATGTTTCAATGTAAACACAAACTGTTGGCTAGCTTCTTTCCCGATGGAGATCCAAAACTGAAATCTAGAAAGAGACCACCAACAGCAGGGTCACAGTTTAAGGTAAATAAATGAACCAGTTATCAAGACGGGGAGGGCAGATGGGGGTGTTGGGATCGTATTAAGCGGTTCCACTCTGCCTCATTTTTTTGTGCCTGTCCCTATCTAGGACGTGGATTTCCAACGTCATATTTCATGGTCTTTTTTGTTTTGTTTACAGTGAGTCAGAGTGAGAGATGATTGTTTGTTTTGTTTTCAGTGAGTCAGAGTGAGAGATGATTGTTTGTTTTGTTTACAGTGAGTCAGAGTGAGAGATGATTGTTTGTTTTGTTTACAGTGAGTCAGAGTGAGAGATGATTGTTTGTTTTGTTTACAGTGAGTCAGAGTGAGATATGATTGTTTGTTTTGTTTTCAGTGAGTCAGAGTGAGAGATAATTGTTTGTTTTGTTTACAGTGAGTCAGAGTGAGAGATGATTGTTTGTTTTGTTTACAGTGAGTCAGAGTGAGAGATGATTGTTTGTTTTGTTTACAGTGAGTCAGAGTGAGAGATGATTGTTTGTATTGTTTACAGTGAGTCAGAGTGAGAGATGATTGTTTGTTTTGTTTTCAGTGAGTCAGAGTGAGAGATGATTGTTTGTATTGTTTACAGTGAGTCAGAGTGAGAGATGATTGTTTGTTTTGTTTACAGTGAGTCAGAGTGAGAGATGATTGTTTGTTTTGTTTACAGTGAGTCAGAGTGAGAGATGATTGTTTGTTTTGTTTACAGTGAGTCAGAGTGAGATATGATTGTTTGTTTTGTTTTCAGTGAGTCAGAGTGAGAGATAATTGTTTGTTTTGTTTACAGTGAGTCAGAGTGAGAGATGATTGTTTGTTTTGTTTACAGTGAGTCAGAGTGAGAGATGATTGTTTGTATTGTTTACAGTGAGTCAGAGTGAGAGATGATTGTTTGTATTGTTTACAATGAGTCAGAGTGAGAGATGATTGTTTGTTTTGTTTTCAGTGAGTCAGAGTGAGAGATGATTGTTTGTTTTGTTTACAGTGAGTCAGAGTGAGAGATGATTGTTTGTATTGTTTACAGTGAGTCAGAGTGAGAGATGATTGTTTGTTTTGTTTACAGTGAGTCAGAGTGAGAGATGATTGTTTGTATTGTTTACAGTGAGTCAGAGTGAGAGATGATTGTTTGTTTTGTTTACAGTGAGTCAGAGTGAGAGATGATTGTTTGTTTTGTTTACAGTAAGTCAGAGTGAGAGATGATTGTTTGTTTTGTTTACAGTGAGTCAGAGTGAGAGATGATTGTTTGTTTTGTTTTCAGTGAGTCAGAGTGAGAGATGATTGTTTGTATTGTTTACAGTGAGTCAGAGTGAGAGATGATTGTTTGTTTTGTTTTCAGTGAGTCAGAGTGAGAGATGATTGTTTGTTTTGTTTACAGTGAGTCAGAGTGAGAGATGATTGTTTGTTTTGTTTACAGTAAGTCAGAGTGAGAGATGATTGTTTGTTTTGTTTACAGTGAGTCAGAGTGAGAGATGATTGTTTGTTTTGTTTTCAGTGAGTCAGAGTGAGAGATGATTGTTTGTTTTGTTTACAGTGAGTCAGAGTGAGAGATGATTGTTTGTATTGTTTACAGTGAGTCAGAGTGAGAGATGATTGTTTGTTTTGTTTTCAGTGAGTCAGAGTGAGAGATGATTGTTTGTTTTGTTTACAGTGAGTCAGAGTGAGAGATGATTGTTTGTTTTGTTTACAGTGAGTCAGAGTGAGAGATGATTGTTTGTTTTGTTTTCAGTGAGTCAGAGTGAGAGATGATTGTTTGTTTTGTTTTCAGTGAGTCAGAGTGAGAGATGATTGTTTGTTTTGTTTACAGTGAGTCAGAGTGAGAGATGATTGTTTGTTTTGTTTACAGTGAGTCAGAGTGAGAGATGATTGTTTGTTTTGTTTTCAGTGAGTCAGAGTGAGAGATGATTGTTTGTATTGTTTACAGTGAGTCAGAGTGAGAGATGATTGTTTGTTTTGTTTACAGTGAGTCTGAGTGAGAGATGATTGTTTGTTTTGTTTACAGTGAGTCAGAGTGAGAGATGATTGTTTGTTTTGTTTTCAGTGAGTCAAGAGTGAGAGATGATTGTTTGTTTTGTTTACAGTGAGTCAGAGTGAGAGATGATTTTTTGTTTTGTTTACAGTGAGTCAGAGTGAGAGATGATTGTTTGTTTTGTTTTCAGTGAGTCAGAGTGAGAGATGATTGTTTGTATTGTTTACAGTGAGTCAGAGTGAGAGATGATTGTTTGTTTTGGTTTCAGTGAGTCAGAGTGAGAGATGATTGTTTGTTTTGTTTTCAGTGAGTCAGAGTGAGAGATGATTGTTTGTTTTGTTTACAGTGAGTCAGAGTGAGAGATGATTGTTTGTATTGTTTACAGTGAGTCAGAGTGAGAGATGATTGTTTGTTTTGTTTACATTGAGCCAGAGTGAGAGATGATTGTTTGTATTGTTTACAGTGAGTCAGAGTGAGAGATGATTGTTTGTTTTGGTTTCAGTGAGTCAGAGTGAGAGATGATTGTTTGTTTTGTTTTCAGTGAGTCAGAGTGAGAGATGATTGTTTGTTTTGTTTACAGTGAGTCAGAGTGAGAGATGATTGTTTGTTTTGTTTACAGTGAGTCAGAGTGAGAGATGATTGTTTGTTTTGTTTACAGTGAGTCAGAGTGAGAGATGATTGTTTGTTTTGTTTTCAGTGAGTCAGAGTGAGAGATTATTGTTTGTTTTGTTTACAGTGAGTCAGAGTGAGAGATGATTGTTTGTATTGTTTACAGTGAGTCAGAGTGAGAGATGATTGTTTGTTTTGTTTTCAGTGAGTCAGAGTGAGAGATTATTGTTTGTTTTGTTTACAGTGAGTCAGAGTGAGAGATGATTGTTTGTTTTGTTTACAGTGAGTCAGAGTGAGAGATGATTGTTTGTTTTGTTTACAGTGAGTCAGAGTGAGAGATGATTGTTTGTTTTGTTTACAGTGAGTCAGAGTGAGAGATGATTGTTTGTATTGTTTACAGTGAGTCAGAGTGAGAGATGATTGTTTGTTTTGTTTACAGTGAGTCAGAGTGAGAGATGATTGTTTGTTTTGTTTACAGTGAGTCAGAGTGAGAGATGATTGTTTGTTTTGTTTTCAGAGAGTCAGAGTGAGAGATGATTGTTTGTTTTGTTTACAGTAAGTCAGAGTGAGAGATGATTGTTTGTTTTGTTTTCAGTGAGTCAGAGTGAGAGATGATTGTTTTTATTGTTTACAGTGAGTCAGTGAGAGATGATTGTTTGTTTTGTTTTCAGTGAGTCAGAGTGAGAGATGATTGTTTGTTTTGTTTACAGTGAATCAGAGTGAGAGATGATTGTTTGTTTTGTTTTCAGTGAGTCAGAGTGAGAGATGATTGTTTGTTTTGTTTACAGTGAGTCAGAGTGAGAGATGATTGTTTGTTTTGTTTTCAGTGAGTCAGAGTGAGAGATGATTGTTTATTTTGTTTTAAGAGAGTCAGAGTGAGAGATGATTGTTTGTTTTGTTTTCAGAGAGTCAGAGTGAGAGATGATTGTTTGTTTTGTTTACAGTGAGTCAGAGTGAGAGATGATTGTTTGTATTGTTTACAGTGAGTCAGAGTGAGAGATGATTGTTTGTTTTGTTTACAGTGAATCAGAGTGAGAGATGATTGTTTGTTTTGTTTACAGTGAGTCAGAGTGAGAGATGATTGTTTGTTTTGTTTACAGTGAATCAGAGTGAGAGATGATTGTTTGTTTTGTTTTCAGTGAGTCAGAGTGAGAGATGATTATTTGTTTTGTTTACAGTGAGTCAGAGTGAGAGATGATTGTTTGTTTTGCTTACAGTGAGTCAGAGTGAGAGATGATTGTTTGTTTTGTTTTCAGTGAGTCAGAGTGAGAGATGATTGTTTGTATTGTTTTCAGTGAGTCAGAGTGAGAGATGATTGTTTGTTTTGTTTACAGTGAGTCAGAGTGAGAGATGATTGTTTGTTTTGTTTACAGTGAGTCAGAGTGAGAGATGATTGTTTGTATTGTTTACAGTGAGTCAGAGTGAGAGATGATTGTTTGTTTTGTTTTCAGTGAGTCAGAGTGAGAGATGATTGCTTGTTTTGTTTACAGTGAGTCAGAGTGAGAGATGATTGTTTGTTTTGTTTACAGTGAGTCAGAGTGAGAGATGATTGTTTGTTTTGGTTTCAGTGAGTCAGAGTGAGAGATGATTGTTTGTTTTGTTTACAGTGAGTCAGAGTGAGAGATGATTGTTTGTTTTGTTTACAGTAAGTCAGAGTGAGAGATGATTGGTTGTTTTGTTTACAGTGAGTCAGAGTGAGAGATGATTGTTTGTTTTGTTTTCAGAGAGTCAGAGTGAGAGATGATTGTTTGTTTTGTTTACAGTGAGTCAGAGTGAGAGATGATTGTTTGTTTTGTTTACAGTGAGTCAGAGTGAGAGATGATTGTTTGTTTTGTTTACAGTGAGTCAGAGTGAGAGATGATTGTTTGTATTGTTTACAGTGAGTCAGATTGAGAGATGATTGTTTGTTTTGGTTTCAGTGAGTCAGAGTGAGAGATGATTGTTTGTTTTGTTTACAGTGAGTCAGAGTGAGAGATGATTGTTTGTATTGTTTACAGTGAATCAGAGTGAGAGATTATTGTTTGTTTTGTTTTCAGTGAGTCAGAGTGAGAGATGATTGTTTGTTTTGTTTACAGTGAGTCAGAGTGAGAGATAATTGTTTGTTTTGTTTACAGTAAGTCAGAGTGAGAGATGATTGTTTGTTTTGTTTACAGTGAGTCAGAGTGAGAGATGATTGTTTGTTTTGTTTAGAGAGTCAGAGTGAGAGATGATTGTTTGTTTTGTTTTCAGTGAGTCAGAGTGAGAGATGATTGTTTGTTTTGTTTTCAGTGAGTCAGAGTGATAGATAATTGTTAGTTTTGTTTACAGTGAGTCAGAGTGAGAGATGATTGTTTGTTTTGTTTACAGTGAGTCAGAGTGAGAGATGATTGTTTGTTTTGTTTACAGTGAGTCAGAGTGAGAGATGATTGTTTGTTTTGTTTTCAGTGAGTCAGAGTGAGAGATGATTGTTTGTTTTGTTTACAGTGAGTCAGAGTGAGAGATGATTGTTTTTTTTGTTTACAGTGAGTCAGAGTGAGAGATGATTGTTTGTATTGTTTACAGTGAGTCAGAGTGAGAGATGATTGTTTGTTTTGTTTACAGTGAGTCAGAGTGAGAGATGATTGTTTGTTTTGTTTACAGTGAGTCAGAGTGAGAGATGATTGTTTGTTTTGTTTACAGTGAGTCAGAGTGAGAGATGATTGTTTGTTTTGTTTTCAGTGAGTCAGAGTCAGAGATGATTGTTTGTTTTGTTTACAGTGAGTCAGAGTGAGAGATGATTGTTTGTTTTGTTTACAGTGAGTCAGAGTGAGAGATGATTGTTTGTTTTGTTTTCAGTGAGTCAGAGTGAGAGATGATTGTTTGTTTTGTTTACAGTGAGTCAGAGTGATAGATGATTGTTTGTTTTGTTTTCAGTGAGTCAGAGTGATAGATAATTGTTTGTTTTGTTTACAGTGAGTCAGAGTGAGAGATGATTGTTTGTTTTGTTTACAGTGAGTCAGAGTGAGAGATGATTGTTTGTATTGTTTACAGTGAGTCAGAGTGATAGATAATTGTTTGTTTTGTTTACAGTGAGTCAGAGTGAGAGATGATTGTTTGTTTTGTTTACAGTGAGTCAGAGTGAGAGATGATTGTTTGTATTGTTTACAGTGAGTCAGAGTGAGAGATGATTGTTTGTTTTGTTTTCAGTGAGTCAGAGTGAGAGATGATTGTTTGTTTTGTTTACAGTGAGTCAGAGTGAGAGATGATTGTTTGTTTTGTTTACAGTGAGTCAGAGTGAGAGATGATTGTTTGTTTTGTTTTCAGTGAGTCAGAGTGAGAGATGATTGTTTGTTTTGTTTTCAGTGAGTCAGAGTGAGAGATGATTGTTTGTTTTGTTTACAGTGAGTCAGAGTGAGAGATGATTGTTTGTTTTGTTTTCAGTGAGTCAGAGTGAGAGATGATTGTTTGTTTTGTTTACAGTGAGTCAGAGTGAGAGATGATTGTTTGTATTGTTTACAGTGAGTCAGAGTGAGAGATGATTGTTTGTTTTGTTTTCAGTGAGTCAGAGTGAGAGATGATTGTTTGTTTTGTTTTCAGTGAGTCAAGAGTGAGAGATGATTGTTTGTTTTGTTTACAGTGAATCAGAGTGAGAGATGATTGTTTGTTTTGTTTACAGTGAGTCAGAGTGAGAGATGATTGTTTGTTTTGTTTACAGTGAGTCAGAGTGATAGATGATTGTTTGTTTTGTTTTCAGTGAGTCAGAGTGAGAGATAATTGTTTGTTTTGTTTACAGTGAGTCAGAGTGAGAGATGATTGTTTGTTTTGTTTACAGTGAGTCAGAGTGATAGATGATTGTTTGTTTTGTTTTCAGTGAGTCAGAGTGAGAGATGATTGTTTGTTTTGTTTACAGTGAGTCAGAGTGAGAGATGATTGTTTGTTTTGTTTACAGTGAGTCAGAGTGAGAGATGATTGTTTGTTTTGTTTTCAGTGAGTCAGAGTGAGAGATGATTGTTTGTTTTGTTTACAGTGAGTCAGAGTGAGAGATGATTGTTTGTTTTGTTTTCAGTGAGTCAGAGTGAGAGATGATTGTTTGTTTTGTTTACAGTGAGTCAGAGTGAGAGATGATTGTTTGTTTTGTTTTCAGTGAGTCAGAGTGAGAGATGATTGTTTGTTTTGTTTACAGTGAGTCAGAGTGAGAGATAATTGTTTGTTTTGTTTACAGTGAATCAGAATGAGAGATGATTGTTTGTTTTGTTTTCAGTGAATCAGAGTGAGAGATGATTGTTTGTTTTGTTTTCAGTGAGTCAGAGTGAGAGATGATTGTTTGTTTTGTTTACAGTGAGTCAGAGTGAGAGATAATTGTTTGTTTTGTTTACAGTGAGTCAGAGTGAGAGATAATTGTTTGTTTTGTTTACAGTGAGTCAGAGTGAGAGATGATTGTTTGTTTTGTTTTCAGTGAGTCAGAGTGAGAGATGATTGTTTGTTTTGTTTACAGTGAGTCAGAGTGAGAGATGATTGTTTGTTTTGTTTACAGTGAGTCAGAGTGAGAGATGATTGTTTGTTTTGTTTACAGTGAGTCAGAGTGAGAGATGATTGTTTGTTTTGTTTACAGTGAGTCAGAGTGAGAGATGATTGTTTGTTTTGTTTACAGTGAGTCAGAGTGAGAGATGATTGTTTGTTTTGTTTACAGTGAGTCAGAGTGAGAGATGATTGTTTGTTTTGTTGCAATGGTGAAATTGTTGACCATCACTGTTTAAACTTTCTTTTCACAAAGTGATCTCTATATTTTGGCATTCACTTGAAAATCGTGTAAGAAAAAATTGAAATGAATTTCATATCCTTTATTTATTGATTCTTAATTATATTTAGGACGTCGTTGTCATGATCGTATGGTAGTTGGATTAACAAGTACCTGTGCAATCAGTACCTATCACCACTAACATTGTGAGTTTGAATCCTGCTAATGGATAAAGTTTGACAGTGACTTGCGGCAGGTCTCTGGTTTCCTCCACCAATAAAACTGAATGCTACGATATAACTGAAATATTGTTGAAAGAGGCATTTAACACCATAAACCCTAATCCCCTATACAGTCAAACTTGTCTATAGCGACCATTGAAGGGAGTTCTGAAAAAAGGTCACATAAGACAGGGAGTCATTGAATAGAGGTTGTGATATTTGCTCCCAAAATCTCGAGAGGAAATACCTAGTTCGGGTATATAATCCGCATCAACTTTTAACCTGTTCGTGAATAGAGCTTAAATTCTGCTAATGAAATTAAAAAATATGTTCAATTATCGTTAAATATTTCCGTCCTATGTGGGTGAAATTAAAAAAAAAGAATATTAAATGATCGAGTTTTTTACTTTCTTTCAACAGCTATTGTTATCTTAATTGTTATCGTAATTAGAATTAATCATAATGACTTCAATCACTCGCCGAAAGCTATTAATAGCCTAATCACACAATCAGCATGTGTTTACCTTGATCTGTTACCACACATTAAACGAATGTTGACAGAAATATATGCTGGGAACCAGTACTTCATACAATAATTTTCAAAATCACGATTATTTATTTATAAAACTGAAAGATTAAAACGGTATTTTCTATAATAAGCAATTTTAAATATTTAATTATAAATAAGAAATAAACCCAAATAAACCAAAACAACAATAATAAATCATAACGTGAACAATTTACCTGTAAAAGAAAATGGCGGTCTTACACAATAACGCTAATCGTGACTTCATTTAATATGAAAAATCTATTATTATGAACTAGTAACAGGTATGGACTTTGAGCTAGAGGGATATTGGCAACAATCGCTGCATCAGCTGGGCAAAACAGACATTTTTTCCAAAGTCGGGACTGTGTATGTTTATTTATTATCTAACTTCCGGTTTGATAATAATCCTCTATTAGTTGTTATATGAAGGATTTTTACCCAAAGAACATGGTCGGTAGTCGCGTTAGACAGTGGGTCGTTATGTAACGGTCGAATGCACGGGGAAACGCTGGGGAGGAATAAATAAGGTCGGCTAACAAAGGAAGTCGTTATATAGAGGGGGTCGCTAAGACAAGTTTGACTTGTTACAAAATAGAATTATGTTCACTAAACATAGGAAATGAGTGGTGTACTGTTTAGTGCATGCACCTCAAGGGATGTCATCCTGTGATCGACATGTCTAATTGTTGACTGTTCTTTCAGTCAGCCAGCACTACATTGTATAAAAATCAAACATCATGTTGGTCTAGTGCAAAGCAGACATCATCCTCATGTCATTAAAACTGTAATTTGTTCTTGCCATGCACGAATTTTAGAAGTCAAATTGAAAACCGATGAGTGATTACAGGCTCCTGGTAGCCTCTAGTTTGTTTGAATTGACACTCCAGTAATATGTCAACAGATTTCCAAAATTGGAACTTTTTTTATTTTCCATTCAATTTTAATGCTTTTTTTTGCAAAATATGTTTCTGTATTGGGTCATTAAAAAACTACCTGAAAAACCAGGGGAGCGATACAGGCTCAGATGTTTTATGGTGTTTAATGCCACTTTCAACAATATTTCAGTTATATCATGGCGGTTAGTTTTATTGGTGGAGAAACTGGAAGAACCGGAGAAAACCACCGCCCTGTTGCAAGTCACTGACAAACTTTATCACATAATGTTGTACACCTCGCACTGATCGAAATTCGAACTCACAACATCAGTGGTGATAGGCACTGATTGCATAGATAGCTGTAAATCCAACTACCATATAATCACGGCCACGACGGGTATTTAAGATATGTTTATAATTCTACAGTAGTAAAAAGGTAGTCAACTAATGGTTTCTCTTTTAAAGGCATCTGTAACAGATCTTATGACAAATTTACTATCAAAGAGTCCAAACTACATACGGTGTATAAAGGTAAGTGTATTGATACAAACTACATACGGTGTATAAAGGTAAGTGTATTGATACAAACTACATACGGTGTATAAAGGTAAGTGTATTGATACAAACTACATACGGTGTATAAAGGTAAGTGTATTGACACAAACTACATCGGTGTATAAATTTTTAGGCGAGGGGATATGCCACGCTTTGCATTGCCCTTGTTATTGATAGCATTAAAGTGTCAAATATCATCTTTGTTTTTTAAAAAAAAGGCTGATAAGCTCTATCACACGTTATGACCTGCTTTTTTTTTGTCCAGTGCAGGTCATGACCTGAGTTTTGACTTTCAGAGGTTGGCTGCTATGTCGAAATACTTTTATCAGGTCGATAAAAACATTTATTAAATGATAAGGAATTTTGCTGTTCGCTGATTGGCCTAAACAGTACTTTCTTGGTTGTACCTCAGAGTGAGTTTACCTCGCATGAGCCTCAGGGAGTCTATTCGGGGTTTCAATGTTGTCCAACCAGAGACAAGATTTCATTTCCAGTCGGCCAATCAAGTTGTGAGTTTTAGCGAATATTCGTCATTGTATCTTCTGCTTCATGTAAACAAACATGACAGACGGACGGTTTGCCACAGTTGGTGAGGAAGAATTGAACAAGATTTTACTGGAAAAAGACTCAATAAATACCAGGAGGAACACTGCTTCTGCTTTTAAGTTGTTTAAAAGCTATTTGAATACCAAAATTTGTAATGACACATTTGAAAATATGGATGTAGTTACTTTGAACTCTCAGTTGACAAAATGTTATGTAGAAGTTCGTCAGGAAAATGGTGAAAAGTACAAAAAGAGTAGATTAATTGCAATAAGGAAAATTATTGTCAATTTAAAAAAAATTCTGTGATATCTGTTTTATTTTTATTATGATTTTTGTCATCATTGTTATAATAATATTTACTATTTTGTTGAATTTTCTGTTGAAAAGTTTGACACATTCTTTATTATATAATAAAGCAGTTATTGACTTTTAATTTCAGTCTACTCATGACTATACAGACCTGGTCAATGATTGATTAACCTTGGCTGTTGGGCTCGGTCAATCAATCATTGTCTAGGTCCGTATAGTCATGAGTAGACCTCATTAAAAGTCAATAATTGTATAGTATTAACCTCATCAAAAGTCTATAATTGTGTATTATCACTAAATTTACTTCAAATTAGAATGGCATTGTATAAAGTAAATATTTGAAGTTGATCAAGGGGAGGGGAAGATCTGGTGGAGAGGGGTGTGGCTGGAGGGTAGGGGAAGATCAGATGGAGAAGGGTGTTTCTTTTGTATTCAAAGGGTCGTTGCTAAATCTAATATATTAATGTTAGAATACTGACACTGCTAGACATAACTGGTATCTTAGCAAACTGCTATATAAGAATTTTTATATTTCATGTATTCATTTCAAATTTCTTCTATTAAATAAAAAGTTCTTTCATGAATTGATCTGCTAGGCATGCAGCATTAAGGAGGGGGTGCAAAGACTGGTTGACTCAGTATCAGGATAATGTGTCGTGTGTGGAGACATGTCTATCTGCAGACTGTTCAGTGAGCTAGCACTATAAAAATCCAACTATGTGTGTTGGTTTAGTACAAAGTGGACCTCATCATCATCTCATTGAATATTAACTTGTTCTCACATGATATAACTGAAAAATTGATGATTTGACATTAAACAACAATCACTCTCTCAATGAATTGATTGATTTATTTGTAAATTTTGTAGCCAAATGACTTCAAGAAACCTAACCAGTTTGATTTGAAGATTGTTCAACATCAGGTTCGATACTTAGGGTGAGTCATGTAATGTTTAATGTTTAACAAATAGTTCATGGCTCTTAGAGTCATATGACA
Source organism: Bathymodiolus brooksi (assembly GCA_963680875.1). Classification (NCBI taxonomy): domain Eukaryota; kingdom Metazoa; phylum Mollusca; class Bivalvia; order Mytilida; family Modiolidae; genus Bathymodiolus; species Bathymodiolus brooksi. The sequence goes on from OY804584.1 coordinate 25,440,159, forward strand.
GTGTATGGACTGGTCGGTCACCCCTAAAATATAGGAAAATTTGGTTAGCGCCACTATATATAGCTAAAATACTGCTAAAGTTGGCGTTAATCACCAATCAATCAATCAATCAACCAAAAATATGGGGACAAATGCGAAACTGAGGTATATATAATATTTTGGGTTGACTGAACTGGTTCATGAACTGCCATTTTCACTGAAATACCATGTACTATTTATATATTCAACAGACCAAAGCAATATGCTTAGTTTATATTATATAAATTGTACTTTTCCTTTGATCTTTTTATGGTTTATATACCAGAATGTAAGAAACAGCTAAGAACTATGAAATAATATATGCAGATACAAGATAGTGCATACTTTAAATCTGGGTTGTAGTTTTATTACTCTCAGAGAACCGTGCAATAATCAACCACCTAGATATGATATTGCATGGCTTCATGTTACAAATCATTTAAATCACTCTTTTCCGAGTTAAGCAATCTTCGGAAACCGTGGTATAAATATTATTAGTTATATAGGCTTTAGACAGGTAATACAGGCTCATATAACCTGTCTGTGTTTTATATTTCCTGAGCCGAAGGCGAGGGAAATATACAACACAGACGGGTTATATGAGCCCGTATTACCTGTCTAAAGCCTATATAACGAATTTGTCATACTGCAATACCATGGGTCCATATTACCTGTGTAAAGCCTAAATAAAGAACATGACTACTATACATGTATTGTCTCATGAACATTTAACCCCAGATATGACTTTGCTTTAAAGAAGAAATTAATTCTTCAACATATTTGATAAACAACTTAACAATTTTAACAGAAATATAACAAATGATTTAGAATTGCCTCAATATCGGCGTCAGAGTGACAGGCGAACCTGGGGGTCACCATCTTGATTACGTATGATTTCAAAATGAGTTATCTTTCTTGGCACATGCTTTCATATTACCGGCTAGAGCCGTATAATATGGATTAGTAAAATCGAGTAAATAACCAATCGGATCACTTAGATTTTATATTGCAGTATGACAATACATTATATATAGATGAAATCCGGTCTGATATACGATATATTGGCAGCATGCCCATTCACGTACTGTAATACGTGTTTCACGTAGGATAAAAATCATGCACGTATAATTGAAAGAACCCTACGTGCGTGCACGTAGAGAACCCATTGCGAGCATTGTATAAAAATTACCTTTTGTTTACAATTCACTTCAAAGTACGTATAATAGAGTTGTTCTGATTAGTTAATTTCGGTAATATTATCCAATCAGAGCGTTCCTTGCATATTTTAAGTGAGATGATATGATTTATAGATCACCCAATTCTATTGGCTCCTTATTTTTTAATTGTCCAATCATAAGAACTGCTACTGTTAAAACCCGTAATCAGAGTTGGCGAAAATCATCGGACCGGCAGAATAACGGTCGGTCCGATTAATTAATGAACCGTGTCTGTCCCAATGTCCGTCACGAAAATATTACTTTGTGGTTGTCCAGTTGACGATTGAAATTTATTCACTGCCAATGGCATTAAATTCCGTTTTCAGTTTTATTAAAATGTCAGACAGAGACTTGAAATTTGTTTAATTATTCTGTCAGACCGACACGTTCCTATTTGTAATCGAAACTCCTATGCGTAAATGTAAACATCCTTTTAGTAGGAACGAGCACCTGCAAAACGTGGAACATTAAAACTGAAATATATTACTGAGCACAGAAATAAGTTGACTTCCACACTCTCCAAGTATCAAAGATTGTTTGTGTTTAATTAAATATGTTTTGAGATGCTTATATATTGAAGATGACAACAGATTCATATTCTTAACTGAAATTAAAAATGTAGGTAAACCGGAAACTGACATTGACGTATAATATTCGGAACGTGATCGGACCATTAGATACGGATTGTTGGCCATATCTGCCTTATCTTTTTAGATAAAAATATGTATACAGAAAAACATTTAATTGAGTTGTTTAATGATCTTGACTATATATAGGTAATCTTGCATTCAGTTCTGTATAAAAAACAAAATTTGACAGGTTATATACAATATTACAAAAAAATGGTGGGACAGACACAATTTTAGGCCATTGGTCAGACAGAACCCCACTTCCTGTCTGACCCAATGTCAGACAGAAAAAAAAAGTTTTCACCAACTCTGCGTAATATTTACAAAAAACAGCATGGTGCACGACCTTGCATGGAGTAAATGCAGTTAATTTTCTTTGTACCCCCAAATGAAGAGTTAGAGGGTACATTGCACCCCCAAAAATTTGGATGTACCCCCAAAAATGAAGGTAAAAGGGTACATGTACCCCCAGATGAAAAAACCTGTGGGCATGCTGTATTGGACTAGCTCACTAACAAAGTCAAAAAGAAGATTAACACAAGTAAAGTATATTATTGCATATCAGTTTTGTTGGACCGGCTCAATATTTGATAGAATTATGTCCTCTTTAATAAAACACACAAATCATCAAGATTAAAAGTAGTATTCAACAACAAACAATGTCAAAGACAACCAGCCAAGCTGACATGATGAACATTCAACAACAAACAATGTCAAAGACAACCAGCCAAGCGGACATGATGAACATTCAACAACAAACAATGTCAAAGACAACCAGCCAAGCTGACATGATGAACATTCAACAACAAACAATGTCAAAGACAACCAGCCAAGCTGACATGATGAACATTCAACAACAAACAATGTCAAAGACAACCAGCCAAGCTGACATGATGAACATTCAACAACAAACAATGTCAAAGACAACCAGCCAAGCTGACATGATGAACATTCAACAACAAACAATGTCAAAGACAACCAGCCAAGCTGACATGATGAACATTCAACAACAAACAATGTCAAAGACAACCAGCCAAGCTGACATGATGAACAGTCAACAACAAACAATGTCAAAGACAACCAGCCAAGCTGACATGATGAACAGTCAACAACAAACAATGTCAAAGACAACCAGCCAAGCTGACATGATGAACAGTCAACAACAAACAATGTCAAAGACAACCAGCCAAGCTGACATGATGAACATTCAACAACAAACAATGTCAAAGACAACCAGCCAAGCTGACATGATGAACATTCAACAACAAACAATGTCAAAGACAACCAGCCAAGCTGACATGATGAACATTCAACAACAAACAATGTCAAAGACAACCAGCCAAGCTGACATGATGAACAGTCAACAACAAACAATGTCAAAGACAACCAGCCAAGCTGACATGATGAACATTCAACAACAAACAATGTCAAAGACAACCAGCCAAGCTGACATGATGAACATTCAACAACAAACAATGTCAAAGACAACCAGCCAAGCTGACATGATGAACAGTCAACAACAAACAATGTCAAAGACAACCAGCCAAGCTGACATGATGAACATTCAACAACAAACAATGTCAAAGACAACCAGCCAAGCTGACATGATGAACAATCAACAACAAACAATGTCAAAGACAACCAGCCAAGCTGACATGATGAACATTCAACAACAAACAATGTCAAAGACAACCAGCCAAGCGGACATGATGAACATTCAACAACAAACAATGTCAAAGACAACCAGCCAAGCTGACATGATGAACAGTCAACAACAAACAATGTCAAAGACAACCAGCCAAGCTGACATGATGAACATTCAACAACAAACAATGTCAAAGACAACCAGCCAAGCTGACATGATGAACATTCAACAACAAACAATGTCAAAGACAACCAGCCAAGCTGACATGATGAACAGTCAACAACAAACAATGTCAAAGACAACCAGCCAAGCTGACATGATGAACAGTCAACAACAAACAATGTCAAAGACAACCAGCCAAGCTGACATGATGAACATTCAACAACAAACAATGTCAAAGACAACCAGCCAAGCTGACATGATGAACATTCAACAACAAACAATGTCAAAGACAACCAGCCAAGCTGACATGATGAACAGTCAACAACAAACAATGTCAAAGACAACCAGCCAAGCTGACATGATGAACATTCAACAACAAACAATGTCAAAGACAACCAGCCAAGCTGACATGATGAACATTCAACAACAAACAATGTCAAAGACAACCAGCCAAGCTGACATGATGAACATTCAACAACAAACAATGTCAAAGACAACCAGCCAAGCTGACATGATGAACATTCAACAACAAACAATGTCAAAGACAACCAGCCAAGCTGACATGATGAACATTCAACAACAAACAATGTCAAAGACAACCAGCCAAGCTGACATGATGAACATTCAACAACAAACAATGTCAAAGACAACCAGCCAAGCTGACATGATGAACAGTCAACAACAAACAATGTCAAAGACAACCAGCCAAGCTGACATGATGAACAGTCAATAACAAACAATGTCAAAGACAACCAGCCAAGCTGACATGATGAACATTCAACAACAAACAATGTCAAAGACAACCAGCCAAGCTGACATGATGAACATTCAACAACAAACAATGTCAAAGACAACCAGCCAAGCTGACATGATGAACAGTCAACAACAAACAATGTCAAAGACAACCAGCCAAGCTGACATGATGAACAGTCAACAACAAACAATGTCAAAGACAACCAGCCAAGCTGACATGATGAACATTCAACAACAAACAATGTCAAAGACAACCAGCCAAGCTGACATGATGAACAGTCAACAACAAACAATGTCAAAGACAACCAGCCAAGCTGACATGATGAACAGTCAACAACAAACAATGTCAAAGACAACCAGCCAAGCTGACATGATGAACAGTCAACAACAAACAATGTCAAAGACAACCAGCCAAGCTGACATGATGAACATTCAACAACAAACAATGTCTAAAGACAACCAGCCAAGCTGACATGATGAACATTCAACAACAAACAATGTCAAAGACAACCAGCCAAGCTGACATGATGAACAGTCAACAACAAACAATGTCAAAGACAACCAGCCAAGCTGACATGATGAACAGTCAACAACAAACAATGTCAAAGACAACCAGCCAAGCTGACATGATGAACATTCAACAACAAACAATGTCAAAGACAACCAGCCAAGCTGACATGATGAACATTCAACAACAAACAATGTCTAAAGACAACCAGCCAAGCTGACATGATGAACATTCAACAACAAACAATGTCAAAGACAACCAGCCAAGCTGACATGATGAACAGTCAACAACAAACAATGTCAAAGACAACCAGCCAAGCTGACATGATGAACAGTCAACAACAAACAATGTCAAAGACAACCAGCCAAGCTGACATGATGAACATTCAACAACAAACAATGTCAAAGACAACCAGCCAAGCTGACATGATGAACATTCAACAACAAACAATGTCTAAAGACAACCAGCCAAGCTGACATGATGAACATTCAACAACAAACAATGTCAAAGACAACCAGCCAAGCTGACATGATGAACATTCAACAACAAACAATGTCTAAAGACAACCAGCCAAGCTGACATGATGAACATTCAACAACAAACAATGTCAAAGACAACCAGCCAAGCTGACATGATGAACATTCAACAACAAACAATGTCTAAAGACTACCAGCCAAGCTGACATGATGAACATTCAACAACAAACAATGTCAAAGACAACCAGCCAAGCTGACATGATGAACAGTCAACAACAAACAATGTCACAGATGAACAGTTTTTTCTTTGATCACATAAAGAAAACAACAAAGAAAAACAATAAAACACCAGATATTTATAATTGTTCAGCTATCTGTGTGACAGCTATCTGTGTGACTCTGCTATTGATTATTGTATGAAATAAACACATATCTAATGTTTGGTTTCCTTTCCTTTTATTATTAAAGAATGTAGATGTTCTTAATTATGTCGGTGGTGTTATGGCGAGAGTGCTTGCCTTGAGTGTGATAGATCGTGGGTTCGAGCGGGTCAAATCAAAGACTATGAAATTGGTATTTGTTGCTTCTCCGCTAAGTATGCAGCATTAAGGAGAAAGAGCAAAGACTGGTTGGCTCAGAATCAGGATAATGTATCTATCCGCCGACTGATGTTTCAGTGAACTAGCACTATAAAAATCCAACTAAGTGTGTTGGTCTAGTACCGCATCATTTAAAATTAACTTGTTCTCGCCATGATATAGCTGGGAAATTGCTGACATGGTGTTAAACAAAAATCACTCGCTCTTAATTATGGTAGAATATCCATCTGTAACTTTAGTTAAAACCAGAGAATTTAAGTAGCAACACATTTATTGCTTGTGTTCATCTCAGTTTTTTTTCTCTCATTTTCATATCATCCATATTACATCTTGTAAACAAGACAGTTTTGACTATTTTTTTTTTATAAATTACATAATTTTAATAAAAAAATATATTTACTTTTAAGGTTAATGGAAAATATTAGAGTTCGAAGAGCAGGCTATGCATTCAGACAGATTTATGAACAATTTTTATATCGTTATAAAATGTTGGCCCCTGAAACATGGCCGTCATGGCATGGTGCTCCGAAAGATGGAGTCAAATATATATTACAAGCTCAAAATGTTCCTGAGGAAGAATATGCTTTTGGAAAAACAAAGATATTTATACAAAATCCAAAACTGGTATGTTAGAATAGATTTTAAAAAACATACGTCTAATTGATAAGGACACACAATTTTATGTTCCTATGACTATGTATTGTAGAATATATGGGTTGATTTATCTTGTACATGTTGAATACATCATTAGTTGTCTATGTTTCTGTGTAGACAAGGCCTGTCCATGTTGAATACGTCATTAGTTGTCTATGTTTCTGTGTTGACAAGGTCTGTCCATGTTGAATACATCAGTAGTTGTCTATGTTTCTGTGTTGACAAGGTCTGTCCATGTTGAATACAATATTAGTTGTCTATGTTTCTGTGTTGACAAAGCCTGTCCATGTTGAATACATCATTAGTTGTCTATGTTTCTGTGTGTTGACAAGGCCTGTCCATGTTGAATACATTATTAGTTGTCTATGTTTCTGTGTGTTGACAAGGTCTGTCCATGTTGAATACATCATTAGTTGTCTATGTTTCTGTGTTGACAAGGTCTGTCCATGTTGAATACATCAGTAGTTGTCTATGTTTCTGTGTTGACAAGGTCTGTCCATGTTGAATACATTATTAGTTGTCTATGTTTCTGTGTTGACAAGGCCTGTCCATGTTGAATACATCATTAGACATCTATGTTTCTGTGTTGACAAGGCCTGTCCATGTTGAATACATCATTAGTTGTCTATGTTTCTTTCTTGACAAGGCTTGTCTATGTTGAATACATCATTAGTTGTCTATGTTTCTGTGTTGACAAGGCCTGTCCATGTTGAATACATCATTAGTTGTCTATGTTTCTGTGTGTTGACAAGGCCTGTCCATGTTAAATACATCATTAGTTGTCTATGTTTCTGTGTTGTCAAGGCCTGTCCATGTTGAATACATCTGTAGTTGTCTATGTTTCTGTGTGTAGACAAGGCTTGTCCATGTTGAATACATCATTAGTTGTCTATGTTTCTGTGTGTTGACAAGGCCTGTCCATGTTGAATACATCATTAGTTGTCTATGTTTCTGTGTGTTGACAAGGCCTGTCCATGTTGAATACATCATTAGTTGTCTATGTTTCTGTGTAGACAAGGTCTGTCCATGTTGAATACATCAGTAGTTGTCTATATTTCTGTGTTGACAAGGTCTGTCCATGTTGAATACATCAGTAGTTGTCTATGTTTCTGTGTAGACAAGGCCTGTCCATGTTGAATACATCAGTAGTTGTCTATATTTCTGTGTTGACAAGGCCTGTCCATGTTGAATACATCATTAGTTGTCTATGTTTCTGTGTAGACAAGGTCTGTCCATGTTGAATACATCAGTAGTTGTCTATATTTCTGCGTTGACAAGGCCTGTCCATGTTGAATACATCATTAGTTGTCTATGTTTCTGTGTAGACAAGGTCTGTCCATGTTGAATACATCAGTAGTTGTCTATGTTTCTGTGTTGACAAGGCCTGTCCATGTTGAATACATCAGTAGTTGTCTATGTTTCTGTGTTGACAAGGTCTGTCCATGTTGAATACATCATTAGTTGTCTATGTTTCTGTGTTGACAAGGCCTGTCCATGTTGAATACATCAGTAGTTGTCTATGTTTCTGTGTGTTGACAAGGTCTGTTGATGTTGAATACATCATTAGTTGTCTATGTTTCTGTGTGTTGACCAGGTCTGTCCATGTTGAATACATCAATAGTTGTCTATGTTTCTGTGTGTTGACAAGGCCTGTCCATGTTGAATACATCAGTAGTTGTTTCTGTGTAGACAAGGCATGTCCATGTTGAATACATCAGTATTTGTATATGTTTCTGTGTGTTGACAAGGTCTGTCCATGTTGAATACATCATTAGTTGTCTATGTTTCTGTGTGTTGACAAGGTCTGTTGATGTTGAATACATCAGTAGTTGTCTATGTTTCTGTGTTGACAAGGTCTGTCCATGTTGAATACATCATTAGTTGTCTATGTTTCTGTGTTGACAAGGTCTGTCCATGTTGAATACATCATTAGTTGTCTATGTTTCTGTGTGTTGACAAGGCCTGTCCATGTTGAATACATCAGTAGTTGTCTATGTTTCTGTGTTGACAAGGTCTGTCCATGTTGAATACATCATTAGTTGTCTATGTTTCTGTGTGTTGACAAGGTCTGTCCATGTTGAATACATCATTAGTTGTCTATGTTTCTGTGTGTTGACAAGGTCTGTCCATGTTGAATACATCATTAGTTGTCTATGTTTATGTGTTGACAAGGCCTGTCCATGTTGAATACATCATTAGTTGTCTATGTTTCTGTGTAGACAAGGCCTGTCCATGTTGAATACATCATTAGTTGTCTATGTTTCTGTGTGTTGACAAGGTCTGTCCATGTTGAATACATCATTAGTTGTCTATATTTCTGTGTGTTGACAAGGTCTGTCCATGTTGAATACATCATTAGTTGTCTATGTTTCTGTGTGTTGACAAGGTCTGTCCATGTTGAATACATTATTAGTTGTCTATGTTTCTGTGTGTTGACAAGGTCTGTCCATGTTGAATACATCATTAGTTGTCTATGTTTATGTGTTGACAAGGCCTGTCCATGTTGAATACATCATTAGTTGTCTATGTTTCTGTGTAGACAAGGCCTGTCCATGTTGAATACATCATTAGTTTTCTGTTTCTGTGTGTTGACAAGGCCTGTCCATGTTGAATACATCAGTAGTTGTCTATGTTTCGGTGTGTAGACAAGGCCTGTCCATGTTGAATACATCATTAGTTGTCTATGTTTCTGTATTGACAAGGCCTGTTTATGTTGAATACATCACTAGTTGTCAATGTTTCTGTGTTGACAAGGCCTGTCCATGTTGAATACATCATTAGTTGTCTATGTTTCTGTGTTGACAAGGCCTGTCCATGTTGAATACATCATTAGTTGTCCTTGTTTCTGTGTTGACAATGCCTGTCCATGTTTAATACATCATTAGTTGTCTTTGTTTCTGTGTTGACAAGGCCTGTCTATGTTGAATACATCATTAGTTGTCTATGTTTCTGTGTAGACAAGGCCTGTCTATGTTGAATACATCAGTAGTTGTCTATGTTTCTGTGTAGACAAGGCCTGTCCATGTTGAATACATCATTAGTTATCTATGTTTCTGTGTAGACAAGGCCTGTCTATGTTGAATACATCATTAGTTGTCTATGTTTCTGTGTTGACAAGGCCTGTCCATATTGAATACATCATTAGTTGTCTATGTTTTTGTGTTGACAAGGCCTGTCCATGTTGAATACATCATTAGTTGTCTATGTTTCTGTGTTGACAAGGCCTGTCTATGTTGAATACATCACTAGTTGTCTATGTTTCTGTGTTGACAAGGCCTGTCCATGTTGAATACATCACTAGTTGTCTATGTTTCTGTGTTGACAAGGCCTGTCCATGTTGAATACATCATTAGTTGTCTATGTTTCTGTGTTGACAAGGCCTGTCTATGTTGAATATATCACTAGTTGTCTATGTTTCTGTGTTGACAAGGCCTGTCTATGTTGAATACATCATTAATTGTCTATGTTTCTGTGTTGACAAGGCCTGTCCATGTTGAATGTATGGTCAATTGTCTGAGTTTCTGTGTTGAGATGAGTTCACAAGGCCTGACAAACAGAATGATTGTTTCTCGCATTAGTAAACAACATATTTTGTTGTATGCTTCTCCATATAAAGGAGGACTGTGAGCGTATGTGTGTTCTGCATAATATTTTTTCCTTCAGATGATTTATTAATAACAACTCCATAATATTTTTTTCAGAGGAACAAATATTCTCTACCATTGTTTTCATCAGGAATAAATATTGTAATTTTTTGTTTGTTGGAAGAGATACAATGTTAATATTTATTTTAATTAGAACAAATGTTATGGTGGAATTTTTTTTCATCACAGGAAATATATACTAGTATATAGCAACAAAATAATATCAGAAAATTAAGGAAAACGTCACAAAATGATCTTTATAGATATTTTAAATGTGGAATAAACGATAGAGAATTCCGAAAGGGAAATCAAGAATGGACAATCCAGATACTGTGAAATCACTTATTCGTTTTTCGTGGGTAAGTTGATCCACGAAATTAAAAATCCAACGAACAATGAAACTTGGGAAGTAGTTTGACATCGATATATAGCCATGCTGTCCTCGAGTGACCTCAACTTTCTGAACCAGTTGCATTGGGTACAATTGACTATTTTAATGACAAAATAAGTACGAGCATACCTTTTAATGGTGTATAATCCACGTGAACATGTTTGTGAATTATTTGATTTTGAAAACATGTGTAAAAACGACAGAACTCTTTATATGTGAAAAGATTTTAGCAACTTCCGGTTATAGAAATCAAATTTACTTCCAAAACATACACTGACGGTGACACGCTTGTAAGTGTTGTATAAACATTTCTCTATTAAAGTATAACGCCCTTCAATAATTAAACATATTTTATCACCTTTCTTTAAACAATTAATGCTCAATTATGCATAAGTTAACTGTACATTTTCCCAGGGGACAGGATTAATCTTATGGCACGACTACGAGTGGTTTCAATTTGAGATAAAGCGTGATAAATGATCGAAAATTTTGAAATAATTATACAAGTACAATCTGTAATTGTATGAAAATTAATGAGAAAAAAACTGTATTGTTCTTTTTATAGTTGTGACTATAAAATGGAGAGTAAATATTTGTAAGACATAAAAACAAATTTAATAAATATTAAAGGAAATTGCTAGTGTATGTGCTAATAAAGTAATTTCAGTAGGTTTTTTTTTCATTTTCAAATTCGATAAAATAAATTCTACTAAATTTACAAATGCCGCAATTTTCTACAACTGTCAAAATGAACACTTTAATATCCACATTCCACTTCCTATTACATAATTATATGGCTCATCTGACGATTTCCTACCCAATGAAACATATTATGTTGAAAATATAAAATCTACAAATTTTATATTGGGTACAAACACAGAATCCACGAACTTGTAATTTTTAACCAAACCGTGAAAATTGATGCCCACGAAGAAAAGTACTTTCACAGTATATATAGGGTACACAAGAAGAAGAAAAACAAAACAAAAACGCATTATGTGTTGGACACCAATAAATGCAAACAAACACAAATCACATAAATAAGACAGGAGCTCTCCTACAAACAAGTCTGGAGGTAAAGACAAACCGAACAACGTTTTTATGTGGAAATTGTAATATCAGTGATATAATTCTACGAGTTTTTCTTCGTGTTTGTTTCTGCTCTTTTCAGTTGAAAATTTAGTAGTTGTTTTAATTTCTACCTTTTGACATTACAGGATAAACACAATATGCTTATTTTATCGTTAAAAATAAAATTCATTTGAACTACATGTGGTTGCAAAAGGTTTATTTTTCTACCTGTTTCTAAAGCTCGTTCAAATGCATTTTATATTTTCCAACAATATATATGTATTTTTAAGGTAGACCTTGACCTAGATCTTTTGTTCTATTTTAGTTATTTGACCTTGAAGAAGGGAGGAGACAGAAAATGCATGACTTGGCCACATTGGTACAAAAGATCTATAAAGGATGGAAGCAGAAAACTTTTTATCGCTTGATGAAGAAAAGTCAGATTGTCATTTCCTGTAGATTCAGAGGATTCTGGGTACGTCATTTATTCGACTGCAAACATTTTTCGGTCATATTATGTTATGGGTCTATCATTGTCGTCAGTCTATAGACACAATAATCTTAGTTTTTACGAGGCCATCGTGATCGTATGGTAATTAGATTTACAACTATCTCTGCAATCTAAAGTTGTGTCATATGGTAGTCTATGAGGTATACTCAATACAACATTATGTAATAAAGTTTGTCTGTGACTTGCGACAGGTCGGTGGTTTTCTCCGGATCCTCCAGTTTCCTCCACCAATAAAACTGACTGCCACGATATAGCTGAAATATTATTGAACACCATAACCCTAACACAACCACTATGTATGTGTGAATTTATACAGGATTTAAAACATACCCTATTAATTCCGTCTTCTTGTGTGCTCAAAATAAACATAGACATGACTATATCTAAATATTAGCTATTTATGCGTATTTATGATTATCGATGATTTGTTCTTTACATGTGATAATATCTATTATCTAACATTATGTACAGGATGGACAACATCTTCTGTCCATAGTGGATAAATGGAATTACAAAAAATGTAGTGGATACTATAACATATAATTTACTTGTTTATAAATTTATTGGAAGATTGAAATTTGATTTTTTTTTTTTATTATATACAGTCAAATCTCGGTGCCTAGAACTCGGATGGGTCGAATACCATGGATGGCTCGAACTGATTTGAAAGTCCGGTCAATTTTCCCTAGGGGGCCCAGGTGGCTCAATGAGTTAGGTCGCTGGTCTAACCTAACAACTCATACCAGCCTATCACCAATATAGTGTGGGTTCGCACCCGGCTTTGTAAGTTACAAAAAAGGGTGCACTCGACTCGCAGCCACAAGTGATAAAGTTTACCAGTTGCTTGCCCATGGTCGGTGGTTCTTTCCGGGTACTCCGGCTTCCTCCACCATTAAAGCTGGACGCCATGATATAGCTGATGTATTGTTGAAAGTGGCGTTAAAACACTAAAAATCATAAAATTAAAAAATCAATTTTCCCTATATTTCTAAGTAAAATAAACTCCTTTCTCTCGAACACCGATACCTCGAACAGTCGAACTCAATAAATGGTCCCGTCAATAATAAAATCATGATTTTTACCATGCCAAACTCGAACATGGCAATTTAATTGACAGATTTATGTTACGGTTGAATGTGCTTACTGCAAGGTGTGAAAAATGTCAGATTACCAACAGATAATTGTTTACTTAACAATTATAGGTAGAGGGATAAACTTGTCATCATTTGTGTTAATTAGTCATTAAATTCAGCTGTGGCTTGATTATTGACCATTAATTACGATTAATAAAGAACAATTATTGAACCCGAGACCCGTGTCGCTGATTTACCAAGCCGAGCCTACACTCGACATTAATTAAAACAATCAAATGTTTACAATCGTGATAAAGTTGATTAAAACAATATTTAAATTGTTATTACATGAATTATTATTATTGAGAGTGTTATTTTAATTCATTTTAAATTTTTATAGTTGCTGAGATCGAATAATATCAAACTGTGTGGTCTCAAGGTTCATCTAAATACCAAAAACAAAAGAAATGTATTCGTTCTGAAATTCTGATTAACCTGAATTTTTAGCTCGACTTTTCGAAGAAAAAAGTCGAGCTATTGTCGTCACTCCGGCGTCAGCGTCTGGGTCGGTTAAGTTTGCGCTTTAGTTTTTTGTCAGCGTCCATTTCTCAAAAACTATCAAAGGTATCCATTTGAAACTTGGACTATTTGTTCACTATCAAAAGAGGAACCAATTACAACACGGCAGATGACCCTGTGATTTGTATATCCAGAGTTATCTGCCCTTGTTTCGACATAGTACATAGAAATTAGGGATATATTTTTAGTATAATTAAAATTTCTCAATAACTATCAAAGCTATTAACTTGAAACTAAATACACTTGTAGAAAGTGTTGACCCCAATCTGTTGACAAGAGAAGACAACTCCATCCAGCATTTTATTTGAGTTATTCCCCCTTTTTGACTTAGAATTTCTTCAAAAAATACAATTTCTCAATAATTATGATAGGTATTGAAATGAAACTCAACATACCTGTTCACTATCAAATGGGGAACCCATTACAACAAGGCAGGTGACCCTGTGATTTGTATATCCAGAGTTTTCTGCCCTTGTTTTGGCATAGTACATAGAAATTTGGGATATTGTTTTAGTATAATTAAAATTTCTCAATAACTATCAAAACTATTAACTTGAAACTCAATACACTTGTAGAAAGTGTTGACCCCGTTCTGTTGACAAGAGAAGACAACTCTATCCAGCATTTTATTTGAGTTATTTCCCTTTTTTTACTTTTTTTTCTAAAAATACAATTTTCTCAATATAAACTATGATAGGCATTAAGATGAAATCCAAGCATACCTGTTCACTATCAAAAGGGGGAACACATTACAGAAGAGTAACCTCCCACTCTCCCCCCCATTTTTTATTTTTTATTTTTATTTCATATGCACTAAAATAGTGTTACAAGAAAAGATTATACCCCTCTGATTATATTTACCAATCTTGAAAACATATTTGCTAATATGACCATCATAGTTAGAAGTATGTATAACTTTGTAAATTGCTTGCAGTTTAATATCAGATACGAAAAAGTCGAGCATTCAGCACCTGTGGGCGGTGCTCTTGTTATGTGTATATAATACAAAAAGAAACAAATATTCTTCAAATTCAAATTTAAAAAAAAGAAAATGGCTAAATTTTTAAATTGGCCATTAAAAATATATATCCGAATTATCAGTATTATACCGATATCGATCCAAGTATTAATACCCGACCTCATATTTCCTGTTTATAAAATAGATCGCAAACAAAGTGAAAAAATGTTTCTAAGGAACGTTTGAAGATACCAAAGAGGTATTTAGAAGCCGTAGTCTTTGAGAACTGTCTAAAAGATTAAATATTTTTTACCAGAAAGGTCCACTTTATTCTGCATCAGTTATCATATCGTAATGAAACTGTCCCGGGTCAGAACCAGATTTGTTCTCTCTCTAAAATTATGGTGGCTCGAACTACCAATAGCTCGAACAGATTTTGACAGTCCCTTCGAGTTCGACCCAGTGAAGTTCTACTGTACCGGTATATGTATTTGAATGTTTTTATATGCATTTGTAAATGTACAATGTAATTTTATTATTTTAGGCTAAAAAACAATTTAAGAAGAAAAAAGCTGCCAGTTTGGTTCTTCAGTGTTATATCAGAGGATGGAAGGTTTGTATTGCCAAATAATCCGAAGTGTTCATCTTAATGGGTTATTGATGGGCCATTTAAAAAAATATTGGTATTTTATTTCAAAAAGGGGCCAAAATTTCACACATTTGAAAGGTATATAGAATTTTTATTTTCCATCCCATTTTGATGTATTTTTTTTGTTGTTTTTTTTTAATGGATTGTGTTGAGAGGTTCCTTCAGTATGTCAACAGATTTTCTCTTATCTTTTACGGTTTCTGAGATAAACTCCACCGAAAGAGCCCAAAAAGTGCCAATTTCAAAGACTAATTACAAGAACTCTGTGAAATTCAGATTTTTAATGTAACAAGATAAAGGCATGATTTTTAATGTAACAAGATAAAGGCATGATTTTTAATGTAACAAGATAAAGGCATGATTCTGTCTTTTGTTTTCAGGCACGGGTGCTACTGAGAAAATTGAAGAGAGAAAAATTAGAACTATGGGCTGTTGGCGTCATATACAAATTTCATCAAGGATGGAAAGTCAGAAAAGAATATAGGTCTAAGTTTAGATCTATAGCGGGGCCGAAGATCGTTAAATTCTTTAGATTAGTCATCGTAAGTATAGCTGGACCACATATTGTCAAATTCTTAAGAGTAGCCATCGTAAGTATAGCTGGACCACATATTGTCAAATTCTTAAAGAGTAGCCCTCGCAAGTATAGCTGGACCACAGATTGTCAAATTCTTAAAAAAATACCCCTCGTTAGTGTTGCTGGACCACATATTGTCAAATTCTTAAAAATACCCCTCGTAAGTATAGCTGGACCACAGATTGTCAAATTCTTAAAAATACCCCTCGTTGGTGTTGCTGGACCACATATTGTCAAATTCTTAAAAATACCCCTAGTAAGTATAGCTGGACCACAGATTGTCAAATTCTTAAAAATACCCCTCGTTAGTGTTGCTGGACCACATATTGTCAAATTCTTTAAAATACTCCTTGTATGTATAGCTGGACCACAGTTTGTCAAATTCTGATGATCCTCTTCCAAAATTGTGTCCATTGACCTTGCCCTTCATGTATTCAAGATGGCTGCCATTGCTTCTGAGTGGTTGAAAAATTGGAAATCTTTGAAAAAAAATTCTTCAACACCATTGCATGGAATGAAAGCAAATTTGACCCAAATTTGTCCTAGAGTGCCCCCCTTCCCAAACTGTGTCCATTGATGCTGTCGATATCCAAGATGGACGCCATGACTGATTATGCAAATTTTTAGTTTTCCAGCCTCATCTTAAATATCAGACATCCAATTTAACTAATATTTTGAAATTATCAAACTCTGGTAATTTGTTTCCTTGAATGACTTGAAATAAAATATGACCCTTTAATAATGTGAAATCTGCCACAAAAATATGGTCTGCTTCATCATAACAAGTCTTGTCTGTAATGTTATTAATTTTATATTTTACAGAAGAAACAGTTCTTGTTGAAATTAAAAGAAGATCTACCGTCAAAATCACCATTGGATAAAACATGGCCGAAATGTTCACCATTATTCTCAACAACATCAGAACAGCTTCAGGAGATTCACCATAGATGGAGGGTTGGTACCTTTCACTTCATAAATTTAGTTTCTTCTTTGGAGTTGTGATCGTATGGTAGTTGGATTACAACTACCTATGCAATCAGTTCTTATCACCACTAACGTTGTGAGTTTGAATCCCACTTAGGCAAGGTGTACATGATACAACGTTATGTGATAAAGTTTGCAAGTGACTTGCAGCAGGTCGTTGATTTTCTCCAGGTATTCCTGTTTCCTCCACCAATAAAACTGAACGCCACGATATAACTGAAGTATTGTTGAAAGTGGCGTTCAACAAAAAATATCACACTGTCAGAACTATTTCATAAGATATTGATTGATATTTTCTTGCTTGTTTATTTGTTATACTGAAATACTACTAAAGTTGGCATTAGACACCAATTAATCAATCAATCAGTTAATCTTTATCTGTTTGTCACAATTCAGTTGAATTAATAGCAATATAATTTTGAAATAATTTTTCAGTGTATGAAGTATCGTCAACGATTTGATGAAACAGAAAGATACAAGATGAGAGAAAAATTAACAGCCAGTAAAATATTTAAAGATAAAAAACCTACATACAGTAAGACGTAAGTAAAACCTACATACAGTAAGACGTAAGTAAAACCTACATACAGTAAGACGTAAGTAAAACCTACATACAGTAAGACGTAAGTAAAACCTACATACAGTAAGACATAAGTAAAACCTACATACAGTAAGACGTAAGTAAAACCTACATACAGTAAGACGTAAGTAAAACCTACATACAGTAAGACGTAAGTAAAACCTACATACAGTAATACGTAAGTAAAACCTACATACAGTAAGACGTAAGTAAAACCTACATACAGTAAGACGTAAGTAAAACCTACATACAGTAATACGTAAGTAAAACCTACATACAGTAAGACGTAAGTAAAACCTACATACAGTAAGACGTAAGTAAAACCTACATACAGTAAGACGTAAGTAAAACCTACATACAGTAAGACGTAAGTAAAACCTACATACAGTAAGACATAAGTAAAACCTACATACAGTAATACGTAAGTAAAACCTACATACAGTAAGACGTAAGTAAAACCTACATACAGTAATACGTAAGTAAAACCTACATACAGTAAGACGTAATATAGATGTGAATATTTAAATTACATGTACAATTTGTATATCTGGAAGGGCCGTCGTGATCATATGGTAGTTGGATTCACAACTACCTATGCAATCAGTGCATATCACCACTAATGTTGTGGGTTCGAATCCCGCTAATGGCGAGGATTTACAACTACCTATGCAATCAGTGCCTATCACCACTAACGTTGTGAGTTCGAACCCTGTTCAGGCCAGGTGTACTCAATACAGCATTATGTTATAAAGTTTTTCAGTGACTTACGACAGGTCTATGGTTTTATCTGAGTATTCCAGTTTCCTCCACCAACAAAACTGACTGCCACGATATAACTGAAATATTGTTGAAAGTGGCGTAAAACATCATAACCCTAGCCCTGTTTAATCTGGCATTCTTATATTTTATTTCGTATTCTAGCATAACCTCACTCTTTCCCTTTGTTAAAAAAACCCAGAATTATTTCTTCGTATTATCTCATTAGCACATGCGCCGATGAATGTGACTGACGTTTCCATTGGTAGCATAAATTGTGACCCGAATAATGCCGATAAAGGACGCAGTATTAATAAGTTACATAAATTGTGTGCGACATTTTCCGCAAGCGTATGTATAAATTACCGTTTTAACATGGATTGGCGGATATTATTAAATTTTATCCCTCGCTTCTGGCTCGGGATAAAATACTAATATCCGCCAATCCATGTTAAAACTCCCAACACATTCTGGCTTCCATGATTTATTTCATATTTATTATCAGATTTGTTGTGTTTTGTACACAATGTTACCTGTGTCTCTGAATTGTCCATTCTTGAATTGCCTCTTTGGTTTTCTCTGACTTTTTAAAAAAATAAAAATGGTATTTTCTTGATGTATGGTTGAAGAGGATTGGGTAATTGGAGTTTAATCAATTTTTCAGCATTTTTATTTTGATGATTTTCACTTTATTCATTGTAATGTTATGGAATTTTGTTCGTTAAAAAAAAATAAGGATTGCTTGACATGTCTGATGATAATTCATATTTACTTGTGGCCAGAGTGATAATATATACTGTCTTTCAAATTTGAAGATTTTCCCTTATGCCGTTCCAGAGCAATAGAATTTGTTCTTAAAAATATTATTTTTTCCCTCTTTTCTACAATAACTTGTTTTAATTGTTTGACATATTTTGTTTGATAACAGTGTGTCAGTGCCTTTCAAGGGAGACTATCAGGATATACGTCAGAATCCTCAATGGCAGAAAATGGCTGACAAAATACAAGACCATCACATCATTTTCTCTCATCTAGTTAAAAAGATCAACAGAGCAAACGGGAAGGTTAGTTATACTGTAACAGCCAGGCAATAAGGGGTGGTACCAGGTACTTTTACCCACCTGAAATGGTCTTTGGTACCTCCTGATTTTAAAGATTGTTATTTAAGATATTCATGAAAATTGTTCAAATTTTAACAAAAAGTATTGCCTGTAAATAGTGAAGTACTGGTACATCTGAAAAATATTGAAAGCCCTGAACAACACTCACAGAAGGTTTTTAAATAACATGGACCAAACATTTTACGTGGCCAATACAAAATTTTATTAGAGAGGTCATGATTTCAGGTTGTCTGAGAAATATTGTCATAGCAACCTGAAATGATCCTTCATCATTTAAATTCTCATAATCAACAATTCAACCAATTTCAGCTAAATGGACAACTACCGATGTCCTCAAATTATTGAACAAAAATAAAACCACCAAATATACTAATGGAAATCTAGGTCCTGCTGGGTCAGGACATGCACAAAAGTGTGGCAGGGTTAAACTGTTAATGGAATCCCAATCTTTCACATTTTAGCTATTGCAATCACATAGCATCTGTAGTCACCGTAGTCATGGTTGTCAGTGGACATAAACATTGTAATCTATTTATCTCAAATGGAACCAAGCTTGGTACAAATCTTACTTTAGAAATCTTAGACATTTTATATGAAATTTGTTTTATTCAGAAATTCAACATGGCTGCTTGGGTCAATTATGCTTTCTGATTGGCTGAAATTTCAAATATCTTCTCCAAAACCACAAAATTGTTCCTTTGTCTAAATGTTGCTTAAATGACCCTCCAAATGGTTCATGTTTTTTTTATCGTCAATTGGAAATCCAAGATGGCTGCCATCGTAGGACAAAAGTTTTAACATAGAACCATATGGGAAAATGAAAACAATTTTTTTCTTGGAAACCAGAAATTCGATTGAACCCAAATGATACATTGAATCATTACTTCACAAAATTTTTATTGTTTCTGTAGATCTATATTTCAAGATGGTCACCAGACAGGACAAATTTAACATAGGACCCTATGGGAGAAATGTTTTTAAATCATTTGATAGCAAACTTTGCTGGAATGTTCCTTGAACGATTCATTACAAAATGTGTGTTTTTGTGTTCATCGGAAATCTAAGATGGCTGTCACCGCAGGGCATAGTTTTAGCATAGGACACAATGGGAACAGGAAAAAATATTTGTATAATTTGATTGAACTCAACCTCTGAGCATGAATAATCATTAGATGGTCCCATACAAAATTTAAATCTTTTTTGTAGGCCACTACCATGGGGCAAATTTAACATGGAACCCTATGTGAGAAATATTTGAAAGTTATATGAAACCACTAAACCTTTTAACAGCAAAACTAAAACATACTGTGAAATCACCTTTATTCGTGGGGTACCAATTTTCGTGGTTTTCATGGGTAAGCTGATCCGCGAAAATTAGGAATCCAACGAACAATGAAACTTGGGAAGCAGTTTGACATTGATTTATAGCCATATACTGTCCTGGAAGCTTCTTGCAGTTTCTCCCTCTTGGTATGAACATAATTTAGCTTGGGAGAATTTTTAACCAAACCAAGAAAATTGATACCCAACGAAGAAAAGTACTTTCACAGTATCATAACGCGTCATGCACACTAAATTTGATATCTGCGTTTTAATAGCAACATTTTTCAGTTGGTTGACCAGTTATTGGTGATGACAACACGGTTTATGCATTTCTTAGACCACAGAACCATGATGATCAAGTATATGATACCATTATCAGAAGTTCATAGAATCTCAGTCAGTCCCTTCCAGGATTGTGTTGTAGCTGTTCACTTACAAAAGGTAACAATAATTCCTCTAATGTATTCACTATAATTACTCAAGTAGTCTTTATTTCAAGATGGTTTAGTTTGGTTTGGTTTTAAGGTGTTTAACACCACTTTCAACAATATTTCAGGCTAGATCGTGGCAGTCAGTTTTATTGATGGAGGAAACCGGAGGACCCGGAGAAAACCACCAAACTGTCAAACTGACAAACTTTATCACATAATGGTGTACACCTCGCCCTAATCGTGATTCGAACTCACATCAGTGGCGATAGGCACTGATTGCATAGGTAGTTGTAAATCCAACTACCATACGATCACGCCGCAACAGCTGCCTTTATTTCAAGAGTATGCTTGACAAGAGTAAAGATTTGTAAAAAATCCTATCATATATTTACAAACTACAATTTTTCCATTTGTAAGCATTAACTTAGAACAAGACAAATTGGTTTCTATATGTGTAACACCTGATATAAAATGGACTATTCCGGGAAGTAGATAAATAAATTAATAGACTAGTCCAAATATGTGTTTGACTAAAAGTAAAGATTTGAATGAACACCCTAAGCACATGTGCAGAAGGCATATCTAATCGACAGCGTATTTTGCATATTTGTACTTTATGTATGTTAAATTAAAAGAATAAAAATAATAGATATACAAAATGAGCATAAAACATGACATGGGAGAATTATTTCGATTCTAATAGGGCATTTACAGTAATTTTGTAAATCAATTGCGGTCTTATGGATACCGAAGGATTTGGCTGTTCCGATTACCTTCCTGAATGACAATTTCGCATTCTACGATGAATTATAGAAAAGTAATGACTAAATTAAACGAAAATAATGTTACCTATGTTATACAAACTATCTCTTCCATGAATTATTTCGATTCTAATAGGACAAATCTAACTTATATTTCGAATGGAAGTCAATAATAATGGAAATGCGTAACATAGCAAAATCGACTAATCGACTAACCTTCATGTTTACAGTAGTTTTCCAACATTGTTAACTAGACGGTGATGTAATTAAGTTACTGATATTTTCCAATTTGATGGCATTTTGCATTTAGCTACTTAAACAAGTAAAATGCTCACAAAATCGTAAAATAAATCAGTAACCAGCTTGTGTCAATGTCACCAGCATTCCTTCTAAACTACGTCACCGGATGACGACAAATTACAAAAGTCAAAGTCGATAGATGGTTGTCTTAAGTATTTTTTCCGGAAAAAGTTATATGTCAAGACACAATTCTAGAATTTTTATGTTTGTATTCACCATGGTAATAAAATGAGCATAAAGCAAGACATGAGATAATTATTTCTTAAATCAGATGAAACTAATTTTTCATCGTTATCAATTTTTATAGCGTTTCTGTTGCATTATTTATTCTTGTAAATAATAGCGGGAGGTAATTGGAACAGCGCCCAAAAATAACCTCTGTCTAGGTACACTTGAAGGCATAAAATTACTGTAAATGTCCTGTTAGAATCGAAATAATTCTCGGATGCTGGGCTCTATGCTTATTTTAACATGGGTAGGCATTATATTTGTCATTATTTTACACCGAGCGATAGCGAGGTGTAAAATCTTGACAAATATAATGCCTACCCATGTTAAAATAAGCATAGAGCCCGGCATCCGAGACTTATTTCTTAAACAGTTTGTATATGTGTAACACCTTATATAAAATGGACTATTCCAGGCAGTAGATAATAATAGACTAGTCCAAATATATGTATTGGCTGAGTGTAAGAAGTACGCTGGGATAAAACTGCAAGATGAGATGCAGTACGAGGACAAAAAAAAACCCCAAAGAATAAAGTTAAACATATATATTTTAGACACTAGGAATCAGAAATGACCACAAGGTTTAATAATCGATCATCTGATCGTACGATGACATCTGACTGATTAATCGATGTTTCCGATGATCGGCATATTACTAATAAATACCCAACTAAAGCGAAAATATACAAGAATTCATTTTCAAATACTCAAAGAGAAATACAGTATACCCAATTGTGTGAAGAGAAATACAGTATACCCAATTGTGTGAAGAGAAATACAGTATACCCAATTGTGTGAAGAGAAATACAGTATACCCAATTGTGTGAAGAGAAATACAGTATACCCAATTGTGTGAAGAGAAATACAGTATACCCAATTGTGTGAAGAGAAATACAGTATACCCAATTGTGTGAAGAGAAATACAGTATACCCAATTGTGTGAAGAGAAATACAGTATACCCAATTGTGTGAAGAGAAATACAGTATACCCAATTGTGTGAAGAGAAATACAGTATACCCAATTGTGTGAAGAGAAATACAGTATACCCAATTGTGTGAAGAGAAATACAGTATACCCAATTGTGTGAAGAGAAATACAGTATACCCAATTGTGTGAAAAAAAGAGTAAAAATACCAATTACTTAAAGCTTATCTAGAGTCTTTTATTTCCAGCAACAGAATGGTGACCTTTGGAGTAAAAAGGGGGACTATGTATTTTTATGTGATCATTTGATAGAATTGGTTGCCAAGTCATATATAGCCATAGAAAACTCTGCCTCTAAGCCACCTGATGTACAGATACAGAATTCGTAAGTACAGACCTGTTTTATAGTGGCCTTCCCTGTGAACATTGAAATAGGGTCACATAAGACAGATGACTGCTGAATACATGTTGAATTAATTTGAAATGCTTTGAATGAGTGAGTGGTTGTTGTTTAACCCCAAATCAGCAATTGTTCAGCCATGTCGAGAACAAGTAAATTTTCAGTGATATGATGATGAGGTCTGCTTTGTACTAGACCAACACGCTGAGTTGGTTTTTAGTGTTAGCCCACTGAAACAACAGTCCCTGGGTAGACCTGTCGCTCCACTTGGACACATTATCCTGATATAGAGCCAACCAGTCTTTGCTCTTTCTCATTAATGCTGCTTACTTAGTGGAGAAGCAACAAATACCAATTTGACAGTTTTTGGTTGTACCTGAATGGTACCCACATTCTTCTACACACATTAACTATTATACCACCATTGCTGTTCTCTCCATCAGAGATGGTTTCCATTAGTAAAGAGTAGATAGTACTAGTATATTAAATGGCAAAAAAACAAAAAACAAACAAACAGTCAGTTGAAATTTGATGTTTAAAAATGTGTTCCAACTTTTGTTTTATACAAATGCTAAAATTTTGCTTTTTGTGGTATGGTGTTGTGTTGTTTTGTGGTATTATGTTGTTTTGTGGTATGGTGTTGTTTTTGTGATATTATGTTGTTTTGTGGTATTATGTTGTTTTGTGGTATGGTGTTGTTTTTGTGGTATTATGTTGTTTTGTGGTATGGTGTTTTGTGGTATTATGTTGTTTTGAGGTATTATGTTGTTTTGTGGTATGGTGTTGTTTTGTGGTATGGTATTATGTTGTTTTGTGGTATGGTGTTGTTTTGTGGTATCGTGTTGTTTTGTGGTATTGTGTTGTTTTGTGGTATGGTGTTGTTTTGTGATATGGTGTTGTTTTGTGGTATTATGTTGTTATGTGTATGGTGTTGTTTTGTGGTAGGTGTTGTTTTGTGGTATTATGTTGTTTTGTGGTATTATGTTGTTTTGTGGTAGGTGTTGTTTTGTGGTATGGTGTTGTTTTGTGGTATTATGTTGTTTTGTGGTATTGTGTTGTTTTGTGGTATGGTGTTGTTTTGTGGTGTGGTGTTGTTTTGTGGTATTATGTTGTTTTGTGGTATTATGTTGTTTTGTGGTATTGTGTTGTTTTGTGGTGTGGTGTTGTTTTGTGGTATTATGTTGTTTTGTGGTATTATGTTGTTTTGTGGAATGGTGTTGTTTTGTGGTATGGTATTATGTTGTTTTGTGGTATGATGTTGTTTTGTGGTATTGTTGTTTTTGTGGTATGGTGTTGTTTTGTGGTAGGTGTTGTTTTGTGGTATGGTGCTGTTGCCATTCGTCTGTAGACACAAAGATTTCCATGTGATAACTTTTGCCTGCAAAGTTTCTTTTCATGCTTCATATTTATTCAGGGATGATATTTTTCAGTTATTTAATGATTTCAGCTATTTTTCCTTTGGGGGAAAATAATACAAAGTTGCAGAACAGGTCAAAAACAGACCTTTTGAAAGGGGGGTCAGCTAATTTTCGTTGATTTCAGTTATTTTATTTTCTAACTGGAATAATCCCTGTTTATTTTTTGTAGAATACCAGCATTGTTTAGTGGATCTGAAGTAGAAATAACATTCACTGATGGAGTTCAAAATTTACCTCCAGGCACAGTGAAGGCTGCAAGAAAGAAACATAATCTCTCAATAATGGTTCAGTAAAGTCAGAAATCATCACCACCATTTAAACAGTCTGCATGCAGGTTACAGGAATGATTTGTGTTATTTAAATGATTTCAGTTTCCTCTGGAGAGAAATTGCCTAAAGTTGCTGGACACAGTCAGAACAGGTCAAAATGGACCATTTGAAAGGGGGTGTAGATGGTTTCAGCTATTTTTCATTGATGTTCAGTTATTTTAATTTCTAACCAGAATCATCTCTGAAGATAAAACAAAATAGGCATGTTCATGTACCAAATTTACATATATACTTCATTCGTTACATTTTACATATTCATGTGTAATCAGTGATCATAATTTTAATTGACAATTTTAGACTGTAATACATCTTATTTACATTGTCATATTTCATTGTTAAATATTTACATTTCAGAAATTAAAATTTAGGATACTTTAATTTTTAATTTTTTGAATCAGACTTTTTAAATATCAAAACAATCCTTTTTAATTTACATTTTAATCAAATAGAAAACTAGTTCCAACTTGACAATTTGTTTTACTGTTATCTTTTCTTATCTTTTTTTGTTGTTGTTTTTGTTTATCATTGTTTACTTTGCAGGAGTTCTTAATTTTATATTTGTTTTAATATATTATTTTTATCACAAAGACAATCTTATTCTTCTTTCTTTGAGATTTAAACTATTCAGACACAATGTAAACTAGTAAAAGATCAGTAATTTACTGGTATAAATATTTTTACAACTAAATTATATGTAGCTATTTGATTTTTTGATCATGAAAACCAGTCAATGACATTTTTCACCAATAATTTGTTTTGTGATATATCAAGTAGTAAGAGGTGACTATTGTTAGTTTATTTTGTCTCACCTGCGACGAAAGGTCGCTGAAGGCGCGACATGGGTATTGCTTTTCTGGCGACAGCGTTAACAATGTCAAGTTTTCGTGATTAGTTCAGTTTCTCCATTACCATACAACCTGCATTCAACATCATGGTGTATACCGGGTACATATCAGCCAGGCATTTGTCACTTTACCTTGACCTCATTTTCACAGTCTACTGACTTTGTTAAATGTATGTCAAGTTTTGCTGATTGGTCGGTTTCTACAACCTAGGTTCACAATATTTGATCTACTGGTACACTTTGATGATGAACCGAGAAGTTTCATAGTATATTGATTTTCTAAAAAAATATTTCACACAAACAATTTGCATGGGGTAGGCGAGACATAGATCTATCTACACTTGTTTTTCAAGTTAATCTTGACATAGCAGCATGGGGTAGGTGAGACATAGATCTATCTACACTTGTTTTTCAATCTTGACACAGCAGCATGAAATCCTTTAAGATTAAATTTGCTCAAAATCTTCTGTAAACAAATGTTTTTTATTATGTATTGTTCATTATTAGATATTTCTGTGTTTCCTTAATGTCGGTCTTCATGCCTTATTGTTATGTAGGGGGCCGTTGTGGTCATGTGGTAGCTGGATTTACAACTACCTGTGCAATCAGTGCCTATCACCACTAAAATTGAGAGTTCAAATCTAGCTCAAGTCGTGTTGTACTCGATACAACGTTATTTGATAAAGTTTGTCAGTGACTTGCAACAGGTAGTGTGGTTTTCTCCAGATGCTCAATTATGAGGAAGTGCCTTTTGATTTTAGAAATTCCTTTTCAGTATTGACACAGCTGACTATTAATTAGAACTTTCCTACATGATTCCTGCTGTCTTTGTCGGTAGTTCCCAAAAATAAGATGTTTGGATGTTAGCAAGTTTTCAGTTTCATTGGTATTGTTGTAATGCCTGAGTATCTTATCTTCTTATGTCTCTATTGTTTTTGTCCATCGCTGGCACATTTTATAATTTGATGTTGTATATGCTATTATAAAAAAAAAATTATTACCAAAGAATTTTATATATGTACAATGTATATATAAAATGTCTCCAAAATATGTGAATGTTGTTAAGATTATATATATGCTACATATATTTGATATTATCATTCATAACTGAAATAGTGTTGGAAGTGGTGTTAAACACAATAATCATAACCAATTTTGATTTGATATTAATTTGTTTGTTGTGTTGCCATGGAAAAATATGTCTCAATCATCCTGGTCTTAAATGATAACTACATCTCATTGGTTCTTTCCCCCCCCCCCCCCCCCCCCCCCCCCATTTATTTAATGTAATTATATTTTAATTAATCACCAATTGTTTTTCATTAGAATGTTTATATATTTTTTAAGTGTACAACATACTTATGTTACTGCAGAAGAAATTATATGGTTAAGTTTATACCTTGTGTAATTGCTGGCATCACATAATCTGATGATTTTAGGAAATCCTTCATGGTCGTGATGGTATGGTAGTTGGATTTACAATTACCTATGCAATCAGTACCTATCACCACTAACGTTGTGAGTTCCGAGTCCCACTCAGGTAAGGTGTACTCGATACAACATTATGTGATGAAGTTTATCAGTGACTTGAGGCAGGTCAGTGGTTTTCTCCGGTTTCCTCCACCAATAAAACTGACTGCCAGTGATAGTCAACAATATCACCAATATCAACAAAACACATCAACTCATTTAACATTAAAACAGATCACGACATATGACATTGTAATTCCAGGTCAGGCACAAAGACGTGGCAGGGTTTAACTGATCAATGGGATCTCAACCCCCATTCCCCCCCTCTTGATAATAGGAGCAACATAATATTTTGTGTACTGGTTAAACACAATTTTTTTTAAAGATAAGCACGAGATTTAAGTTTTGCCATGTTATTTTCTTCTCTCTTGGTTCATTTTTAATCATATTTTGTTATTAAGTACAGTACAGTCAAGAGACATACCATGATAAATCACTGTGATAGACGTATCACTCTTCTTAGTGATACTGATATATCTTTTGTTCTGTTTAATCTATTTACTTAATTTCTTGTGCCTTTTGGGTGATAGCAAGTAGCACTCTAAATACCAAACAAATTTTGAAGATATATTAAACAGAACAAAAGATATATCAGTATCACTAAGATGAGTGATACGTCTATCACAGTGATTTATCATGGTATGTCTCTGACTGTACTGTACTGTTTATATTATAAGCATCTTTGTATTAGATCATTTGTTATGCCATTTTTAAATCAAAATATAAAGTTTACTTGTTTATTAACAAAACATCTCACAATAGCAAATTAGCAACATGCATTTAATAGACTATGTAGCAATAGTACTGTTATTTAGTATCCATGGAAACTTATGATTTATAAATTACCATATTTGCAATTTATGAATATGTTCTCAGTAGATGAAAGATAAAAACAGCTATTGTGGCTCTAATCTTCATGTTTTCCTACTTTTGCTGTCTGAAAACTGTTTTTATTTAAAATCACATAGAAAGACATTGATATGTGGATGAGAATTTCTTTATGGTTCATAGATATTTCTAGTTTTGTAAGAACAACAAATTTACCATGTGCTACACTTAATCTAAATCTTTGTGGTTAGACTTGTATCAAGCTTTAAATGCAGCTAGAAGTTCTTGATGATTTATAAAGGGGAGATAACTGTTGTACTAATCAAGTATTTAATTTTAATTCTGTCTCAAAATCTGTCATCAGTTCAAATAATATTGTGACAATGTGTCAGCTTCATGATTTGCAGGATTACAAATACAAAGCGATGCATCATAGGAAAAAAATAACTACCATGCACTATGAGTGAAGAATTGGACAACTGTTCCTAACAGTTTGACTGTGCATATTCTACTGGTCCCTTTCCTGCAAGAAAGGCTACCAGTTTAGCTGTGCATATTCTACTGGTCCCTTTCCTGCAAGAAAGGCTACCAGTTTAGCTGTGCATGTTCTACTGGTCCCTTTCCTGCAAGAAAGGCTACCAGTTTAGCTGCATATTCTACTGGTCCCTTTCCTTCAAGAAAGACTACCAGTTTAGTTGTGCATGTTCTACTGGTTCCTTTCCTGAAAAAAGGCTACCAGTTTAGCTGTGCATATTCTACTGGTCCCTTTCCAGCATGAAAGGCTACCAGTTTAATTGTGTAATAAGTAATTGGTTGTTATACATTATGTATGGAAACAGTTTTGAATAGTGAACATTTTAAGGTTCATATTCCGGGGTTGTAAAATTGTAGCAAACAGAGCTAATGGAAATTGAACTCTTTTGATAGATTTGTTTTCACAGTTGATTAAGAAATATGTAGTGACAAGAACATTTTTAATACAGTCAAACCTGTATTAAGAGGTCACCTATGGGTCAAAGAAAATGTGGCCTTATAAGACAGGTGACCTCACAAAAGAGGTTCAATTCATATGAAATTTTCTTTAACAGGACAAGAAAAGTTGACCTCTCAATATAGGTGACTTCTTAATAGAATGTTTGGCTGTATGTCATACAGTGTTCTGTAAAGCATGCTGTAGCAAATTCTGAACACAATTTCTCAGACTGACTGACAATTATCAATATTATGCAACATGAAAGGTTTACAGAAACACGTTCATGGTAGATTTGTTATGATTTATTTAACCTGTACTGTATATTACTGTATAAACTCTTAGTAGTCTGTAGTCCTATGCTAGTCAAAATATTTCTATAAATAATTTGATGTACATGAACAGTAAATCTGCTGTGACATTTCTGTGTTTTATCAGGTTCTGCAAAAGACTTGACCAGATCTGTTTGGCATATAATAGGCCGATGAGTAACAAGGGAATAAAGGGCAATTCTGTTGGATATAAGACTGATATGAGAGGTTTTGGTACATTTCATAAATATACAACAAATTAAATATTTATGCCCCCTCTGCTAGGTGTCAGGAGGGGAAGGGGGACATTAACTTTTACTTATGTCTGCATGTCTGTTTTTACATCTGTTTATTCTACATTTAGTTTATTGCTCAATAACTTGAGTTCTTTAGCAAATCATCTGAAATTTATACACAAGGTTAGGTACTATAAAAGGAAGGCCAAGTTCAATTTTGGACTTTACCACCTTTCAAATTTCTGTTCTGGAGTTATGCCCCTTAATTTGCTGAAAAATGCATTTGTTTGTGTGTGTCTGCTCAATAACTTAGGCTCCCATGAATCAAATCGTTTGAAATTTATACACAAGGTCAAGGACTGGTAACTGATATTCTTCTTTTGAGATCAGATTATTTGACAATACATAGGTCATAGGTCAAGTTTGAATTTGGGGGATATTCCTTTTACGATTCTAATTATGATCCTGCTTACTTTAGCTAGAAGCAGGAGAATCCATTTCCTATGGGCACAATCTTCCATCATTTTTTCCAAAGCTACCTTAATGTCTTGACAATCATGTTTTGTTGGGTTTTTTTTACTTTAAAGATCCAATAGTGGTAGAATACAGTCAAACCTGTATTAAGAGGTCACCTTTGTGACAAAGCAAAAGTGGTCTTTTAAGACAAGTGACCTCTTAAAATAGGTTCAATTCATATGAAATTTTCAAAAATTGGACAAGAAAAATGTGCCCTTTTAATAGAGGTGACCTTATGGGCAGGTTTGACTGTACTTTGGAGGTCTCATCAGAATCCTGTAGCTACATCAAACTATTTATACTGTTATTGTGATAATCAGAACGGTGGTTTGTTACTTTCTGTTTTTTTGTATTTTATTTTGCTTTATTCTTTGTTGTATATTTATTATTTTGTTCATATGTGCATGACTATTTTTAGAAATCCATGATATGTTGTTATATTATTTTAATTTCTAATTATATTTTAAACACACAAACAAACATTGTACTTTTGACACAAGAAAAATAGATTAAATCAAACAAGTTTGAACCTTTCAATGATATTTTTCTCTCATGGATTCATTCTATTTGAAATTAGATGTTTAATGCCACTTTCAACAATATTTCAAATCGCGCTCAGGGGAGGTGTACTCGATACAACATTTATATAATAATCGATACAACATTTATATAATAATGTTGTGTCAGCAATGACTATGCCAATATAGTGGTCAGGGTTGAAGGCATAGTGCACGACCACTATATGACATAGTCATTGCTAACACAACATTATTATTATTATTATGCTGACTGTTATATGTAGACAAAATATATTGAGAACTATTACAATAAAGGAGGTCCTGATATTGGTGACTAATATATTGGAACAGATAGTCTTGAAAGTGTGAGAAAATTCTTTGTTTCATTTAAGGCTTTAAAAATATAAAGATTTTTGAAGTTTGAAATTTAATTAACAACAATAACAAGTATTAAAAAACGTTTAGACGACTATGATAGATTGACAGATTGGATCCGCCCCCTTGCACGTGGACTAGCTATATATAGCTTGACAGACATCTGAAAACCCAACCTTCCCCGCGTGAAACTAGCATAGTAGATGTACTATTTTCGCATAGTATATCAATGCTATATAATTCTTTGTGATATATATGCCAAAATATCGTATGAACTTATATTACAGAAATTTTTTACAGAAAGCATAATAATATGCGATAAAGTTTGTCAGTGACTTGCGACAGGTCGGTGGTTTTCTCTGGGTACTCTGGTTTCCTCTACCAAGAAAACTGACTGCCACAATATAACTGAAATATTGTTGAAAGTGGCATTAAACACCATAAACCCTAATCCCCTATAGTTATAAACACCCTAACACAAAATTGTTTTGTTGTTTTGTGTTAAAGAGAATTCCATACTGAATTCACCTCTTTGTGCCTCAAATTGTTACGTTATATTTATATAAGTTGTATCTTTGCTTTTATACTAAGGGATATTATATTGTTAAGATCATCCTTTCAAATTTTAACGTGCCAATTGTTATTTGTTTCTAATATAAGTCTCTGTTTATATAAACATTTACAGGGTCTGTCTGTTTATATAAACATTTACAGGGTCTGTCGTGATCGTATGGTAGTCTGATAGTCACAGTATTACAGATATCACAGAAACATTTCTAAAAGTGATGATAAACATTAATACCTGTACTGTAATAATCATATAGTCATACCTGTATTAAGAGGTCACCTTTGAGACAAAGAAAAAGTGGCCTCATAAGACAGGTGACCTCTTAAAAGAGGCTCAGTGCATATAAAATTTTCAATGACAGGACAAGAAAAGGGTGTCCTTTTAATACAGGTGACTGCTCAATAGAGGTGAATATCAAAATCTGGTCTGAACGGTATTATATCCCTTGATAATTTAGTACATTCATATGGTGACACTATATTTTTTTAACTAGCTTTATATGTTGTTATTAGCTGACAAGAGCTTCTCCCATCAATTGATGTCTGTTTTGTTCCCTATTTGTATTTTGATCTTCTCAACAATCACTGGACCAAACTTTGAAGTAATACACATTGGATGGTACTCTTCAAAAACTGTATATGGTGACCTTGCCCTACATTCAAAATGGCTGTCATGGCCTCGGATTGGTTGAAAAATTGGAAATCTTTGAAAATCTTCTTCAGAACAACTGAATGGAATGAAACCAAAGTTGTTCCAAATACAAAATGTAGTCCTCGAGTGGTCCTGTTCCAAAAGTGTATCCGTTGACCCCATAAATTATCCAAAATGGGCATGACAGATTATGGGCATCACAGATTATGGGCATCACATTATGGGCATCACAGATTATGCAGCTCTTGCTTGTCCAGCATTAAGTTTATAATATCATGCAATTTGAAATTACATTTGGATTGATAAAATGCAGGTCAATCTTGACTAATATCTTTATGCATAAAATGATATTTTATTAGTTTCTGATATTTGATTTTAAGATACATGTCTGACATGTATCATTACAGAGTTATGCCCCTTAATTATGAGTAAATTATTGGTTTCTGTATGTTATCTTAAAGGGATATTAAAGCTTGTTTTAACATATATTTTTTTCAACTCGTGACGAAGGTTGTTTCTTTTCAATTTAATTGTAAAAACAATCCAAAAATACTTTGCATGCCCATATAATCCCTAATATCGTTAAAATATCACTTAAAAGGGTCGAAATGAATTTTTGTCCAGGAAGCAAAAATTCAATTAATGGAAAAACTGTAAGATATGACAGAATTATCAACGAATTATGTCACTTTTACAAAGTTTCATTTTTAAAAACCGGGTTAATGTTTCATAAATATCATTTATTGAACCAATTGCAAGTTTTCATGAGATACAAAAAATTACCAAAATGAGCTTTAATATCCCTTTAAATGAGCTTTAATATCCTTTTAAATGAGCTTTAATATCCCTTTAAATGAGTTTTAATATCCCTTTAAGTCCAGCTACTTATTGCATCAATTTAGAATTTTAAAACTGGTTTTAAATGGATAACATAAGTTTGTTCTCACTATTTCCTTTCAAAAAACAACATTTTACCTACAGGAATAAGGTGTCCTGTGTATCTCTCATCTCTTATACTTTATGAAATTTGAATATTTGAAATTTAAAATTTGAATCAAAAAGTGCTTTGATGGTCAGTCCTCTTCCAAAATTGTGACCTTTGACCCTATCGACTTTGCAACATTGATTCTACATAGTAATACTGTCAAACAAATGAGGCGATGATGTCTGGTGAGTGACTATCGGCTCTAGATCTCCAAGCCTATTTTATATTTGTTGTTGTTGTTTTATACATTTTTATATAGCAGTTAAGAATGCCTTGATGGTAATTTTTTATATACATGTATAAAACGCACTTAATGTTCGCTGTAAGTTTGATAGTTTTTTTTTTTACAATTAAAGTTTTTATTATTAAACAGGAATGATGTTATTCAGTTATTTAAATGATGTTCCTCTGGCTAGATTGGTCAAAACAGGTCCACCAAATTTAGAAAGGGGATGTAGATGGTTTCAGCTATTTTTCATTGATTTCAGTTATTTTATTTTCTAACCAGGATCATCCCTGTTATTTGTAAGTGAATTCCTCAAAATTACAGTTTCACATTTAAGTCGATGATATTAATAGTTTGGCTATACTTTCTTGTGATTTTCAAATTAAAATACAGTAGAGCTGTAAGTTCAATTTTTTTCATTTTTGTGTCAAATTATAGCTATTGTCTACTTATGTGGAATCCTCTGTAAATAATACCTTTCCGAATTAAAGAATCCACCGATAGAAGTGTTTTATCCTGCAACTGTGCTGCATTTTTGTATTTCAGCTACCCAAAACGCACCTGGAATTTCATTTGAAACGTCAAGTCATGTAATTGGAATTTGCAAAATTTTTGGTTTCCGGTTGATAACATGTGAACGATTGAAGCTAGGTGTGATATGTAAGTGCATCTTAGGAGTATCTAGGTCAAGTTCGAAAATGACGATTTTTTTCGACAATTCTTACCAGAGTTATGCCCCTTTTTCATACTTCCAGTATGCTAAATTTTTGGTTCATGAATGATTTCTTGTGAATAAAAAGTCAGATTGAAGCTAGATGTGGTATGTAAGTGTATCTTAGGAGTATCTAGGTCAAATTCGATAATGAGGATTTTTCGACATTTCTTACCAGAGTTATGCCCCATTTTATACTTCAAATTTCAAATATTTGAACTTACAGAGCAACCTTGGCATTGGGTGACCTTTTATTGAAATTGGAATTATTATCATGGAGTAAAAAAGACCACTACACATATTACAGGTATCTTTTTAATAGAGATGTAGTGCATGTAACACTTATATATGTTTCTACAAATTGTATATTGTATGTAATACATTGGTTTAGTTGATTATACATGTAATAGGTGTAGTAAGAAGATTGATGGGTTTATTATTGATGTATAAAAGTGCTTGTTAAACCATATATAATTTGTTGTACCATTTGTGATATGTGGAATGCTTTTAATAGGTTAATATACATGGATATTAAAGTTTGATACAAAACCAGAAAAAAATCGTCTTGTTATTCTTTGATATATTAAATAAACGTTAAGAGAATACCGAAGGGGCAATCAAAAATGGACAGTCCAGAGAAACTGACAACATAGGATACACAGGACAAATAAATGTTAGAGAATACCGAAGGGGCAATCAAAAATGGACAGTCCAGAGAAACTGACAACATAGGATACACAGGACAAATAAATGTTAGAGAATACCGAAGGGGCAATCATAAATGGACAGTCCAGAGAAACTGACAACATAGGATACACTAGACACTAAACACAAATACAACACAATATGTGTTGGACACCTCTATACACAAACAAACAGTCCAATGTCATGTCACCGTCGAAGTGACCAATGACTAAAAAGAGTTTGAATATACCAAAGGGGGTAATCACAATCCATTCAGGAGCAAGCCGTGTCAACTTGCTGCAGTCTTATTAAAAAGTGCCAGACATAGCCCATTGAGAATTCCTGTCTGAAGTGTTCAAACAGATGTGTTGTACTTTTTACTATTTCCAGGATATGAGGGGACCAAAATGAACCAATGTCACATTTATTTATTTTTTTAAAGTTTGATAAGGTTAACATAGGATCAATTGTGAAAAATGGATAAATAAGGTTTCCTAAATAAACTAAACTTGATTGAACATAAACTGCATGAGTCTCTAGATTAGTATGAGATCACCAACCATGTTGAACTCCACAAAATCAGTTTGACATGAATAATCTAGTATCCTACAGTGTTTATTACGTTCACCATTACCACATACATCCTTAAGTCATGAACCCAAGTCATGCCATTCTCCATACACTATTGGGGGTCGTCATGGTCATGATCGAATGGTAGTTGGATTTACAACTACCTATGCAATCAGTGACGTTGTGCGTTCGAATACCGTTCATATGAGGTGTACTCGATACAACATTATGTAATAAAGTTTGTCAGTGACATGCGACAGGTCGGTGGTTTTCTCCAGGTACTCCAATTTCCTCCACCAATAAAATGAACGCAAGTCCCGCCATTCTCCATACACTATTTACTAGTTTTTATCATAGAGTGATCAGGAAAGAGAACACCCTTAAGACTATGTAAAGCTTGTATAATTCATTTTATGTTTTCTGACAATATACATACATTGTATATACATCTGATGTTGATAGTGGACTATGTGTCAGTTATAACATTGAAATAACAAAATGAAAATAAATTAAGGCGATAATTACTTCATTTAATTTATCAATAGTCAAATTTATAAATTATACAATGAATAATTCCAGATTTCTCAACATGTACACACCATTCACACAAACCATTCACAACATGTCCCATTCTCCCCGAAAGTGGCGTTAATCACCATTACCAAACCCACCATTACTCAATTTACCATTACATCATACATGTATGCTTGATTGTCTTAAGTTAATAATAACATTTATTTACGCCATGATATAGCTTAAATTCTAAAGTTGGTCTTAAACACCAATCAATCAATTAATCTTTTGTTTTGGTAATGCTGAAAATACCTGGATGTACATTTGAACTTTACACAGCTAATTCTGGTGAATTCATACAATATTTTAATCAAATGAAAATCTGTAGAAATAGATGGGGGGTTTTTTTTTTGGGGGGGGGGGGGGGAGGCGCTCCGGGGGGATCGGTGATTGGGAACTTCAGTTGTTTGTAGGTGGGGTGCTCATATCTTATTTACGTTAGTTTGTGTTTGTATTTTTTTTTTGTTTGTCTTCCTCTTGTTTACTCTTGTTGCCATTTTCTCTGGATTGTCCTTTTTTTTTATTGCCCCTTCGGTATTCTCTAATGTTTATTTAGCTTATGTGTACCCTATGTTGCTAGATTCTCTGGATTGTACATTTTTGATTGCCCCTTCAGTATTCTCTAACGTTTATTTTTGATTACCCCTTCGGTATTCTCTAACATTTATTTATCCTAACCAGGGTAGATATATTTAGTTACTAATATTTTGGACCTGTGGTATAATAAATTAATTAATTAGAAAATAAGGGTAATAACAAAATTACCACCGAGCAATCTTCCAAAGGGAAAGGCAAAACTCATAAGTCAACAAACAGACAAAATCAGTCAACAACCGGAAACCGCAATGGCCCTGACTTGGTACAGGCATTTCTAAAGAATTAATTAGAACTGATTAAATAAAATATATTTGTTTATTTTACATTTAATGTTTGTTTATGGTGTATTTAAATTATATATATATATATATTTGTATTGTTTTCTTAGTAAAATGTTGTTCACCAGTTTATATTTTCAAATCTTTTTTTTAGTTAGATTATTCCACCTTTAGCAGTATAACAGCTATTTCGTGGCACGAGTTGTGACAGACATTTATTGGTGTTTGATACCAGCATTAGCAGTATTACAGCTATATCGTGGCGTGAGTGGTGATAGACATCGATTGATTAATTGATTGGTGTTTGATGCCAACTTTAGCAGTATTTCAGCTATATCATGGGGTGAGTGGTGATAGACATCGATTGATTAATTGATTGGTGTTTGATGCCAACTTTAGCAGTATTACAGCTATTTCATGGCGTGAGTGGTGATAGACATCGATTGATTAATTGATTGGTGTTTGATGCCAACTTTAGCAGTATTACAGCTATATCGTGGCATGAGTGGTGATAGACATCGATTGATTAATTGATTGGTGTTTGATACCAACATTAGCTATTTTACAACTCTATCATGGTGAGTGGTAATAGACATCGATTGATTAATTGATTGGTGTTTGATGCCAACTTTAGCAGCATTACAGCTATTTCGTGGCGTGAGTGGCGATATACATCGATTGATTAATTGATTGGTGTTTGATGCCAACTTTAGCAGCATTACAGCTATTTCGTGGCGTGAGTGGCGATATACATCGATTGATTAATTGATTGGTGTTTGATGCCAACTTTAGCAGTATTACAGCTATTTCGTGGCGTGAGTGGCGATATACATCGATTGATTAATTGATTGGTGTTTGATGCCAACTTTAGCAGCATTACAGCTATATCGTGGCATGAGTGGTGATATACATCGATTGATTAATTGATTGGTGACATTTTTTATCATATAATGCTGTATTGAGTACATATCGCCTGAGCAGGATCCGAACTCACAACGTTAGTGACGATATGCACTGATTGCATAGGTAGTCATAAATCCAACGCCCATTCGATCACGACCACGATGGCCCCTGTTTAATTTTGAATACTTTGGTGATGGGAAAAACATTACAGGGACATTAACAATTAATAGGTTATATCTCAAACAGAAAGAAAAGTCTCTCCTAACCGCATATTTTTCATCTTTTGAAAAGACTCCTTGTATACCATTTACAAACTTTATAATGAAATCTCTTAAGACAAAAAAAAAAGGAAAAATAACTAGGTCGATCAAAACTCTGTAACAATATTCTAATCCTCAGTGGTTTACAAGTATTTACATAATAGATTCAAAAGCGAAAAACAGAAAGTCCATTAACATGGACATAACAAGGTTGAACTATATTAAGTAATTTAGTATCCAATGAAACCCATTAACATGAACATAACAAGGTTGAACTATATTAAGTATCCAATGAACCCATTAACATGGACATAACAAAGTTGAACTATGATAAGTATCCAATGAACCCATTAACATAGACATAGCAAAGTTGAACTATGATAAGTATCCAATAGACATAACAAGGTTGAACTATAGAACCCTTAGTTGGATTTTTTAGTTCTAGCTCACTAAAACAACACTCTGTGTGTAGACATGTCTCTCCAATCAGACACGTTATTCTGATTCACTCTGTGTGTAGACATGTCTCTCCAATCAGACACGTTATTCTGATTCACTCTGTGTGTAGACATGTCTCTCCAATCAGACACGTTATTCTGATTCACTCTGTGTGTAGACATGTCTCTCCAATCAGACACGTTATTCTGATTCCAACCAGTCTTTGCTCTTACTCCCTAATGGAGAAGCAACAAATACCAATTTTATAGTATTTGCTTTGACCCGACGAGTCCTTGATCCCACGATCTACTACATTCTAGGTGACCACACTAACCATTACACCACCAATGCGGTTAAATAGGAAACCATGATATTTGATAAAAAAAAAATATCCTAATGTTCTGTTTAGACTTCTGTGATCATTTGGTTCAATACTAACCTCATGAAACTAAAATCAACATCAAATTATATATCTTTGATGTGTTACACTTATGTTACCCTTTTGACCTATAATTTTTTTTTAAATTTATTAACAAACTAAAAAAAATAATGGTTATTTTATGGAGGAATTCCCAGATTAACTTGTAGCAGTTGCATGTACAAACTTCTATGACAATAGGTCAGACGGAAGGAGAAGACATATTCAAAATTTCTCCTTAAGAAAGGATGCACATACAGTGCACCATTCCTGCATGGATTACTAACACATGGCCCTGTACTGGTTCCTTGTTGTGCACATCCACTGTTTCCTACACCATTACCAACATATCCTGGAGAACAGGTACAGATTCTTCCCCTGAAGCCTAAAACACATGCTTTAATCTTAATGAAATTGGAAGCTGCAGAATAAATAATACAGTGAAACGAACCCAGAATAAAATGAAATCCTGTATAAAATAATATCCCTACTTTAAATAATATCCCATTGCAGGAAATCTTTGTTAATTCAACCTTTACAAAATGCAGAACACCTGTCTATTCCAAGCACAAAAGTGGAGCAATTTTTCAGCTACATCCTTGCAAGAACAAGTTACATTTGACGAGATGATGATGATGTCTGCATTTTACTAGAACAACACGTTGAATTGGAGTTTTATAGTGTTAGCTCGCTGAAGTAACAATCATGCCGGTAAACATGTTGCTCCACTCGGACACATTATCCTGATTCCAATCCAACCCGAGTCGCAAGTGATAAAGCTTACCAGTTGCTTTCCCATGGTCGGAGGTTCTCTCCGAGTATTCCGGCTTCTTCCACCACTAAAACTGGTCGCCATGATATAGCTGAAATATTGCTGAAAGTGGCGTTGAACACAATAAATCAATCAATCAATCAAACAATCCAACCCGTCTTTGCTCTTACTCCTTCATGTGCCCAGCAGAGAATTATCCAATTCAATATTATAGTCATTGGCTTGACCCGATTAGCCAGTACATCTGTAATTTTGAGCTCATAAATAAAGATGTAATCATTATCATAAACACTATCAAATACAAATGACCACAGATATGTTCCTCTTGTCGTAAACACTTCCCTGTCCTTTCCTCATTCATGACTTATCACCGGGTTTGTAACAATATTAACATGAGGAGTACTACAAGTGGAGCAGGAACTGCTTACCCTTCTGGAGTACCTGAGTTCACTCCCCGTTTTAATGGGGTTTGTGTTACTTGATCTCTAAGTTTTCTGCGTAGTGTTTTGTAAATCATTGTTTGTCCCTTTGTACTTTTTTCTTTTGGCCATTGCATTGTCTGTCCTTATTCGATTGACGATTTCTGATCACCCCTTTGGTATCTTCAAACTCTTCTTAGTCCTACAAACACTTACATTAAAAGTTGAGTTTATAAAGGCATCATAATTTATCCTTTACCTTGATTTTCAGAACATGTAGCTTGTGGATGGCATCCTCCATTGTTATTTCCACAGAGACCAATCCAATAGCACGAGACTCCGTTTCCTTGGTAACCTGAAGGTTAAAAAACAATGAGTTGAAGAAAAAAAAATATAGTGTAAACAAAATTTTATTTAAATAAGCAAACATGAGATAATTCAACGTGAATACAGTAGTCCCCATCTTATAAGGCCATGAAAAGGTGGTCTCTCTTGTGGGGGACAATTTAGCAGCATTTTACTATCTCAGTGCTCCTGAAATCTGGTCTGATAAGAGGGATGCCTTCCTTGAAGAGACAATTTAACAGCATTTTACTATCTCAGTGCATCTGAAATCTGGCCTGATAAGAGGGGTGGCCTTTGGCGGGAGTGGTCTTATAAGAGGGAGACTTCTGTACAAGATTAAATGGGATCGGAAAACAAGAAAAAAACACCTTTATAAATCCTTTCTCCTTTCACCACCAAAATACTGGAAAATTTATTATTGGAATTACTCATACAAGAACAATCTACATGTACAGAGACGTACACAAAGTATTCGGTGATTGTAATTTTTTACTGAAACCAAATTTTTTCAAACATTATTCCAAAGTCAATTATTGATCAATTTTGATGAAATTTTTACCAACAAATAAATACAAAATATTTTTGCCACAATTGTCAAGAAGTAATTTGTAGCTTAGAGAAACATTGTTTACTTTTTCTCATGAAACCGTTTCGGAAAAACAAATTATAATGCACGCTTTTAAGCAGTTTTATGTTAATTTTCATTTTCCATGAAATGAAATTATATCTCCAGAATAGAACTGATGTTTTGTATTAACTAATAATATCTGGTCCAGACAGCAGTTTTCAGGGAAAAAATGTGGCAGAATACTAATAAAAAATGGAAGAATATGAGCAAACAGGAGCATAACTCCAGAACGAAAAAAACGTAGCTTTTCTTTTGTGGTCCCTTTATAAATTTCAAATGATTTGCTGAAGGGGAACTTAAGATATTCAACGAAAACCAAATGTGTGAACGTACAGACTGACATTGGTCAAACTTAATATGGGACGTACAGACATACTGACATTGGTCAAACTTAATATGGGACGTACAGACATACTGACATTGGTCAAACTTAATATCCCTAGTGGCGGAGGGATACAAGTATGGTAGGACTTACCTGCTGGACAAGGTCCACACGATCTTGATCCACGAGTGTTCACACAATCCACTCTGGGTGTCAACGAACATCCACCGTTGTTTTCGGCACATTCATTAATGTCTGAACAGGAGAAGCCATTTCCAACAAATGCTGAAAGACACTGTCCATACTGGAATGTTCCAGGTAGATTAATACACTGGAATGGTGGATCTGCAGAACAAGTGTTTGGTCTTTCTGTGCATTCGTCTACGTCTACAGTACAGGCTGGATCTGATCGTGACTTAGCCCACCCAGCATCAAAAATACAGGTGGATCTGATCGTGACTTAGCCCACCCAGCATCACAAATACAGGTGTACTTTGGCTGTAAAAACATACCATATAAAGCTGTGTAGTGTACACATTTCAAAACAAAACATTACACAAAGTAATTTCAATCACAGAAAAGGACCAAAGTATAGAACTTTTTTTTACATTTCTTAAACTGAACCTAAGAAATTTTGGTCTGCTATGAAAACAAGGAGTAGATCTACAGTGTAGATGTTTATTAGTGAACAATTTGATGCTATTGCATTGTGTGAACACAGAGTGGGAAATACTGACTAAATGCCGACCTGCAGACAATTAAATGAATATGAAATAACATATGGAAATAAATTTATTTCATTTATACAAAATAATATAATGGACAGCTATCACATATCACATTTTTCTGCATACTGTTTTGTACACTCATCTGTTGTCAGCGATCTCGGATTGACATGGGTCTATGATAAATACTCGAGATCCAAAACTGGAAAGCCCTTCAGACTTGTAAGAAGATCAACTTATAGTCAGTAATTCATGGGAAAATTTATTATCCCTATGTACTCTCATTTACATAACAAAAATTAGTGAATAATCTGATATGCACCAGTCATACAATTCACATAACAAAAATTAGTGAATAATCTGATATGCACCAGTCATACAATTCACATAACAAAAATTAGTGAATAATCTGATATGCACCAGTCATACAATTCACATAACAAAAATTAGTGAATAATCTGATATGCACCAGTCATACAATTCACATAACAAAAATTAGTGAATAATTTGATATGCACCAGTCATACAATACACATAACAAAAATTAGTGAATAATCTGATATGCACCAGTCATACAATTCACATAACAAAAATGTAGTTTTCTAATTTAATGTGCACAACATGTTTCTGGAATAACCAGGTACATGCACGTTCATTCTAAAAAATTTGGAAAACCTAAATAATTTTAAGTCTAATTATAGTAAGCATTGAACCTAAACAAAATAGTCAAAATAGGCTACAGTTATCTGAGGGAGACTGACAATATAATCATATTTCAAAAAGTTTAAACCCCCAAGTAAATGACAATATTTGTATTTGGAATACAACATTTTCTACTGCTGCATGTTCATTTTCAGGTTTTGCACGCATA
Organism: Bathymodiolus brooksi; assembly: GCA_963680875.1. NCBI lineage: Eukaryota > Metazoa > Mollusca > Bivalvia > Mytilida > Modiolidae > Bathymodiolus > Bathymodiolus brooksi. The sequence goes on from OY804584.1 coordinate 25,483,902, forward strand.
CGACAAAATGAGGACGTTTTTTATATTATATAGTGTTCTCGCCGTATTTCAGGTAAAAGTCGTCACCTGAAAGTTTAATTACTATAAAGCCTGATGTCAAACAAAACTAATACAATATTAATGGGACATAGGACATTTATAAATCTGAGGTCCTACTGTTTTATACACACCATATTTGGCTGTACACGTTGTGCATTGACACAGGTGCCGTGACCACACATTTCTTGATTTGAAGCAACAATACAATCCTCATGTCTTTCGGTACATCGTACTCCATGCCAATCTGCACGACAGTGACACCTGCGTATGAAATAAATATTTTGAAACCACTAGTTCATTCTTCCATTATTATGTTATTAAGGCATTAGAAAAGGCATACATTCTATCTGTTATTACAAAATATTTTTTTCCGACTAAATTCAACATTATAATTTACAAGTATCAGCAAACTGTATCCAGTATTCATCTATGCAAATTTTCCCCTGAAATTTTCATGATATTGAGTCTAAATAAACATAGCTTATTCTTTATCCACTAAGCATATCAATAATCCCTCTACCTCCATAAACGTACGTAAATCCTTCCTGTGTGTTGACACAAGTTGCACCATTCTGACATCCAAGGTCAGTCTCAGCATAAATTCCACATTCATTAACATCCTGTTCACAAGTCACACCCTGTAATTATAAAAGGATAAATCCTAAATTAAACGAGAAAACCCATGATATATGTAGAAATCTAAATAAGGGTAATAACAAAATTACCGAACTCCGAACAATCTTACAAAGGGAAAGTCAAAACTCATAAGTATATAAACAGACAAAATCAGTCAACAACCGGAAAACTGTGTAAACCGTAATGACCTTGTACATTTAAAATTTGAGCCATTACTGGCTTCAAATACAGTTGCTTTGGCCCTTTTAAAGAAGTTTCTTATATTTAATATTGGCAGCCATCTTGAAAGAATTTCAAATTGATCATATACAATATAGAATGGGGATCACCAAAGGATTATCCCTGTAAAGATTGGTTCAAATTACTAGAGATTTTAATAGACGATTTTTTTAATGATTATTTGCATAAATAAGCCTTATTTCCATAATTAGCAAAAATCAGAAAAATAATAACATTGACAAAAAAAAAGGAAAATATGCTAAAGAGTTTATAATTAATTGACCCTACATATAAAATCCGAGCTGATTCTCGCTTCAAATAAGAAGAATATGAAAGATACCAAAGGGGTAATCAGAATCTGTAAATCGAAGGACAGACAACACAATGGCTAAAAGAACTAGATGTTCAGTGGGCTGAGCCTGTGTCGCTCACCTTTCATTCTGCTTTGACGAAACTGAATACAGAACCTTCCATACATGTAGATGCTTCCTACCAAGTTTCGGTTCATATGGCTAAGCAGTTTCAAAGGAGAAGATTTTTTAGAAATCGACCAATCAGAAACAAGAATTGCATGTGGTGGCCATGTTTGCTAACCGATCGGGACGAAATGAGCAATCTTCATAGAGGACATTTCATAGATGATTCCTACCAAGTTTCGGTGTTAGCCATGTTTGTAAACCGATCGGGACGAAATGAGCAATCTTCATAGAGGACATTCCATATATGCTTCCTATCATGTTTCGGTTCATTTGGCCAAGCGGTTTCAGAGGTGAAGATTTTTAAAGATCGGCCAATCAGAAACAAGAATTGCTTGTGGCTGCCATGTTTGGTAATGGATCATAACAAAATGTGCACTCTTTAGAGAGGACCTTCTATAGATGCTTCCTATCAATTTTCAGTTCATTTGGCAGAGGGTTTTCAGAGGAGAAGATTAAAATGTGAAAAAGTAAGCGGATGACAGACGACGGACACCAAGTGATGACAAAAGCTCATATTGCCTTTGGCAAGGTTTGCTAAAAAGAATATTAAAATGTGAATACCTACTTGTAATGTATAGAATAAACATGTTACACTATATCAGCATTATTTAATTTCTAAGGGTGATAATGGCAAGAGTTATCTTTCTTTTAACAGTTTACGCAAGAGTTATCTTTCTTTTAACAGAGGAGAAGACTTTTTAGAAATCAACCAATCAGAAACAAGAATTTCTTGTGGCAGCCATGTTTGTTAACCGATCGGGACAAAATGAGCAATCTTTATAGAGGACCTTCCATAGATGCTAGTTTTGGTTCATTTGGCCAAACGGTTTCAAAGGGGAAGATTTTTTTTAATCGACCACTTAGAAACAAGAATTGCCTATGGCGGCCATGTTTTTTGATGGATCGGGACAAAATGAGCAATCTTTAGAGAGGACCTTCCATAGATGCTTTCTACCAAGTTTCACTGTATATGGCTGAGGGGTTTCAGAGGAGAAGATTAAAATGTGAAAAGTTAACGGACGACGGACGACAGACGACGGACACCAAGTGATGGCAAAAGCTCACATTGCCTTTGGCAAGGTGAGCTAAAAAGGGCAAAGGACAAACAATGATCTACAAAACATACACATAAAACTAAAGATTGAGTAACACGAATCTCACTAAAAACCAGGGGTAAACTCAGGTGCTCAGGAAGGGTAAGTCAGTTTCTGCTAATAAAGCAGCTTTATTTTTGATTTTTTTTTTAGAATTGTCTATTTTTAGTAATGGTGGCCATCTTGAATAGAGTTTGAACTAGTGGGATATCATTTAGCGTGGGGACCAGGCCAAGGACCATTCCCACCAAGCTTGGTTCATATTGGTCAAAATGGTTTCTGATGAATGTATAAAAAAAATAACAACTCACTCATTATTATACAAAGTCTACTGTACTGTCAAAAAACAGCTAAATGTGGACCATTATATAAAACAAGCATGATTCCAAAAAAATACATTTTACACGAGTTATTTCCCTTTTTGTCAGACAAAGGGGTCCCTTTCATTCAAAGTTCAATGAAAATTAATATTTATTTTTCCCCATAACCTGTTCATAATTTTAATGTTGTAATAACTTGTGACTTTTTGCATTTTATATAAAATTATCATCCGATATTTTACAAGGTTCAAATATCTATAAATTATAAGAAAATTATACATAAATTCATTATCTTTTACATTGCTTTTGCCAGACTGGGTACCATTTTGTTCGTCGTAAGGGAAATAACTTGTATAAAAAGGTTTAAAAATGCTTAATTTTAGAATCAAATCGGGAATGCGCAAAAAGTATAATTATAGAAACACAAATGTTAAATCGACCTTGTAGTACATGTAGTATCATATTAAAAAAAACAAGAAATCCAAAGTCAAATTTAACAATCATACTTCGTAATAGAAACCATTCATCCTTTAAGATTAAAACTCTGTAATCCATATAGAGACAATGACATACAGACACTTTCTGTATAAATACAATGAATCATGGTTAAACCGAACCCTGAATAAACCGGAATCCTATATCAGGGATAATCATGGTTACAAAATGAAATAACTGAAATCAATGAAAAATAGCTGAAACCATCTACTCCCCTTTCAAAACGGTCATTGTTGCCCTGTTCTGACTCGTGTCCAATAACTTTCGGAAAACAAAGGGAAAAAGCTGATATCAGATAAATAACTGATAAAAATAATCTCTGCTATATATAAACCGAACTGTATATAAAGTGCCAAGGTAGGAAATCTATGTTAAAATAACCTGTAAAAAACAAACACCTGTCTATTCTGAACACAATAAGTAGATCTCAAGGAAGTTCATAAATGTTAGAGAATACCGAACGGGCAATCAAAAATGGACAATCCTGAGAAACTGGCAACATAGCTATATATAGGGTACACAAGACGGAGGGGAAAAAAGCACAATGTTGCATATTTTACTTGATTTTAAATAATGTACCAGGTAACAGTGAAACTTATCTCTGTAAATGAAATTTTACAGCTCTATTACGTCAATTTCTGTATGTTGTCATGTTGTTGATATCTCAACATGATTGCTATGTTACACAAAATGTGTAGTACCGTTAACTGATATACTGCCAAATTCAAAATCATCTGAAGCCTGCACAACAATTTGTTTAACTTTAATTTCTGTATGTTGTCAATATCACATCTTGATGGTCATGTTACATACATTTGTAGTTACGTCACACTAATATACTGTAAATTTCAAAATCATTTTAAGCCTGTATAGCTACTTGTTTAACCTTATTTTCTGTATGTTGTCAATATGACCTCTTGATGGCCATGTATTAAGTCCCCGAGGGTATCATCCACATAGGTCAGTAGGCAGTGATTGGACACTGACATGGTTTATTGGATATATTTATTACTGAAATTTATAGTTCCTACTTAATGTAATTATTAATAAATTAAATGATTTAATAGGAATAAGTGTTTAAATAACCTTAAATTGATCTGAAGTTTAATTACCTCCCTTTTTGAAAATCTTACTTCAGAAAGAAGATACTATTTTTTTTTATATTTAGTGCGTTTATCCTCATTATTTACATAGATCAAGTTTAATTCAATTTTTCATTTTAATGATTTAAATTGAATTGCATTCTTTGTCCATTTTGTAATAAATTTGCAAGAAGAAAACATCAATTGTACCTTAGGCTTGTGGAATGAGTGTTTTAATATCTTAAGAGATTTCCAGGGTTGAGGAGGGCTTGTGGAATGAGTGTTTTAATATCTTAAGAGATTTCCAGGGTGGAGGAGGGCTTGTGGAATGAGTGTTTTAATATCCTAAGAGATTTCCAGGATGGAGGAGGGCTTGTGGAATGAGTGTTTTAATATCTTAAGAGATTTCCAGGGTGGAGGAGGGCTTGTGGAATGAGTGTTTTAATATCTTAAGAGATTTCCAGGGTGGAGGAGGGCTTGTGGAATGAGTGTTTTAATATCCTAAGAGATTTCCAGGGTGGAGGAGGGCTTGTGGAATGAGTGTTTTAATATCCTAAGAGATTTCCAGGGTGGAGGAGGGCTTGTGGAATGAGTGTTTTAATATCTTAAGAGATTTCCAGGGTGGAGGAGGGCTTGTGGAATGAGTGTTTTAATATCTTAAGAGATTTCCAGGGTGGAGGAGGGCTTGTGGAATGAGTGTTTTAATATCCTAAGAGATTTCCAGGGTGGAGGAGGGCTTGTGGAATGAGTGTTTTAATATCTTAAGAGATTTCCAGGGTGGAGGAGGGCTTGTGGAATGAGTGTTTTAATATCTTAAGAGATTTCCAGGGTGGAGGAGGGCTTGTGGAATGAGTGTTTTAATATCTTAAGAGATTTCCAGGGTGGAGGAGGGCTTGTGGAATGAGTGTTTTAATATCTTAAGAGATTTCCAGGGTGGAGGAGGGCTTGTGGAATGAGTGTTTTAATATCCTAAGAGATTTCCAGGGTGGAGGAGGGCTTGTGGAATGAGTGTTTTAATATCTTAAGAGATTTCCAGGGTGGAGGAGGGCTTGTGGAATGAGTGTTTTAATATCTTAAGAGATTTCCAGGGTGGAGGAGGGCTTGTGGAATGAGTGTTTTAATATCTTAAGAGATTTCCAGGGTGGAGGAGGGCTTGTGGAATGAGTGTTTTAATATCCTAAGAGATTTCCAGGGTGGAGGAGGGCTTGTGGAATGAGTGTTTTAATATCTTAAGAGATTTCCAGGGTGGAGGAGGGCTTGTGGAATGAGTGTTTTAATATCTTAAGAGATTTCCAGGGTGGAGGAGGGCTTGTGGAATGAGTGTTTTAATATCCTAAGAGATTTCCAGGGTGGAGGAGGGCTTGTGGAATGAGTGTTTTAATATCCTAAGAGATTTCCAGGGTGGAGGAGGGCTTGTGGAATGAGTGTTTTAATATCCTAAGAGATTTCCAGGGTGGAGGAGGGCTTGTGGAATGAGTGTTTTAATATCCTAAGAGATTTCCAGGGTGGAGGAGGGCTTGTGGAATGAGTGTTTTAATATCCTAAGAGATTTCCAGGGTGGAGGAGGGCTTGTGGAATGAGTGTTTTAATATCTTAAGAGATTTCCAGGGTGGAGGAGGGCTTGTGGAATGAGTGTTTTAATATCCTAAGAGATTTCCAGGGTGGAGGAGGGCTTGTGGAATGAGTGTTTTAATATCTTAAGAGATTTCCAGGGTGGAGGAGGGCTTGTGGAATGAGTGTTTTAATATCCTAAGAGATTTCCAGGGTGGAGGAGGGCTTGTGGAATGAGTGTTTTAATATCCTAAGAGATTTCCAGGGTGGAGGAGGGCTTGTGGAATGAGTGTTTTAATATCCTAAGAGATTTCCAGGGTGGAGGAGGGCTTGTGGAATGAGTGTTTTAATATCTTAAGAGATTTCCAGGATGGAGGAGGGCTTGTGGAATGAGTGTTTTAATATCCTAAGAGATTTCCAGGGTGGAGGAGGGCTTGTGGAATGAGTGTTTTAATATCTTAAGAGATTTCCAGGGTGGAGGAGGGCTTGTGGAATGAGTGTTTTAATATCTTAAGAGATTTCCAGGGTGGAGGAGGGCTTGTGGAATGAGTGTTTTAATATCCTAAGAGATTTCCAGGGCGGAGGAGGGCTTGTGGAATGAGTGTTTTAATATCCTAAGAGATTTCCAGGGTGGAGGAGGGCTTGTGGAATGAGTGTTTTAATATCCTAAGAGATTTCCAGGGTGGAGGAGGGCTTGTGGAATGAGTGTTTTAATATCCTAAGAGATTTCCAGGGTGGAGGAGGGCTTGTGGAATGAGTGTTTTAATATCCTAAGAGATTTCCAGGGTGGAGGAGGGCTTGTGGAATGAGTGTTTTAATATCCTAAGAGATTTCCAGGGTGGAGGAGGGCTTGTGGAATGAGTGTTTTAATATCCTAAGAGATTTCCAGGGTGGAGGAGGGCTTGTGGAATGAGTGTTTTAATATCTTAAGAGATTTCCAGGGTGGAGGAGGGCTTGTGGAATGAGTGTTTTAATATCCTAAGAGATTTCCAGGGTGGAGGAGGGCTTGTGGAATGAGTGTTTTAATATCCTAAGAGATTTCCAGGGTGGAGGAGGGCTTGTGGAATGAGTGTTTTAATATCCTAAGAGATTTCCAGGGTGGAGGAGGGCTTGTGGAATGAGTGTTTTAATATCCTAAGAGATTTCCAGGGTGGAGGAGGGCTTGTGGAATGAGTGTTTTAATATCCTAAGAGATTTCCAGGGTGGAGGAGGGCTTGTGGAATGAGTGTTTTAATATCCTAAGAGATTTCCAGGGTGGAGGAGGGCTTGTGGAATGAGTGTTTTAATATCCTAAGAGATTTCCAGGGTGGAGGAGGGCTTGTGGAATGAGTGTTTTAATATCCTAAGAGATTTCCAGGGTGGAGGAGGGCTTGTGGAATGAGTGTTTTAATATCCTAAGAGATTTCCAGGGTGGAGGAGGGCTTGTGGAATGAGTGTTTTAATATCCTAAGAGATTTCCAGGGTGGAGGAGGGCTTGTGGAATGAGTGTTTTAATATCCTAAGAGATTTCCAGGGTGGAGGAGGGCTTGTGGAATGAGTGCTTTAATATCTTAAGAGATTTCCAGGGTGGAGGAGGGCTTGTGGAATGAGTGTTTTAATATCTTAAGAGATTTCCAGGATGGAGGAGGGTTTGTGGAATGAGTGTTTTAATATCCTAAGAGATTTCCAGGGTGGAGGAGGGCTTGTGGAATGAGTGTTTTAATATCTTAAGAGATTTCCAGGATGGGGGAGGGCTTGTGGAATGAGTGTTTTAATATCTTAAGAGATTTCCAGGGTGGAGGAGGGCTTGTGGAATGAGTGTTTTAATATCTTAAGAGATTTCCAGGGTGGAGGAGGGCTTGTGGAATGAGTGTTTTAATATCCTAAGAGATTTCCAGGGTGGAGGAGGGCTTGTGGAATGAGTGTTTTAATATCCTAAGAGATTTCCAGGGTGGAGGAGGGCTTGTGGAATGAGTGTTTTAATATCCTAAGAGATTTCCAGGGTGGAGGAGGGCTTGTGGAATGAGTGTTTTAATATCTTAAGAGATTTCCAGGATGGAGGAGGGCTTGTGGAATGAGTGTTTTAATATCCTAAGAGATTTCCAGGGTGGAGGAGGGCTTGTGGAATGAGTGTTTTAATATCTTAAGAGATTTCCAGGGTGGAGGAGGGCTTGTGGAATGAGTGTTTTAATATCTTAAGAGATTTCCAGGGTGGAGGAGGGCTTGTGGAATGAGTGTTTTAATATCCTAAGAGATTTCCAGGGTGGAGGAGGGCTTGTGGAATGAGTGTTTTAATATCCTAAGAGATTTCCAGGGTGGAGGAGGGCTTGTGGAATGAGTGTTTTAATATCCTAAGAGATTTCCAGGGTGGAGGAGGGCTTGTGGAATGAGTGTTTTAATATCCTAAGAGATTTCCAGGGTGGAGGAGGGCTTGTGGAATGAGTGTTTTAATATCTTAAGAGATTTCCAGGGTGGAGGAGGGCTTGTGGAATGAGTGTTTTAATATCCTAAGAGACTTCCAGGGTGGAGGAGGGCTTGTGGAATGAGTGTTTTAATATCCTAAGAGATTTCCAGGGTGGAGGAGGGCTTGTGGAATGAGTGTTTTAATATCCTAAGAGATTTCCAGGGTGGAGGAGGGCTTGTGGAATGAGTGTTTTAATATCCTAAGAGATTTCCAGGGTGGAGGAGGGCTTGTGGAATGAGTGTTTTAATATCCTAAGAGATTTCCAGGGTGGAGGAGGGCTTGTGGAATGAGTGTTTTAATATCTTAAGAGATTTCCAGGGTGGAGGAGGGCTTGTGGAATGAGTGTTTTAATATCCTAAGAGATTTCCAGGGTGGAGGAGGGCTTGTGGAATGAGTGTTTTAATATCCTAAGAGATTTCCAGGGTGGAGGAGGGCTTGTGGAATGAGTGTTTTAATATCCTAAGAGATTTCCAGGGTGGAGGAGGGCTTGTGGAATGAGTGTTTTAATATCCTAAGAGATTTCCAGGGTGGAGGAGGGCTTGTGGAATGAGTGTTTTAATATCCTAAGAGATTTCCAGGGTGGAGGAGGGCTTGTGGAATGAGTGTTTTAATATCCTAAGAGATTTCCAGGGTGGAGGAGGGCTTGTGGAATGAGTGTTTTAATATCCTAAGAGATTTCCAGGGTGGAGGAGGGCTTGTGGAATGAGTGTTTTAATATCCTAAGAGATTTCCAGGGTGGAGGAGGGCTTGTGGAATGAGTGTTTTAATATCTTAAGAGATTTCCAGGATGGAGGAGGGTTTGTGGAATGAGTGTTTTAATATCCTAAGAGATTTCCAGGGTGGAGGAGGGCTTGTGGAATGAGTGTTTTAATATCTTAAGAGATTTCCAGGATGGGGGAGGGCTTGTGGAATGAGTGTTTTAATATCCTAAGAGATTTCCAGGGTGGAGGAGGGCTTGTGGAATGAGTGTTTTAATATCTTAAGAGATTTCCAGGGTGGAGGAGGGCTTGTGGAATGAGTGTTTTAATATCGTAAGAGATTTCCAGGGTGGAGGAGGGCTTGTGGAATGAGTGTTTTAATATCCTAAGAGATTTCCAGGGTGGAGGAGGGCTTGTGGAATGAGTGTTTTAATATCCTAAGAGATTTCCAGGGTGGAGGAGGGCTTGTGGAATGAGTGTTTTAATATCCTAAGAGATTTCCAGGGTGGAGGAGGGCTTGTGGAATGAGTGTTTTAATATCCTAAGAGATTTCCAGGGTGGAGGAGGGCTTGTGGAATGAGTGTTTTAATATCTTAAGAGATTTCCAGGGTGGAGGAGGGCTTGTGGAATGAGTGTTTTAATATCCTAAGAGATTTCCAGGGTGGAGGAGGGCTTGTGGAATGAGTGTTTTAATATCCTAAGAGATTTCCAGGGTGGAGGAGGGCTTGTGGAATGAGTGTTTTAATATCCTAAGAGATTTCCAGGGTGGAGGAGGGCTTGTGGAATGAGTGTTTTAATATCCTAAGAGATTTCCAGGGTGGAGGAGGGCTTGTGGAATGAGTGTTTTAATATCCTAAGAGATTTCCAGGGTGGAGGAGGGCTTGTGGAATGAGTGTTTTAATATCCTAAGAGATTTCCAGGGTGGAGGAGGGCTTGTGGAATGAGTGTTTTAATATCCTAAGAGATTTCCAGGGTGGAGGAGGGCTTGTGGAATGAGTGTTTTAATATCCTAAGAGATTTCCAGGGTGGAGGAGGGCTTGTGGAATGAGTGTTTTAATATCCTAAGAGATTTCCAGGGTGGAGGAGGGCTTGTGGAATGAGTGTTTTAATATCCTAAGAGATTTCCAGGGTGGAGGAGGGCTTGTGGAATGAGTGTTTTAATATCCTAAGAGATTTCCAGGGTGGAGGAGGGCTTGTGGAATGAGTGCTTTAATATCTTAAGAGATTTCCAGGGTGGAGGAGGGCTTGTGGAATGAGTGTTTTAATATCTTAAGAGATTTCCAGGATGGAGGAGGGTTTGTGGAATGAGTGTTTTAATATCCTAAGAGATTTCCAGGGTGGAGGAGGGCTTGTGGAATGAGTGTTTTAATATCTTAAGAGATTTCCAGGATGGGGGAGGGCTTGTGGAATGAGTGTTTTAATATCTTAAGAGATTTCCAGGGTGGAGGAGGGCTTGTGGAATGAGTGTTTTAATATCTTAAGAGATTTCCAGGGTGGAGGAGGGCTTGTGGAATGAGTGTTTTAATATCCTAAGAGATTTCCAGGGTGGAGGAGGGCTTGTGGAATGAGTGTTTTAATATCCTAAGAGATTTCCAGGGTGGAGGAGGGCTTGTGGAATGAGTGTTTTAATATCCTAAGAGATTTCCAGGGTGGAGGAGGGCTTGTGGAATGAGTGTTTTAATATCTTAAGAGATTTCCAGGATGGAGGAGGGCTTGTGGAATGAGTGTTTTAATATCCTAAGAGATTTCCAGGGTGGAGGAGGGCTTGTGGAATGAGTGTTTTAATATCTTAAGAGATTTCCAGGGTGGAGGAGGGCTTGTGGAATGAGTGTTTTAATATCTTAAGAGATTTCCAGGGTGGAGGAGGGCTTGTGGAATGAGTGTTTTAATATCCTAAGAGATTTCCAGGGTGGAGGAGGGCTTGTGGAATGAGTGTTTTAATATCCTAAGAGATTTCCAGGGTGGAGGAGGGCTTGTGGAATGAGTGTTTTAATATCCTAAGAGATTTCCAGGGTGGAGGAGGGCTTGTGGAATGAGTGTTTTAATATCCTAAGAGATTTCCAGGGTGGAGGAGGGCTTGTGGAATGAGTGTTTTAATATCTTAAGAGATTTCCAGGGTGGAGGAGGGCTTGTGGAATGAGTGTTTTAATATCCTAAGAGACTTCCAGGGTGGAGGAGGGCTTGTGGAATGAGTGTTTTAATATCCTAAGAGATTTCCAGGGTGGAGGAGGGCTTGTGGAATGAGTGTTTTAATATCCTAAGAGATTTCCAGGGTGGAGGAGGGCTTGTGGAATGAGTGTTTTAATATCCTAAGAGATTTCCAGGGTGGAGGAGGGCTTGTGGAATGAGTGTTTTAATATCCTAAGAGATTTCCAGGGTGGAGGAGGGCTTGTGGAATGAGTGTTTTAATATCTTAAGAGATTTCCAGGGTGGAGGAGGGCTTGTGGAATGAGTGTTTTAATATCCTAAGAGATTTCCAGGGTGGAGGAGGGCTTGTGGAATGAGTGTTTTAATATCCTAAGAGATTTCCAGGGTGGAGGAGGGCTTGTGGAATGAGTGTTTTAATATCCTAAGAGATTTCCAGGGTGGAGGAGGGCTTGTGGAATGAGTGTTTTAATATCCTAAGAGATTTCCAGGGTGGAGGAGGGCTTGTGGAATGAGTGTTTTAATATCCTAAGAGATTTCCAGGGTGGAGGAGGGCTTGTGGAATGAGTGTTTTAATATCCTAAGAGATTTCCAGGGTGGAGGAGGGCTTGTGGAATGAGTGTTTTAATATCCTAAGAGATTTCCAGGGTGGAGGAGGGCTTGTGGAATGAGTGTTTTAATATCCTAAGAGATTTCCAGGGTGGAGGAGGGCTTGTGGAATGAGTGTTTTAATATCTTAAGAGATTTCCAGGATGGAGGAGGGTTTGTGGAATGAGTGTTTTAATATCCTAAGAGATTTCCAGGGTGGAGGAGGGCTTGTGGAATGAGTGTTTTAATATCTTAAGAGATTTCCAGGATGGGGGAGGGCTTGTGGAATGAGTGTTTTAATATCCTAAGAGATTTCCAGGGTGGAGGAGGGCTTGTGGAATGAGTGTTTTAATATCTTAAGAGATTTCCAGGGTGGAGGAGGGCTTGTGGAATGAGTGTTTTAATATCGTAAGAGATTTCCAGGGTGGAGGAGGGCTTGTGGAATGAGTGTTTTAATATCCTAAGAGATTTCCAGGGTGGAGGAGGGCTTGTGGAATGAGTGTTTTAATATCCTAAGAGATTTCCAGGGTGGAGGAGGGCTTGTGGAATGAGTGTTTTAATATCCTAAGAGATTTCCAGGGTGGAGGAGGGCTTGTGGAATGAGTGTTTTAATATCCTAAGAGATTTCCAGGGTGGAGGAGGGCTTGTGGAATGAGTGTTTTAATATCATAAGAGATTTCCAGGGGGAGGAGGGCTTGTGGAATGAGTGTTTTAATATCCTAAGAGATTTCCAGGGTGGAGGAGGGCTTGTGGAATGAGTGTTTTAATATCATAAGAGATTTCCAGGGGGAGGAGGGCTTGTGGAATGAGTGTTTTAATATCCTAAGAGATTTCCAGGGTGGAGGAGGGCTTGTGGAATGAGTGTTTTAATATCCTAAGAGATTTCCAGGATGGAGGAGGGCTTGTGGAATGAGTGTTTTAATATCCTAAGAGATTTCCAGGGTGGAGGAGGGCTTGTGGAATGAGTGTTTTAATATCTAAAGAGATTTCCAGGGTGGAGGAGGGCTTGTGGAATGAGTGTTTTAATATCTTAAGAGATTTCCAGGGTGGAGGAGGGCTTGTGGAATGAGTGTTTTAATATCCTAAGAGATTTCCAGGGTGGAGGAGGGCTTGTGGAATGATTGTTTTAATATCTTAAGAGATTTCCAGGGTGGAGGAGGGCTTGTGGAATGAGTGTTTTAATATCTTAAGAGATTTCCAGGGTGGAGGAGGGCTTGTGGAATGAGTGTTTTAATATCCTAAGAGATTTCCAGGGTGGAGGAGGGCTTGTGGAATGAGTGTTTTAATATCCTAAGAGATTTCCAGGGTGGAGGAGGGCTTGTGGAATGAGTGTTTTAATATCCTAAGAGATTTCCAGGGTGGAGGAGGGCTTGTGGAATGAGTGTTTTAATATCTTAAGAGATTTCCAGGATGGAGGAGGGCTTGTGGAATGAGTGTTTTAATATCCTAAGAGATTTCCAGGGTGGAGGAGGGCTTGTGGAATGAGTGTTTTAATATCTTAAGAGATTTCCAGGGTGGAGGAGGGCTTGTGGAATGAGTGTTTTAATATCTTAAGAGATTTCCAGGGTGGAGGAGGGCTTGTGGAATGAGTGTTTTAATATCTTAAGAGATTTCCAGGGTGGAGGAGGGCTTGTGGAATGAGTGTTTTAATATCCTAAGAGATTTCCAGGGTGGAGGAGGGCTTGTGTATTATACAAAACGTCTAGAAGCAAGTGACAACCATACAATATATCTGTCCCACTGGATCTCAAAGTTTACTTTGAGATTTCCAGGGTGGAGGAGGGCTTGTGGAATGAGTGTTTTAATATCCTAAGAGATTTCCAGGGTGGAGGAGGGCTTGTGGAATGAGTGTTTTAATATCCTAAGAGATTTCCAGGGTGGAGGAGGGCTTGTGGAATGAGTGTTTTAATATCCTAAGAGATTTCCAGGGTGGAGGAGGGCTTGTGGAATGAGTGTTTTAATATCCTAAGAGATTTCCAGGGTGGAGGAGGGCTTGTGGAATGAGTGTTTTAATATCCTAAGAGATTTCCAGGGTGGAGGAGGGCTTGTGGAATGAGTGTTTTAATATCCTAAGAGATTTCCAGGGTGGAGGAGGCTTGTGGAATGAGTGTTTTAATATCCTAAGAGATTTCCAGGGTGGAGGAGGGCTTGTGGAATGAGTGTTTTAATATCCTAAGAGATTTCCAGGGTGGAGGAGGGCTTGTGGAATGAGTGTTTTAATATCCTAAGAGATTTCCAGGGTGGAGGAGGGCTTGTGGAATGAGTGTTTTAATATCCTAAGAGATTTCCAGGGTGGAGGAGGGCTTGTGGAATGAGTGTTTTAATATCCTAAGAGATTTCCAGGGTGGAGGAGGGCTTGTGGAATGAGTGTTTTAATATCCTAAGAGATTTCCAGGGTGGAGGAGGGCTTGTGGAATGAGTGTTTTAATATCCTAAGAGATTTCCAGGGTGGAGGAGGGCTTGTGGAATGAGTGTTTTAATATCCTAAGAGATTTCCAGGGTGGAGGAGGGCTTGTGGAATGAGTGTTTTAATATCCTAAGAGATTTCCAGGGTGGAGGAGGGCTTGTGGAATGAGTGTTTTAATATCCTAAGAGATTTCCAGGGTGGAGGAGGGCTTGTGGAATGAGTGTTTTAATATCCTAAGAGATTTCCAGGGTGGAGGAGGGCTTGTGGAATGAGTGTTTTAATATCCTAAGAGATTTCCAGGGTGGAGGAGGGCTTGTGGAATGAGTGTTTTAATATCCTAAGAGATTTCCAGGGTGGAGGAGGGCTTGTGGAATGAGTGTTTTAATATCCTAAGAGATTTCCAGGGTGGAGGAGGGCTTGTGGAATGAGTGTTTTAATATCCTAAGAGATTTCCAGGGTGGAGGAGGGCTTGTGGAATGAGTGTTTTAATATCCTAAGAGATTTCCAGGGTGGAGGAGGGCTTGTGGAATGAGTGTTTTAATATCCTAAGAGATTTCCAGGGTGGAGGAGGGCTTGTGGAATGAGTGTTTTAATATCCTAAGAGATTTCCAGGGTGGAGGAGGGCTTGTGGAATGAGTGTTTTAATATCCTAAGAGATTTCCAGGGTGGAGGAGGGCTTGTGGAATGAGTGTTTTAATATCCTAAGAGATTTCCAGGGTGGAGGAGGGCTTGTGGAATGAGTGTTTTAATATCCTAAGAGATTTCCAGGGTGGAGGAGGGCTTGTGGAATGAGTGTTTTAATATCCTAAGAGATTTCCAGGGTGGAGGAGGGCTTGTGGAATGAGTGTTTTAATATCCTAAGAGATTTCCAGGGTGGAGGAGGGCTTGTGGAATGAGTGTTTTAATATCCTAAGAGATTTCCAGGGTGGAGGAGGGCTTGTGGAATGAGTGTTTTAATATCCTAAGAGATTTCCAGGGTGGAGGAGGGCTTGTGGAATGAGTGTTTTAATATCCTAAGAGATTTCCAGGGTGGAGGAGGGCTTGTGGAATGAGTGTTTTAATATCCTAAGAGATTTCCAGGGTGGAGGAGGGCTTGTGGAATGAGTGTTTTAATATCCTAAGAGATTTCCAGGGTGGAGGAGGGCTTGTGGAATGAGTGTTTTAATATCCTAAGAGATTTCCAGGGTGGAGGAGGGCTTGTGGAATGAGTGTTTTAATATCCTAAGAGATTTCCAGGGTGGAGGAGGGCTTGTGGAATGAGTGTTTTAATATCCTAAGAGATTTCCAGGGTGGAGGAGGGCTTGTGGAATGAGTGTTTTAATATCCTAAGAGATTTCCAGGGTGGAGGAGGGCTTGTGGAATGAGTGTTTTAATATCCTAAGAGATTTCCAGGGTGGAGGAGGGCTTGTGGAATGAGTGTTTTAATATCCTAAGAGATTTCCAGGGTGGAGGAGGGCTTGTGGAATGAGTGTTTTAATATCCTAAGAGATTTCCAGGGTGGAGGAGGGCTTGTGGAATGAGTGTTTTAATATCCTAAGAGATTTCCAGGGTGGAGGAGGGCTTGTGGAATGAGTGTTTTAATATCCTAAGAGATTTCCAGGGTGGAGGAGGGCTTGTGGAATGAGTGTTTTAATATCCTAAGAGATTTCCAGGGTGGAGGAGGGCTTGTGGAATGAGTGTTTTAATATCCTAAGAGATTTCCAGGGTGGAGGAGGGCTTGTGGAATGAGTGTTTTAATATCCTAAGAGATTTCCAGGGTGGAGGAGGGCTTGTGGAATGAGTGTTTTAATATCCTAAGAGATTTCCAGGGTGGAGGAGGGCTTGTGGAATGAGTGTTTTAATATCCTAAGAGATTTCCAGGGTGGAGGAGGGCTTGTGGAATGAGTGTTTTAATATCCTAAGAGATTTCCAGGGTGGAGGAGGGCTTGTGGAATGAGTGTTTTAATATCCTAAGAGATTTCCAGGGTGGAGGAGGGCTTGTGGAATGAGTGTTTTAATATCCTAAGAGATTTCCAGGGTGGAGGAGGGCTTGTGGAATGAGTGTTTTAATATCCTAAGAGATTTCCAGGGTGGAGGAGGGCTTGTGGAATGAGTGTTTTAATATCCTAAGAGATTTCCAGGGTGGAGGAGGGCTTGTGGAATGAGTGTTTTAATATCCTAAGAGATTTCCAGGGTGGAGGAGGGCTTGTGGAATGAGTGTTTTAATATCCTAAGAGATTTCCAGGGTGGAGGAGGGCTTGTGGAATGAGTGTTTTAATATCCTAAGAGATTTCCAGGGTGGAGGAGGGCTTGTGGAATGAGTGTTTTAATATCCTAAGAGATTTCCAGGGTGGAGGAGGGCTTGTGGAATGAGTGTTTTAATATCCTAAGAGATTTCCAGGGTGGAGGAGGGCTTGTGGAATGAGTGTTTTAATATCCTAAGAGATTTCCAGGGTGGAGGAGGGCTTGTGGAATGAGTGTTTTAATATCCTAAGAGATTTCCAGGGTGGAGGAGGGCTTGTGGAATGAGTGTTTTAATATCCTAAGAGATTTCCAGGGTGGAGGAGGGCTTGTGGAATGAGTGTTTTAATATCCTAAGAGATTTCCAGGGTGGAGGAGGGCTTGTGGAATGAGTGTTTTAATATCCTAAGAGATTTCCAGGGTGGAGGAGGGCTTGTGGAATGAGTGTTTTAATATCCTAAGAGATTTCCAGGGTGGAGGAGGGCTTGTGGAATGAGTGTTTTAATATCCTAAGAGATTTCCAGGGTGGAGGAGGGCTTGTGGAATGAGTGTTTTAATATCCTAAGAGATTTCCAGGGTGGAGGAGGGCTTGTGGAATGAGTGTTTTAATATCCTAAGAGATTTCCAGGGTGGAGGAGGGCTTGTGGAATGAGTGTTTTAATATCCTAAGAGATTTCCAGGGTGGAGGAGGGCTTGTGGAATGAGTGTTTTAATATCCTAAGAGATTTCCAGGGTGGAGGAGGGCTTGTGGAATGAGTGTTTTAATATCCTAAGAGATTTCCAGGGTGGAGGAGGGCTTGTGGAATGAGTGTTTTAATATCCTAAGAGATTTCCAGGGTGGAGGAGGGCTTGTGGAATGAGTGTTTTAATATCCTAAGAGATTTCCAGGGTGGAGGAGGGCTTGTGGAATGAGTGTTTTAATATCCTAAGAGATTTCCAGGGTGGAGGAGGGCTTGTGGAATGAGTGTTTTAATATCCTAAGAGATTTCCAGGGTGGAGGAGGGCTTGTGGAATGAGTGTTTTAATATCCTAAGAGATTTCTAGGGTGGAGGAGGGCTTGTGGAATGAGTGTTTTAATATCCTAAGAGATTTCCAGGGTGGAGGAGGGCTTGTGGAATGAGTGTTTTAATATCCTAAGAGATTTCCAGGGTGGAGGAGGGCTTGTGGAATGAGTGTTTTAATATCCTAAGAGATTTCCAGGGTGGAGGAGGGCTTGTGGAATGAGTGTTTTAATATCCTAAGAGATTTCCAGGGTGGAGGAGGGCTTGTGGAATGAGTGTTTTAATATCCTAAGAGATTTCCAGGGTGGAGGAGGGCTTGTGGAATGAGTGTTTTAATATCCTAAGAGATTTCCAGGGTGGAGGAGGGCTTGTGGAATGAGTGTTTTAATATCCTAAGAGATTTCCAGGGTGGAGGAGGGCTTGTGGAATGAGTGTTTTAATATCCTAAGAGATTTCCAGGGTGGAGGAGGGCTTGTGGAATGAGTGTTTTAATATCCTAAGAGATTTCCAGGGTGGAGGAGGGCTTGTGGAATGAGTGTTTTAATATCCTAAGAGATTTCCAGGGTGGAGGAGGGCTTGTGGAATGAGTGTTTTAATATCCTAAGAGATTTCCAGGGTGGAGGAGGGCTTGTGGAATGAGTGTTTTAATATCCTAAGAGATTTCCAGGGTGGAGGAGGGCTTGTGGAATGAGTGTTTTAATATCCTAAGAGATTTCCAGGGTGGAGGAGGGCTTGTGGAATGAGTGTTTTAATATCCTAAGAGATTTCCAGGGTGGAGGAGGGCTTGTGGAATGAGTGTTTTAATATCCTAAGAGATTTCCAGGGTGGAGGAGGGCTTGTGGAATGAGTGTTTTAATATCCTAAGAGATTTCCAGGGTGGAGGAGGGCTTGTGGAATGAGTGTTTTAATATCCTAAGAGATTTCCAGGGTGGAGGAGGGCTTGTGGAATGAGTGTTTTAATATCCTAAGAGATTTCCAGGGTGGAGGAGGGCTTGTGGAATGAGTGTTTTAATATCCTAAGAGATTTCCAGGGTGGAGGAGGGCTTGTGGAATGAGTGTTTTAATATCCTAAGAGATTTCCAGGGTGGAGGAGGGCTTGTGGAATGAGTGTTTTAATATCCTAAGAGATTTCCAGGGTGGAGGAGGGCTTGTGGAATGAGTGTTTTAATATCCTAAGAGATTTCCAGGGTGGAGGAGGGCTTGTGGAATGAGTGTTTTAATATCCTAAGAGATTTCCAGGGTGGAGGAGGGCTTGTGGAATGAGTGTTTTAATATCCTAAGAGATTTCCAGGGTGGAGGAGGGCTTGTGGAATGAGTGTTTTAATATCCTAAGAGATTTCCAGGGTGGAGGAGGGCTTGTGGAATGAGTGTTTTAATATCCTAAGAGATTTCCAGGGTGGAGGAGGGCTTGTGGAATGAGTGTTTTAATATCCTAAGAGATTTCCAGGGTGGAGGAGGGCTTGTGGAATGAGTGTTTTAATATCCTAAGAGATTTCCAGGGTGGAGGAGGGCTTGTGGAATGAGTGTTTTAATATCCTAAGAGATTTCCAGGGTGGAGGAGGGCTTGTGGAATGAGTGTTTTAATATCCTAAGAGATTTCCAGGGTGGAGGAGGGCTTGTGGAATGAGTGTTTTAATATCCTAAGAGATTTCCAGGGTGGAGGAGGGCTTGTGGAATGAGTGTTTTAATATCCTAAGAGATTTCCAGGGTGGAGGAGGGCTTGTGGAATGAGTGTTTTAATATCCTAAGAGATTTCCAGGGTGGAGGAGGGCTTGTGGAATGAGTGTTTTAATATCCTAAGAGATTTCCAGGGTGGAGGAGGGCTTGTGGAATGAGTGTTTTAATATCCTAAGAGATTTCCAGGGTGGAGGAGGGCTTGTGGAATGAGTGTTTTAATATCCTAAGAGATTTCCAGGGTGGAGGAGGGCTTGTGGAATGAGTGTTTTAATATCCTAAGAGATTTCCAGGGTGGAGGAGGGCTTGTGGAATGAGTGTTTTAATATCCTAAGAGATTTCCAGGGTGGAGGAGGGCTTGTGGAATGAGTGTTTTAATATCCTAAGAGATTTCCAGGGTGGAGGAGGGCTTGTGGAATGAGTGTTTTAATATCCTAAGAGATTTCCAGGGTGGAGGAGGGCTTGTGGAATGAGTGTTTTAATATCCTAAGAGATTTCCAGGGTGGAGGAGGGCTTGTGGAATGAGTGTTTTAATATCCTAAGAGATTTCCAGGGTGGAGGAGGGCTTGTGGAATGAGTGTTTTAATATCCTAAGAGATTTCCAGGGTGGAGGAGGGCTTGTGGAATGAGTGTTTTAATATCCTAAGAGATTTCCAGGGTGGAGGAGGGCTTGTGGAATGAGTGTTTTAATATCCTAAGAGATTTCCAGGGTGGAGGAGGGCTTGTGGAATGAGTGTTTTAATATCCTAAGAGATTTCCAGGGTGGAGGAGGGCTTGTGGAATGAGTGTTTTAATATCCTAAGAGATTTCCAGGGTGGAGGAGGGCTTGTGGAATGAGTGTTTTAATATCCTAAGAGATTTCCAGGGTGGAGGAGGGCTTGTGGAATGAGTGTTTTAATATCCTAAGAGATTTCCAGGGTGGAGGAGGGCTTGTGGAATGAGTGTTTTAATATCCTAAGAGATTTCCAGGGTGGAGGAGGGCTTGTGGAATGAGTGTTTTAATATCCTAAGAGATTTCCAGGGTGGAGGAGGGCTTGTGGAATGAGTGTTTTAATATCCTAAGAGATTTCCAGGGTGGAGGAGGGCTTGTGGAATGAGTGTTTTAATATCCTAAGAGATTTCCAGGGTGGAGGAGGGCTTGTGGAATGAGTGTTTTAATATCCTAAGAGATTTCCAGGGTGGAGGAGGGCTTGTGGAATGAGTGTTTTAATATCCTAAGAGATTTCCAGGGTGGAGGAGGGCTTGTGGAATGAGTGTTTTAATATCCTAAGAGATTTCCAGGGTGGAGGAGGGCTTGTGGAATGAGTGTTTTAATATCCTAAGAGATTTCCAGGGTGGAGGAGGGCTTGTGGAATGAGTGTTTTAATATCCTAAGAGATTTCCAGGGTGGAGGAGGGCTTGTGGAATGAGTGTTTTAATATCCTAAGAGATTTCCAGGGTGGAGGAGGGCTTGTGGAATGAGTGTTTTAATATCCTAAGAGATTTCCAGGGTGGAGGAGGGCTTGTGGAATGAGTGTTTTAATATCCTAAGAGATTTCCAGGGTGGAGGAGGGCTTGTGGAATGAGTGTTTTAATATCCTAAGAGATTTCCAGGGTGGAGGAGGGCTTGTGGAATGAGTGTTTTAATATCCTAAGAGATTTCCAGGGTGGAGGAGGGCTTGTGGAATGAGTGTTTTAATATCCTAAGAGATTTCCAGGGTGGAGGAGGGCTTGTGGAATGAGTGTTTTAATATCCTAAGAGATTTCCAGGGTGGAGGAGGGCTTGTGGAATGAGTGTTTTAATATCCTAAGAGATTTCCAGGGTGGAGGAGGGCTTGTGGAATGAGTGTTTTAATATCCTAAGAGATTTCCAGGGTGGAGGAGGGCTTGTGGAATGAGTGTTTTAATATCCTAAGAGATTTCCAGGGTGGAGGAGGGCTTGTGGAATGAGTGTTTTAATATCCTAAGAGATTTCCAGGGTGGAGGAGGGCTTGTGGAATGAGTGTTTTAATATCCTAAGAGATTTCCAGGGTGGAGGAGGGCTTGTGGAATGAGTGTTTTAATATCCTAAGAGATTTCCAGGGTGGAGGAGGGCTTGTGGAATGAGTGTTTTAATATCCTAAGAGATTTCCAGGGTGGAGGAGGGCTTGTGGAATGAGTGTTTTAATATCCTAAGAGATTTCCAGGGTGGAGGAGGGCTTGTGGAATGAGTGTTTTAATATCCTAAGAGATTTCCAGGGTGGAGGAGGGCTTGTGGAATGAGTGTTTTAATATCCTAAGAGATTTCCAGGGTGGAGGAGGGCTTGTGGAATGAGTGTTTTAATATCCTAAGAGATTTCCAGGGTGGAGGAGGGCTTGTGGAATGAGTGTTTTAATATCCTAAGAGATTTCCAGGGTGGAGGAGGGCTTGTGGAATGAGTGTTTTAATATCCTAAGAGATTTCCAGGGTGGAGGAGGGCTTGTGGAATGAGTGTTTTAATATCCTAAGAGATTTCCAGGGTGGAGGAGGGCTTGTGGAATGAGTGTTTTAATATCCTAAGAGATTTCCAGGGTGGAGGAAGGGCTTGTGGAATGAGTGTTTTAATATCCTAAGAGATTTCCAGGGTGGAGGAGGGCTTGTGGAATGAGTGTTTTAATATCCTAAGAGATTTCCAGGGTGGAGGAGGGCTTGTGGAATGAGTGTTTTAATATCCTAAGAGATTTCCAGGGTGGAGGAGGGCTTGTGGAATGAGTGTTTTAATATCCTAAGAGATTTCCAGGGTGGAGGAGGGCTTGTGGAATGAGTGTTTTAATATCCTAAGAGATTTCCAGGGTGGAGGAGGGCTTGTGGAATGAGTGTTTTAATATCCTAAGAGATTTCCAGGGTGGAGGAGGGCTTGTGGAATGAGTGTTTTAATATCCTAAGAGATTTCCAGGGTGGAGGAGGGCTTGTGGAATGAGTGTTTTAATATCCTAAGAGATTTCCAGGGTGGAGGAGGGCTTGTGGAATGAGTGTTTTAATATCCTAAGAGATTTCCAGGGTGGAGGAGGGCTTGTGGAATGAGTGTTTTAATATCCTAAGAGATTTCCAGGGTGGAGGAGGGCTTGTGGAATGAGTGTTTTAATATCCTAAGAGATTTCCAGGGTGGAGGAGGGCTTGTGGAATGAGTGTTTTAATATCCTAAGAGATTTCCAGGGTGGAGGAGGGCTTGTGGAATGAGTGTTTTAATATCCTAAGAGATTTCCAGGGTGGAGGAGGGCTTGTGGAATGAGTGTTTTAATATCCTAAGAGATTTCCAGGGTGGAGGAGGGCTTGTGGAATGAGTGTTTTAATATCCTAAGAGATTTCCAGGGTGGAGGAGGGCTTGTGGAATGAGTGTTTTAATATCCTAAGAGATTTCCAGGGTGGAGGAGGGCTTGTGGAATGAGTGTTTTAATATCCTAAGAGATTTCCAGGGTGGAGGAGGGCTTGTGGAATGAGTGTTTTAATATCCTAAGAGATTTCCAGGGTGGAGGAGGGCTTGTGGAATGAGTGTTTTAATATCCTAAGAGATTTCCAGGGTGGAGGAGGGCTTGTGGAATGAGTGTTTTAATATCCTAAGAGATTTCCAGGGTGGAGGAGGGCTTGTGGAATGAGTGTTTTAATATCCTAAGAGATTTCCAGGGTGGAGGAGGGCTTGTGGAATGAGTGTTTTAATATCCTAAGAGATTTCCAGGGTGGAGGAGGGCTTGTGGAATGAGTGTTTTAATATCCTAAGAGATTTCCAGGGTGGAGGAGGGCTTGTGGAATGAGTGTTTTAATATCCTAAGAGATTTCCAGGGTGGAGGAGGGCTTGTGGAATGAGTGTTTTAATATCCTAAGAGATTTCCAGGGTGGAGGAGGGCTTGTGGAATGAGTGTTTTAATATCCTAAGAGATTTCCAGGGTGGAGGAGGGCTTGTGGAATGAGTGTTTTAATATCCTAAGAGATTTCCAGGGTGGAGGAGGGCTTGTGGAATGAGTGTTTTAATATCCTAAGAGATTTCCAGGGTGGAGGAGGGCTTGTGGAATGAGTGTTTTAATATCCTAAGAGATTTCCAGGGTGGAGGAGGGCTTGTGGAATGAGTGTTTTAATATCCTAAGAGATTTCCAGGGTGGAGGAGGGCTTGTGGAATGAGTGTTTTAATATCCTAAGAGATTTCCAGGGTGGAGGAGGGCTTGTGGAATGAGTGTTTTAATATCCTAAGAGATTTCCAGGGTGGAGGAGGGCTTGTGGAATGAGTGTTTTAATATCCTAAGAGATTTCCAGGGTGGAGGAGGGCTTGTGGAATGAGTGTTTTAATATCCTAAGAGATTTCCAGGGTGGAGGAGGCCTTGTGGAATGAGTGTTTTAATATCCTAAGAGATTTCCAGGGTGGAGGAGGGCTTGTGGAATGAGTGTTTTAATATCCTAAGAGATTTCCAGGGTGGAGGAGGGCTTGTGGAATGAGTGTTTTAATATCCTAAGAGATTTCCAGGGTGGAGGAGGGCTTGTGGAATGAGTGTTTTAATATCCTAAGAGATTTCCAGGGTGGAGGAGGGCTTGTGGAATGAGTGTTTTAATATCCTAAGAGATTTCCAGGGTGGAGGAGGGCTTGTGGAATGAGTGTTTTAATATCCTAAGAGATTTCCAGGGTGGAGGAGGGCTTGTGGAATGAGTGTTTTAATATCCTAAGAGATTTCCAGGGTGGAGGAGGGCTTGTGGAATGAGTGTTTTAATATCCTAAGAGATTTCCAGGGTGGAGGAGGGCTTGTGGAATGAGTGTTTTAATATCCTAAGAGATTTCCAGGGTGGAGGAGGGCTTGTGGAATGAGTGTTTTAATATCCTAAGAGATTTCCAGGGTGGAGGAGGGCTTGTGGAATGAGTGTTTTAATATCCTAAGAGATTTCCAGGGTGGAGGAGGGCTTGTGGAATGAGTGTTTTAATATCCTAAGAGATTTCCAGGGTGGAGGAGGGCTTGTGGAATGAGTGTTTTAATATCCTAAGAGATTTCCAGGGTGGAGGAGGGCTTGTGGAATGAGTGTTTTAATATCCTAAGAGATTTCCAGGGTGGAGGAGGGCTTGTGGAATGAGTGTTTTAATATCCTAAGAGATTTCCAGGGTGGAGGAGGGCTTGTGGAATGAGTGTTTTAATATCCTAAGAGATTTCCAGGGTGGAGGAGGGCTTGTGGAATGAGTGTTTTAATATCCTAAGAGATTTCCAGGGTGGAGGAGGGCTTGTGGAATGAGTGTTTTAATATCCTAAGAGATTTCCAGGGTGGAGGAGGGCTTGTGGAATGAGTGTTTTAATATCCTAAGAGATTTCCAGGGTGGAGGAGGGCTTGTGGAATGAGTGTTTTAATATCCTAAGAGATTTCCAGGGTGGAGGAGGGCTTGTGGAATGAGTGTTTTAATATCCTAAGAGATTTCCAGGGTGGAGGAGGGCTTGTGGAATGAGTGTTTTAATATCCTAAGAGATTTCCAGGGTGGAGGAGGGCTTGTGGAATGAGTGTTTTAATATCCTAAGAGATTTCCAGGGTGGAGGAGGGCTTGTGGAATGAGTGTTTTAATATCCTAAGAGATTTCCAGGGTGGAGGAGGGCTTGTGGAATGAGTGTTTTAATATCCTAAGAGATTTCCAAGGTGGAGGAGGGCTTGTGGAATGAGTGTTTTAATATCCTAAGAGATTTCCAGGGTGGAGGAGGGCTTGTGGAATGAGTGTTTTAATATCCTAAGAGATTTCCAGGGTGGAGGAGGGCTTGTGGAATGAGTGTTTTAATATCCTAAGAGATTTCCAGGGTGGAGGAGGGCTTGTGGAATGAGTGTTTTAATATCCTAAGAGATTTCCAGGGTGGAGGAGGGCTTGTGGAATGAGTGTTTTAATATCCTAAGAGATTTCCAGGGTGGAGGAGGCCTTGTGGAATGAGTGTTTTAATATCCTAAGAGATTTCCAGGGTGGAGGAGGCCTTGTGGAATGAGTGTTTTAATATCCTAAGAGATTTCCAGGGTGGAGGAGGGCTTGTGGAATGAGTGTTTTAATATCCTAAGAGATTTCCAGGGTGGAGGAGGGCTTGTGGAATGAGTGTTTTAATATCCTAAGAGATTTCCAGGGTGGAGGAGGGCTTGTGGAATGAGTGTTTTAATATCCTAAGAGATTTCCAGGGTGGAGGAGGGCTTGTGGAATGAGTGTTTTAATATCCTAAGAGATTTCCAGGGTGGAGGAGGGCTTGTGGAATGAGTGTTTTAATATCCTAAGAGATTTCCAGGGTTGAGGAGGGCCTGTGGAATGAGTGTTTTAATATCCTAAGAGATTTCCAGGGTGGAGGAGGGCTTGTGGAATGAGTGTTTTAATATCCTAAGAGATTTCCAGGGTGGAGGAGGGCTTGTGGAATGAGTGTTTTAATATCCTAAGAGATTTCCAGGGTGGAGGAGGGCTTGTGGAATGAGTGTTTTAATATCCTAAGAGATTTCCAGGGTGGAGGAGGGTTTGTGGAATGAGTGTTTTAATATCCTAAGAGATTTCCAGGGTGGAGGAGGGCTTGTGGAATGAGTGTTTTAATATCCTAAGAGATTTCCAGGGTGGAGGAGGGCTTGTGGAATGAGTGTTTTAATATCCTAAGAGATTTCCAAGGTGGAGGAGGGCTTGTGGAATGAGTGTTTTAATATCCTAAGAGATTTCCAGGGTGGAGGAGGGCTTGTGGAATGAGTGTTTTAATATCCTAAGAGATTTCCAGGGTGGAGGAGGGCTTGTGGAATGAGTGTTTTAATATCCTAAGAGATTTCCAGGGTGGAGGAGGGCTTGTGGAATGAGTGTTTTAATATCCTAAGAGATTTCCAGGGTGGAGGAGGGCTTGTGGAATGAGTGTTTTAATATCCTAAGAGATTTCCAGGGTGGAGGAGGCCTTGTGGAATGAGTGTTTTAATATCCTAAGAGATTTCCAGGGTGGAGGAGGCCTTGTGGAATGAGTGTTTTAATATCCTAAGAGATTTCCAGGGTGGAGGAGGGCTTGTGGAATGAGTGTTTTAATATCCTAAGAGATTTCCAGGGTGGAGGAGGGCTTGTGGAATGAGTGTTTTAATATCCTAAGAGATTTCCAGGGTGGAGGAGGGCTTGTGGAATGAGTGTTTTAATATCCTAAGAGATTTCCAGGGTGGAGGAGGGCTTGTGGAATGAGTGTTTTAATATCCTAAGAGATTTCCAGGGTGGAGGAGGGCTTGTGGAATGAGTGTTTTAATATCCTAAGAGATTTCCAGGGTGGAGGAGGGCCTGTGGAATGAGTGTTTTAATATCCTAAGAGATTTCCAGGGTGGAGGAGGGCTTGTGGAATGAGTGTTTTAATATCCTAAGAGATTTCCAGGGTGGAGGAGGGCTTGTGGAATGAGTGTTTTAATATCCTAAGAGATTTCCAGGGTGGAGGAGGGCTTGTGGAATGAGTGTTTTAATATCCTAAGAGATTTCCAGGGTGGAGGAGGGCTTGTGGAATGAGTGTTTTAATATCCTAAGAGATTTCCAGGGTGGAGGAGGGCTTGTGGAATGAGTGTTTTAATATCCTAAGAGATTTCCAGGGTGGAGGAGGGCTTGTGGAATGAGTGTTTTAATATCCACAGAGATTTCCAGGGTGGAGGAGGGCTTGTGGAATGAGTGTTTTAATATCCTAAGAGATTTCCAGGGTGGAGGAGGCCTTGTGGAATGAGTGTTTTAATATCCTAAGAGATTTCCAGGGTGGAGGAGGCCTTGTGGAATGAGTGTTTTAATATCCTAAGAGATTTCCAGGGTGGAGGAGGGCTTGTGGAATGAGTGTTTTAATATTCTAAGAGATTTCCAGGGTGGAGGAGGGCTTGTGGAATGAGTGTTTTAATATCCTAAGAGATTTCCAGGGTGGAGGAGGGCTTGTGGAATGAGTGTTTTAATATCCTAAGAGATTTCCAGGGTGGAGGAGGGCTTGTGGAATGAGTGTTTTAATATCCTAAGAGATTTCCAGGGTGGAGGAGGGCTTGTGGAATGAGTGTTTTAATATCCTAAGAGATTTCCAGGGTGGAGGAGGGCTTGTGGAATGAGTGTTTTAATATCTTGAGAGATTTCCAGGGTGGAGGAGGGCTTGTGGAATAAGTGTTTTAATAACCTTAGAGATTTCCAGGGTGGAGGAGGGCTTGTGGAATGAGTGTTTTAATATCCTAAGAGATTTCCAGGGTGGAGGAGGGCTTGTGGAATGAGTGTTTTAATATCCTAAGAGATTTCCAGCATGGAGGAGGGCTTGTGGAATGAGTGTTTTAATATCTTAAGAGATTTCCAGGGTGGAGGAGGGCTTGTGGAATGAGTGTTTTAATATCCTAAGAGATTTCCAGGGTGGAGAGGGTAAATGATGAACTAAGAATCTGAACTGAGAAAGCTTTTTAACAACAGCTTGGTCGGAAAGCCAATATTCCAGAAACAGCCATACAAACAACCTACAAGCAGAAAGACAACCCATCCAGACACACTTCCAGAAACCAAGAATAAAGAAATGCAAGAACTCTCATTATATCCAAACAATTTTTGTTTATTGACGAATGGATGTCTATCACCACTCATGTCATGGTAGAGCTATTATACTGCTAAAGTTGGCATCAAACACCAATCAATTAATCAATCGATATTTATCACCACTCACCATGATAGAGTTGTAAAATAGCTAATGTTGGTATCAAACACCAATCAATTAATCAATCGATGTCTATCACCACTCATG
Organism: Bathymodiolus brooksi; assembly: GCA_963680875.1. Classification (NCBI taxonomy): domain Eukaryota; kingdom Metazoa; phylum Mollusca; class Bivalvia; order Mytilida; family Modiolidae; genus Bathymodiolus; species Bathymodiolus brooksi. The sequence goes on from OY804584.1 coordinate 25,511,678, forward strand.
CCACGATATAGCTGTAATACTGCTAAAGTTGGCATCAAACACCAATCAATTAATCAATCAATGTCTATCACCACTCACGCCACGAAATAGCTGTAATACTGCTAAAGTTGGCATCAAACACCAATCGATTAATCAATTGATGTCTATCACCACTCACGCCACGATATAGCTGTAATACTGCTAAAGTTGGCATCAAACACCAATCAATTAATCAATCGATGTCTATCACCACTCACCATGATAGAGTTGTAAAATAGCTAATGTTGGTATCAAACACCAATCAATTAATCAATCGATGTCTATCACCACTCACTCCACAAAATAGCTGTAATACTGCTAAAGTTGGCATCAAACACCAATCAATTAATCAATTGATGTCTATCACCACTCACGCCACGAAATAGTTGTAATACTGCTAAAGTTGGCATCAAACACCAATCAATTAATCAATCGATGTTTATCACCACTCACGCCACGATATAGCTGTAATACTGCTAAAGTTGGCATCAAACACCAATCAATTAATCAATCAATGTCTATCACCACTCACGCCACGAAATAGCTGTAATACTGCTAAAGTTGGCATCAAACACCAATCGATTAATCAATCGATGTCTATCACCACTCACTCCACAAAATAGCTGTAATACTGCTAAAGTTGGCATCAAACACCAATCGATTAATCAATTGATGTCTATCACCACTCACGCCACGATATAGCTGTAATACTGCTAAAGTTGGCATCAAACACCAATCAATTAATCAATCGATGTCTATCACCACTCACCATGATAGAGTTGTAAAATAGCTAATGTTGGTATCAAACACCAATCAATTAATCAATCGATGTCTATCACCACTCACTCCACAAAATAGCTGTAATACTGCTAAAGTTGGCATCAAACACCAATCAATTAATCAATCGATGTCTATCACAACTCACGCCACGAAATAGCTGTAATACTGCTAAAGATGGCATAATCTAACTAAAAAAAAAGATTTGAAAATATAAACTGGTGAAAAACATTTTACTAAGAAAACAATACAAATATATATATATATATATAATTTAAATACACAACAAACAAACATTAAATGTAAAATAAACAAATATATTTTATTTAATCAGTTCTAATTAATAAATTATACCACAGGTCCAAAATATTAGTAACTAAATATATCTACCCTGGATAGGATAAATAAGCGTTAGAGAATACCGAAGGGGCAATCAAAAATAAACGTTAGAGAATACTGAAGGGGCAATCAAAAATGAACAATCCAGAGAATCTAGCAACATAGGGTACACATAAGCTAAATAAACATTAGAGAATACCGAAGGGGCAATAAAAAAAAAGGACAATCCAGAGAAAATGGCAACAAGAGTAAACAAGAGGAAGACAAACAAAACAAAAATACAAACACAAACTAACGTAAATAAGATATGAGCACCCCCCCTACAAACAACTGAAGTTCCCAATCACCGATCCCCCCGGAGCGCCTCCCCCCCCCCAAAAAAAAACCCCCATCTATTTCTACAGATTTTCATTTGATTAAAATATTGTATGAATTCACCAGAATTAGCTGTGTAAAGTTCAAATGTACATCCAGGTATTTTCAGCATTACCAAAACAAAAGATTAATTGATTGATTGGTGTTTAAGACCAACTTTAGAATTTAAGCTATATCATGGCGTAAATAAATGTTATTATTAACTTAAGACAATCAAGCATACATGTATGATGTAATGGTAAATTGAGTAATGGTGGGTTTGGTAATGGTGATTAACGCCACTTTCGGGGAGAATGGGACATGTTGTGAATGGTTTGTGTGAATGGTGTGTACATGTTGAGAAATCTGGAATTATTCATTGTATAATTTATAAATTTGACTATTGATAAATTAAATGAAGTAATTATCGCCTTAATTTATTTTCATTTTGTTATTTCAATGTTATAACTGACACATAGTCCACTATCAACATCAGATGTATATACAATGTATGTATATTGTCAGAAAATATAAAATGAATTATACAAGCTTTACATAGTCTTAAGGGTGTTCTCTTTCCTGATCACTCTATGATAAAAACTAGTAAATAGTGTATGGAGAATGACGGGACTTGCGTTCATTTTATTGGTGGAGGAAATTGGAGTACCTGGAGAAAACCACCGACCTGTCGCATGTCACTGACAAACTTTATTACATAATGTTGTATCGAGTACACCTCATATGAACGGTATTCGAACTCACAACGTCACTGATTGCATAGGTAGTTGTAAATCCAACTACCATTCGATCATGACCATGACGACCCCCAATAGTGTATGGAGAATGGCATGACTTGGGTTCATGACTTAAGGATGTATGTGGTAATGGTGAACGTAATAAACACTGTAGGATACTAGATTATTCATGTCAAACTGATTTTGTGGAGTTATGAGTTCAACATGGTTGGTGATCTCATACTAATCTAGAGACTCATGCAGTTTATGTTCAATCAAGTTTAGTTTATTTAGGAAACCTTATTTATCCATTTTTCACAATTGATCCTATGTTAACCTTATCAAACTTTAAAAAAATAAATAAATGTGACATTGGTTCATTTTGGTCCCCTCATATCCTGGAAATAGTAAAAAGTACAACACATCTGTTTGAACACTTCAGACAGGAATTCTCAATGGGCTATGTCTGGCACTTTTTAATAAGACTGCAGCAAGTTGACACCGCTTGCTCCTGCAGTAAAACTCATTCAGGAGCAGGGGGGTTAAACACCATAACCCCCCTGCTCCTGAATGAGTTTTACTGCAATCAAGTTTAACTCGGTATGATAACTGATAGAGGAAATCCATTGGCATACTACATGAAGCCCTTGTCACAATAGATAAAATCAAAGAAAAAAAAAACCTATAAAATTAGATGAGAAATACAAATTTTGTATATCTTCCAAATATGTGAAATTTTAGAATTTAACTCACTTACTTTAATTTTTGCTTAAGCAAGACAGTATGATAAATTCCAGCAATGAATTCTTTAACAACCATTAACAATTACTTCAAGTTATCTGATTTCAAGATAATAAGGCTCCACTGTACCTAAATACAGACATCCATGGAATATTTCATTTATTATTTCTGTTACTTAAAGGGCATTATCTGTCAAAATCGTAAATTTTTGTTACCCATAAAAACTATCAGATATGATTGATGCCCTAATAAAACGTGTTTCTGTAACTTATAAATGTTATAAATGTTACGTGCATCGGGGGAAAAAGGTGCAACTGCTTGTGTTTTGAGATTGATCAAGAAGTGGACGCCATCTTATTAATTATCGATATTGTTTACGGAGTTTGTCGAATCATCATTAAATCAGTACAACAATGCACTTATTTCTTATTTTCTGTGAATCTGCTTTTAGTCGGCGTTAATTACGGACAAAGAACCATGCAAATTTGCAGTTAATAAGCGACAAAATACAAATTATTCGTTTTTACCTGTCACTAGTAAGGTCAGTTGCCTACGGAGAAAGCGAGGTCAAATTATTTACTTGCAAGGAAATAATAAATCGATGGTAATTTTCGATCTCAAAAGGCGAAAAGTGGTACGATAAAATGTTTAATGTGAAATATTTATCTTTATTTCATCATTTTAAAGCTATTTACCAATTTCCAAAACATATAATTTTTTTGGTCAAAATCGTACCTAATGCATCTTTAAAAATTCTGAACTTGTATAAACATTTAACCAAATCTTTGACAGTGACTAAGGAAATTATAGAATTTATTAACTAACAGTAAATAACCAATCAAACCATACAATTTCATTAACAGTTCCCCATAACAACAGTTAACCAATCAAATTATACAATTTCATCATTAACAGGTCCCCATAACAACAATTAACCAATCAAATTATACAATTTCATCATTAACAGTTCCCATAACAACAGTTAACCAATCAAATTATACAATTTCATCATTAACAGTTCCCCATAACAACAGTTAACCAATCAAATTATACAATTTCATCATTAACAGTTCCCCATAATAACAGTTAACCAATCAAATTATACAATTTCTTTATTAACAGTTTCCCATAACAACAGTTAACCAATCAAATTATACAATTTCATCAATAACAGTTCTCCATAACAACAATTAACCAATCAAATTATACAATTACATTATTAACAGTTCCCCATAACAACAATTAACCAATCAAATTATACAATTTCTTTGTTAACAGTTCCCCATAACAACAATTAACCAATCAAATTATACAATTACATTATTAACAGTTCCCCATAACAACAATTAACCAATCAAATTATACAATTTCTTTATTAACAGTTCCCCATAACAACAGTTAACCAATCAAATTATACAATTTCATCAATAACAGTTCTCCATAACAACAATTAACCAATCAAATTATACAATTACATTATTAACAGTTCCCCATAACAACAATTAACCAATCAAATTATACAATTTCTTTGTTAACAGTTCCCCATAACAACAATTAACCAATCAAATTATACAATTACATTATTAACAGTTCTCCATAACAACAATTAACCAATCAAATTATATAATTTCATTGTTAACAGTTCCTTAAAGGCATACAAGTTGTCAGAATTGATTTTTTTTGTTTATATTAAAAGTTGCCAATATTCGATGTTTTATACTAATAAAATGTTCTGAACAAGAAGCCAGGTTTAAAAAATATGTTATAATGTCATAATTAGTGAAAAGAATTTGAATGTCTGTTGGTGAAATCGCCATTAACACGCCTAATTATAAGTCGGCTTCTTTTCCGAAGTTTATCGGACACTGATAACTGCTATAAATAACCAGAAAGCATGCACAGGTAAATATTGGTTAGAATTAATATAATTTAAGAAATATATCTATGAAATTGGATCCTGGGGTAATCAGTTAATATTATATAATGGTATTTAGTCAGAATGACACTTAAAATCGAAAATACATGATGAAATCAATAAAAACAAACCCACTCTACAAAGGGACCCGATAAAGGGAAAATTGTAAACAAATTGTATTGCATATTATATTGACAACACTTGAGTTGTATTGATTAAATTTTTTTTAGAAAAAAACATTATTTTAGTTTCTAATTTGAAAGAGATATCACCTAGTGTTTTCTCCTGAAAAAAAAAAAAAAAAAACTAAAATAATACGACGCAATTCTACTGTTAAAATATGATTTGGTCGGAAAAAAAACACTAAATTATGCTTACGTGTTGAAAAATGGGGTAGATCGGTATAACATCTTTTTTTAATTTTTACACAAAGCTGAATCCATCCTTTTTGTGTCGTTTTCGTATAGAATCCGTCAATGCGTTATTCAATTCCACGATTCGATTCAGTGTGCCATGTGCTTCTTCATCAACAATCAATTTCGCACATGTGTAAACGCTTTCCCGAATGAATTCACTGTCAGGTCGTATGAATATGCACGGGTCAACATTGAATTCTTTACGGGACGTAAGAAAATCAAACAACGACGTATTTCCTTCGTTCTAGGCTATTTACGTATGATATTATGAAAAATTTCAACTGCAATTAGTATAAAACATCGAATATTGGCAACTTTTAATATAAAAAAAAATCAATTCTGACAGCCTATATGCCTTTAAACAACAATGAACCAATCAAATTGTAAAATTTCATCATTAACAATAAATAGCAAATCTTATTATACAATTTTTTCATGAATCAAGCTCCTTAAACAGTAATTAGCTATAATACTACCCAGTTATTGATCTCAACTGGGTTGCACAAACCTCAATTAAAATTAATTCTCAATTAAACCTTACGTGTAAATTAATTTTATGTAGATTTTAAGCAATTTTAAGTGTCAATTAAGTTTCAATTGACACTTAAATTGTATTACGATTTGTGTAACCCAGGCCTATTATACAGTTATATGGAATATCTTATGTACATAATATGAAACACAAAAGAAAACAAAACTAGAGGCTCAGTGGGCTAGCCTGTGTCGCTCACCTTTCATTCTGCTTTGAGGAAACTTAATACAGAACCTCCCATAGGTGCCTCCCACCAAGTTTTGGTCATTTGGCTAAGCAGTTACAGAGAAGAAGATATTTAGAAGTCGACCAATCAGAAACAAGAATGGCCTGTGGTGGCCATGTTTATTAACGGATCGGAACTAAATGAGCAATCTTTATAGATGACCTTCCAAGGATGCTTCCTACCAAGTTTTGATTCATTTGGCAAAGTGGTTTCAGAGAAGAATTTTTCTTAGAAATCAACCAATCAGAAACAAGAATTGCTTTTGGCGGCCATGTTTGTTAATGGATCGGAACTAAATGAGCATTCTTTATAAAGGACCTTCCAAGGGATGCTTCCTACCAAGTTTCGATCCATTTGGCCAAACGGTTTCAGAGGAGACGATTTTTTAGAAATCAACCAATCAGAAATAAGAATTGCCTATGGTGGCCATGTTTGTTTACGGATCGGAACTAAATGAGCAAATCTTCCAAGGATGCTTACTACCAAGTTTCGATCCATTTGGCCAAGCAGTTACAGAGGAGAAGATTTTTTAGAAATCAACCAATCAGAAACAAGAATTGTCTGTGGTGGCCATGTTTGATAACGGATCGGGATGAAATAAGCAATCTTTAGAGAGGACCTGCCATAGATGCTTCCTATTAAGTTTCGGTTCATTTGGCCAAGTGGTTTCAGAGGAGAAGATTTTTTTAAATCGACCAATCAGAAACAAGAATTGCCTATGGTGGCCATGTTTGCTAACGGATTGGAACTAAATGGGCAATCTTTATAGAGGACCTTCCAGGGATGCTTCCTACCAAGTTTCGGTTCATTTGGCCAAGCAGCTTCAGAGGAGAAGATTTTTTAGCAATCAACCAATCAGAAACAAGAATTGCCTGTGGTGGCCATGTTTGTTAATGGATCGGGGCGAATTGAGCAATCTTTATAGAGGACATGATATAGATGCTTCCTACCAAGTTTCGGTTCATTTGGCCATGCAGTTTCAGAGGAGAAGATTTTTAAAAATCGGCCATTCAGAAACAAGAATTGCCTATTACATCAAAACAAATTGTTTTAGTCTTGAAACATTTGATTACAAATAAAATTAACAATAAAAACAAAACAAATATGAATTTTATCATGAAATATTTCACACAAATAACACATGCTAAAAAGTGAGCCAAATTCTACGTGAAAGAGAGAGGTTATAGGTTGTAAACTTTTTATGTTGTATCACTATATTAATCCTGTCTAATCCTTTTATCTTCTAATTAATAAATTACCATGTGTATTATTAAATATAAAGCATACTAGATAACACAATATTAGACTGATATTATGCGACTCCAACAATATTGATAACATTTTTAAAAAATCTTTCAATTGTATTGATATATTAAAGAAGGGATTGTCTCAAGGGTCACTTAAGCCTGTCTGTTTTTGTAATAACTAAATTTTCGTTTGCTATTTTATACATCATGACAAGTCGAGCATCTTTACGCCTGTCTTCAAGAGAGCAACAGTTCAAGTGTTGTAACATGTGGCCAAAACTAGAGGTGTTTCGCTGTCTGTAGGTGATGGACATTGCAGCCCTGCGTTGCATTATTTCTATTTGATCGAATTCGCCTTTATTGTAGGTGTCCCAGACAGAGCAAGCATACTCAAGTGATGGTCTAACTACAGATTTATAGGATAGAAGCAGAAGTAGAAGAAGTATTAGTAAATTATTATTTTTTTCATTCTTAGTCACAGTGGCCATCTTGGATGAAGCTAAGACGAATGTAATATATTTGGGAACAGGGACCACCTAAGACATCCAAATAAGATAATGTTGAATATTAAAATACATATACAGTCAAACCTGTATTAAAATGTCACCTTTGAGACCAAGAAAAAGTGACCTTATAAGTAAGGTTACCTCTTAAAAGAGGTTCAATTCATATGAAATGATCTATGATAGGACAAGAAAAATGTGACCTTTTAATACAGGTGACTGCATAGGCAGGCTTAACTGTATACCTCAAATATAGCATGTAAATATATGTATACAAATAAATAACCAAATTGTCACATGATTAACAAAATTTACTACATATCACAGAAATAACTGTCGTGATAAAATACAAAAATCTTCACGGTCTCTCGAAAGATGAATGAGTACTGGTAAAATAATTCCCTATACAAGCTACCTGAAAATATACAAAGATATATAAGGTTTATATAACATTATGGGGGTGTCGTGGTCGTGATCGTATGGCAGTTGGATTTACAACTACATATGCAATCAGTACCTATCACCACTAAAGTTGTAAGTTTGAACCACACTCGGTCGAGATGTACTCAATACAATATTATGTGATGAAGTTCATCAGTGACTTGCGACAGGTCAATGGTTTTCTCCTGGTACTCAGGTTTCCTCCACCAATAAAACTGACCACCACGATATAACTGAAATATTGTTGAAAGTGGCATTAAACACCATAAACCTAACCCAAATGCTCTATACAGGATACAATCCATCAGATATGTAGTTATACATGTATGTAGTTATACATGTATGTATGTGATATGTATGTAGTTATACATGTATGTAGTTATACATATGTATGTATGTAGTTATACATGTATGTAGTTATACATGTATGTATGTGATATGTATGTAGTTATACATGTATGTATGTTATACATGTATGTAGTTATACATGTATGTAGTTATACATATGTATGTATGTAGTTATACATGTATGTAGTTATACATGTATGTAGTTATACATGTATGTAGTTATACATATGTATGTATGTAGTTATACATGTATGTATGTTATACATGTATGTAGTTATACATGTATGTAGTTATACATATGTATGTATGTAGTTATACATGTATGTATGTGATATGTATGTGGTTATACATGTATGTAGTTATACATGTATGTATGTTATACATGTATGTAGTTATACATGTATGTAGTTATACATATGTATGTATGTAGCTATACATGTATGTATGTGATATGTATGTAGTTATACATGTATGTAGTTATACATGTATGTATGTGATATGTATGTAGTTATACATGTATGTATGCTATACATGTATGTAGTTATACATGTATGTAGTTATACATATGTATGTATGTAGTTATACATGTATGTAGTTATACATATGTATGTATGTAGTTATACATGTATGTATGTTATACATGTATGTAGTTATACATGTATGTAGTTATACATATGTATGTATGTAGTTATACATGTATGTATGTGATATGTATGTGGTTATACATGTATGTAGTTATACATGTATGTATGTTATACATGTATGTAGTTATACATGTATGTAGTTATACATATGTATGTATGTAGCTATACATGTATGTATGTGATATGTATGTGGTTATACATGTATGTAGTTATACATGTATGTATGTTATACATGTATGTAGTTATACATGTATGTATGTGATATGTATGTAGTTATACATGTATGTAGTTATACATGTATGTATGTTATACATGTATGTAGTTATACATGTATGTATGTGATATGTATGTAGTTATACATGTATGTAGTTATACATGTATGTATGTTATACATGTATGTAGTTATACATGTATGTAGTTATACATGTATGTAGTTATACATGTATGTATGTGATATGTATGTGGTTATACATGTATGTAGTTATACATGTATGTATGTTATACATGTATGTAGTTATACATGTATGTAGTTATACATGTATGTATGTTATACATGTATGTAGTTCTTCATGTATGTAGTTATACATGTATGTAGTTATACATGTATGTATGTGATATGTATGTAGTTATACATGTATGTATGCTATACATGTATGTAGTTATACATGTATGTAGTTATACATGTATGTATGTGATATGTATGTAGTTATACATGTATGTATGTTATACATGTATGTAGTTATACATGTATGTAGTTATACATGTATGTAGTTATACATGTATGTAGTTATACATGTATGTATGTGATATGTATGTAGTTATACATGTATGTATGTTATACATGTATGTAGTTATACATGTATGTAGTTATACATGTATGTAGCTATACATGTATGTAGTTATACATGTATGTAGTTATACATGTATGTATGTGATACACAATGTACAATAGTTAATAAATACAATATCTCGTTTAGGAATAATTCAAAGTGACAAGTTTATTAATTTAATAACATTTGTTCGTGCCACGATATAGCCGAAATATTGCTAAAGTTGGTGTTAAACACCAATCAATCAATCAATCAAAGTGACAGTTAATATGTTTGTTTGTGCCATTAGTTATTACACCTTAGTATATTTATTTAAGGTGAGGTATTATCATTAAAGATAATTGTCCACACAACTAACTCTATTGCTAAGATAAAATAAACAATAAATAATAATATGGCCACTGACTTATGAAATAAGTAATTTTCATACTTACATCTTCCTATTTACAATCTGTTACTAGTAATTGTGGAATGTGAAACTGAATGCAATTCAAAATTATTGTTAACTCCATTGCAATCAGATGGTTGCACCTCAGCCTTAGCCATTTTCTGTAACTTTTTATGGAAAGCACGACTCATCGTTCCTGCTCCGGGAATTTCATCGTACATAGGTTCATACGGGATATCAGAAGCAGAGGGGCGGCGATATGTTTGGGCTAGATTACCCATCTCTTGCCTCTGCATGCCAAAAACTTTGTCATCAAGATTTCGATCTTGAACTTTACTAATGAAGTCTAACATTGCAGGTTTGGTATTTCCCATCTTGCGTACTGGCTCTCGTGCTTGGTCATTTGGACCATTATTACCTCTTTGACGTAAAACATTGGGTGTGAATGCAGATAATTCTCCAGAATGAATTTCTTGTTTTGTGCGAGCCAATATGTTCGCTGCGGCTCTTTTAAAGTTTTGATCAGTAAATGTTTGTCGTAAACGATCAGCACGTTGACTGTTCCCAATGTTTCTGGTATCTCTTAAGGATCTACCGATCATAAAATTTTGCGTGTTTCTTAAATCTTCGGCGACCCCTAGCATAGCCGTATTTTTTATTTTCGCCATGAGTTGGTCTGTCCGCTGTTCGTTCCGCAAGTTATCTTCTTCCTCATCACTAGGATAATCGGGCATCGGCTCACCAACGATTTCTTCACAGAGACGAATAATATCTTTTGCCTTCCTAGCATTGTTCTTGCTTGATAGAGCTCTCTCATTTAAATTCTTACTACACGGGTTCGGTATTTCAGTGATGGCAATAAGATGCATAAATGTACCCCATCGATGAACGAGCATACCGATGAACTGAATCAGTAGGATGATAACAAAAAACATCACAAACATCAGACCAAGTGCATCTATTTTTATGTTATTCTCATTTCCTTCATCCAAAGATTTACCAGACTGAAAACAGAAAATTTATATTTTAATACAAGAGGCTCACAGGAGCCTGTATTCGCTCACCTGGTTTTCAATTTGACTTTTAAATTTTAAATTTAAATTTCATAAAAAAAATATTCAACGGATTACTTTTTTTATATTTAATTTAATTTGTACTAATAGTATGGTTTGGTTGGTTTATGGTGTTTAATGCCACTTTCAACAATATTTCAGTTATATCGTGGCGATCAGTTTTATTGGTGGAGGAAACCATAGTACCTGGAGAAAACCACCGACCTGTCGCAATTTAATAACAAACTTTATCACATTAATGTTGCATCGAGTACTGAAGATCCTTGAACATATCTAACTTTGATTGTATTATGGCAATTTTCTATTTTTCTTGTTTGACCCCCCTTTTTTTTTTTTTTTTTTTTTTTTTTTAGAGAATTTGCAGTATTAATTTTCAGCTTTTTAAATTTTATTTAAACATAATAAAAGCATATATATCTTAATGTTGTATCGAGTACACCTCACCATTAGTGGGATTCTAACTCACAAAGTTAGTGGTGATAAGCACTGCTTGCATAGGTAGCCACAAATCCAACTACCATACAATCATGACCATGATGGCTCCTTATCTATATTTTATAACTACAGGCTCAGAGAAACCTGTAATCGCTCACCTGGTTTTCAATTTGACAAAATTGTATAGGTTATACTTACAGCTAAGGGGAATGTTATGATTGCTGGCTTTCTTAGTTGGAACATGAAGTTGATGGCTATCCATATCTACTATGACAGTTGTGTTATACTTACAGCTAAGGGGAATGTTATGATTGCAGGATTCCTTAGTTGGAACATGAAGTTCATGGCTATCCAGATCTACTATGACAGTTGTGTTATACTTACAGCTAAGGGGAATGCTATGATTGCAGGTTTCCTTAGTTGGAACATGAAGTTGATGGCTATCCAGATCTACTATGACAGTTGTGTTATACTTACAGCTAAGGGGAATGTTATGATTGCAGGTTTCCTTAGTTGGAACATGAAGTTGATGGCTATCCAGATCTACTATGACAGTTGTGTTATACTTACAGCTAAGGGGAATGTTATGATTGCAGGATTCCTTAGTTGGAACATGAAGTTCATGGCTATCCAGATCTACTATGACAGTTGTGTTATACTTACAGCTAAGGGGAATGCTATGATTGCAGGTTTCCTTAGTTGGAACATGAAGTTGATGGCTATCCAGATCTACTATGACAGTTGTGTTATACTTACAGCTAAGGGGAATGTTATGATTGCAGGCTTTCTTAGTTGGAACATGAAGTTGATGGCTATCCAGATCTACTATGACAGTTGTGTTATACTTACAGCTAAGGGGAATGTTATGATTGCAGGTTTCCTTAGGTGGAACATGAAGTTGATGGCTATCCAGATCTACTATGACAGTTGTGTTATACTTACAGCTAAGGGGAATGTCATGATTGCTGGCTTTCTTAGTTGGAACATGAAGTTGATAGCTATCCAGATCTACTATGACAGTTGTGTTATACTTACAGCTAAGGGGAATGTTATGATTGCAGGCTTTCTTAGTTGGAACATGAAGTTGATGGCAATCCAGATCTACTATGACAGTTGTGTTATACTTACAGCTAAGGGGAATGTTATGATTGCAGGCTTTCTTAGTTGGAACGAGAAGTTGATGGCTATCCAGATCTACTATGACAGTTGTGTTATACTTACCGCTAAGGGGAATGTTATGATTGCAGGTTTCCTTAGTTGGAACATGAAGTTGATGGCTATCCAGATCTACTATGACAGTTGTGTTATACTTACAGCTAAGGGGAATGTTATGATTGCAGGCTTTCTTAGTTGGAACATGAAGTTGATAGCTATCCAGATCTACTATGACAGTTGTGTTATACTTACAGCTAAGGGGAATGTTATGATTGCAGGCTTTCTTAGTTGGAACATGAAGTTGATGGCTATCCAGATCTACTATGACAGTTGTGTTATACTTACAGCTAAGGGGAATGTTATGATTGCAGGTTTCCTTAGTTGGAACATGAAGTTGATGGCTATCCAGATCTACTATGATAGTTGTGTTATACTTACAGCAAAGGGGAATGTCATGATTGCAGGTTTCCTTAGTTGGAACATGAAGTTGATGGCTATCCAGATCTACTATGACAGTTGTGTTATACTTACATCTAAGGGGAATGTTATGATTGGTGGCTTTCTTAGTTGGAACATGAAGTTGATGGCTATCCATATCTACTATGACAGTTGTGTTATATTTACAGCTAAGGGGAATGCTACAATTGCAGGTTTCCTTAGATGGAACATGAAAATGATGGCTATCCAGATCTACTATGACAGTTGTGTTATACTTACATCTAAGGTGAATGCTATGATTGCAGGTTTCCTTAGTTGGAACATGAAGTTGATAGCTATCCAGATCTACTATGACAGTTGTGTTATACTTACAGCAAAGGGGAATGTTATGATAGCTGGCTTTCTTAGTTGGAACACGAAGTTGAGGTCTATCCAGATATACTATGACAGTTGTGTTATACTTACAGCTAAGGGGAATGCTATGATTGCAGGTTTCCTTAGTTGGAACATGAAGTTGATGGCTATCCAGATCTACTATGACAGTTGTGTTATACTTACATCTAAGGGGAATGTTATGATTGGTGGCTTTCTTAGTTGGAACATGAAGTTGATGGCTATCCATATCTACTATGACAGTTGTGTTATATTTACAGCTAAGGGGAATGCTACAATTGCAGGTTTCCTTAGATGGAACATGAAAATGATGGCTATCCAGATCTACTATGACAGTTGTGTTATACTTACATCTAAGGTGAATGCTATGATTGCAGGTTTCCTTAGTTGGAACATGAAGTTGATAGCTATCCAGATCTACTATGACAGTTGTGTTATACTTACAGCTAAGGGGAATGTTATGATAGCTGGCTTTCTTAGTTGGAACACGAAGTTGAGGTCTATCCAGATATACTATGACAGTTGTGTTATACTTACAGCTAAGGGGAATGCTATGATTGCAGGTTTCCTTAGTTGGAACATGAAGTTGATGGCTATCCAGATCTACTATGACAGTTGTGTTATACTTACAGCTAAGGGGAATGTTATGATTGCAGGTTTCCTTAGTTGGAACATGAAGTTGATGGCTATCCAGATCTACTATGACAGTTGTGTTATACTTACAGCTAAGGGGAATGTTATGATTGCATGTTTCCTTAGTTGGAAAATGAAGTTGGTGGCTATCCAGATCTACTATGACAGTTGTGTTATACTTACAGCTAAGGGGAATGTTATGATTGCAGGTTTCCTTAGTTGGAACATGAAGTTGATGGCTATCCAGATCTACTATGACAGTTGTGTTATACTTACAGCAAATGGGAATGTTATGATTGCAGGCTTTCTTAGTTGGAACATGAAGTTGATGGCTATCCAGATCTACTATGACAGTTGTGCTATACTTACAGCTAAGGGGAATGTTATGATTGCAGGTTTCCTTAGTTGGAACATGAAGTTGATGGCTATCCAGATCTACTATGACAGTTGTGTTATACTTACAGCTAAGGGGAATGTTATGATTGAAGGCTTTCTTAGTTGGAACATGAAGTTGATAGCTATCCAGATCTACTATGACAGTTGTGTTATACTTACAGCTAAGGGGAATGTTATGATTGCTGGCTTTCTTAGTTGGAACATGAAGTTGATAGCTATCCAGATCTACTATGACAGTTGTGTTATACTTACAGCTAAGGGGAATGTTATGATTGCAGGCTTTCTTAGTTGGAACATGAAGTTGATGGTTATCCAGATCTACTATGACAGTTGTGTTATACTTACAGCTAAGGGGAATGTTATGATTGCAGGTTTCCTTAGTTGGAACATGAAGCTGATGGCTATCCAGATCTACTATGATAGTTGTGTTATACTTACAGCTAAGGGGAATGTCATGATTGCATGTTTCCTTAGTTGGAACATGAAGTGGATGGCTATCCAGGTTATACTTACATCTAAGGGGAATGCTATGATTGGTGGCTTTCTTAGTTGGAACATGAAGTTGATAGCTATCCAGATCTACTATGACAGTTGTGTTATACTTACAGCTAAGGGGAATGTTATGATTGCTGGCTTTCTTAGTTGGAACATGAAGTTGATGGCTATCCATAGCTACTATGACAGTTGTGTTATACTTACAGCTAAGGGGAATGTTATGATTGCAGGTTTCCTTAGTTGGAACATGAAGTTGATGGGTATCCAGATCTACTATGACAGTTGTGTTATACTTACAGCTAAGGGGAATGTTATGATTGCTGGCTTTCTTAGTTGGAACATGAAGTTGATGGCTATCCATATCTACTATGACAGTTGTGTTATACTTACAGCTAAGGGGAATGTTATGATTGCAGGTTTCCTTAGATGGAACATGAAGTTGATGGCTATCCAGATCTACTATGACAGTTGTGTTATACTTACAGCTAAGGGGAATGTTATGATTGCAGGTTTCCTTAGTTGGAACATGAAGTTGATGGATATCCAGATCTACTATGACAGTTGTGTTATACTTACAGCTAAGGGGAAGGTTATGATTGCTGGCTTTCTTAGTTGGAACATGAAGTTGATAGCTATCCATATCTACTATGACAGTTGTGTTATACTTACAGCTAAGGGGAATGCTATGATTGCAGGTTTCCTTAGTTGGAACATGAAGTTGATAGCTATCCAGATCTACTATGACAGTTGTGTTATACCTACAGCAAAGTGGAATGTTATGATTGCAGGTTTCCTTAGTTGGAACATGAAGTTGATGGCTATCCAGATCTACTATGACAGTTGTGTTATACTTACAGCTAAGGGGATTGTTATGATTACTGGCTTTCTTAGATGGAACATGAAGTTT
The DNA here is from genome assembly GCA_963680875.1 of Bathymodiolus brooksi. Classification (NCBI taxonomy): domain Eukaryota; kingdom Metazoa; phylum Mollusca; class Bivalvia; order Mytilida; family Modiolidae; genus Bathymodiolus; species Bathymodiolus brooksi. The sequence continues at coordinate 25,528,056 of OY804584.1, forward strand.
ATGGCTATCCAGATATACTATGACAGTTATGTTATACTTACAGCTAACAGGAATGTTATGATTGCAGGTTTCCTTAGTTGGAACATGAAGTTGATAGCTATCCAGATCTACTATGACAGTTGTGTTATACTTACAGCTAAGGGGAATGTTATGATTGCAGGCTTTCTTAGTTGGAACATGAAGTTGATGGCTATCCAGATCTACTATGACAGTTGTGTTATACTTACAGCTAAGGGGAATGTTATGATTGCAGGTTTCCTTAGTTGGAACATGAAGTTGATGGCTATCCAGATCTACTATGATAGTTGTGTTATACTTACAGCTAAAGGGAATGTCATGATTGCAGGTTTCCTTAGTTGGAACATGAAGTTGATAGCTATCCAGATCTACTATGACAGTTGTGTTATACTTACATCTAAGGGGAATGTTATGATTGGTGGCTTTCTTAGTTGGAACATGAAGATGATAGCTATCCAGATCTACTATGACAGTTGTGTTATACTTACAGCTAAGGGGAATGCTATGATTACTGGCTTTCTTAGTTGGAACATGAAGTTGATGGCTATCCATATCTACTATGACAGTTGTGTTATACTTACAGCTAAGGGGAATGTTATGACTGCAGGTTTCCTTAGTTGGAACATGAAGTTGATAGCTATCCAGATCTACTATGACAGTTGTGTTATATTTACAGCTAAGGGGAATGTTACGATTGCAGGTTTCCTTAGTTGGAACATGAAGTTGATGGCTATCCAGATCTACTATGACAGTTGTGTTATACTTACAGCTAAGGGGAATGTTATGATTGCAGGTTTCCTTAGTTGGAACATGAAGTTGATGGCTATCCAGATCTACTATGACAGTTGTGTTATACTTACAGCTAAGGGGAATGTCATGATTGCAGGTTTCCTTAGTTGGAACATGAAGTTGATGGCTATCCAGATCTACTATGACAGTTGTGTTATACTTACATCTAAGGGGAATGCTATGATTGCTGGCTTTCTTAGTTGGAACATGAAGTTGATAGCTATCCAGATCTTCTATGACAGTTGTGTTATACTTACAGCTAAGGGGAATGTTATGATTGCAGGTTTCCTTAGTTGGAACATGAAGTTGATAGCTATCCAGATCTACTATGACAGTTGTGTTATACTTACAGCTAAGGGAAATGTTATGATTGGTGGCTTTCTTAGTTGGAACATGAAGTTGAGGTCTATCCAGATATACTATGACAGTTGTGTTATACTTACAGCTAAGGGGAATGCTATGATTGCAGGTTTCCTTAGTTGGAACATGAAGTTGATGGCTATCCAGATCTACTATGACAGTTGTGTTATACTTACAGCTAAGGGGAATGCTATGATTGCAGGTTTCCTTAGTTGGAACATGAAGTTGATGGCTATCCAGATCTACTATGACAGTTGTGTTATACTTACAGCTAAGGGGAATGTTATGATAGCTGGCTTTCTTAGTTGGAACATGAAGTTGATAGCTATCCAGATCTACTATGACAGTTGTGTTATACTTACAGCTAAGGGGAATGCTATGATTGCAGGCTTCCTTAGTTGGAACATGAAGTTGATAGCTATCCAGATCTACTATGACAGTTGTGTTATACTTACAGCTAAGGGAATGTTATGATTGAAGGTTTCCTTAGTTGGAACATGAAGTTGATGGCTATCGAGATCTACTATGACAGTTGTGTTATACTTCCAGGTAAGGGGAATGTTACGATTGAAGGCTTTCTTAGTTGGAACATGAAGTTGATAGCTATCCAGATCTACTATGACAGTTGTGTTATACTTACAGCTAAGAGGAATGTTATGATTGCAGGCTTTCTTAGTTGGAACATGAAGTTGATAGCTATCCAGATCTACTATGACAGTTGTGTTATACTTACAGCTAAGGGGAATGTTATGATAGCTGGCTTTCTTAGTTGGAACATGAAGTTGATAGCTATCCAGATCTACTATGACAGTTGTGTTATACTTACAGCTAAGGGGAATGCTATGATTGCAGGTTTCCTTAGTTGGAACATGAAGTTGATAGCTATCCAGATCTACTATGACAGTTGTGTTATACTTACAGCTAAGGGAATGTTATGATTGAAGGTTTCCTTAGTTGGAACATGAAGTTGATGGCTATCGAGATCTACTATGACAGTTGTGTTATACTTACAGCTAAGGGGAATGTTATGATTGAAGGCTTTCTTAGTTGGAACATGAAGTTGATAGCTATCCAGATCTACTATGACAGTTGTGTTATACTTACAGCTAAGAGGAATGTTATGATTGCAGGCTTTCTTAGTTGGAACATGAAGTTGATAGCTATCCAGATCTACTATGACAGTTGTGTTATACTTACAGCTAAGGGGAATGTTATGATAGCTGGATTTCTTAGTTGGAACATGAAGTTGATGGCTATCCAGATCTACTATGACAGTTGTGTTATACTTACAGCTAAGGGGAATGTCATGATAGCTGGCTTTCTTAGTTGGAACATGAAGTTGATGGCTATCCAGATCTACTATGATAGTTGTGTTATACTTACAGCTAAGGGGAATGTCATGATTGCAGGTTTCCTTAGTTGGAACATGAAGTTGATGGCTATCCAGATCTACTATGACAGTTGTGTTATACTTACAGCTAAGGGGAATGTTATGACTGCAGGTTTCCTTAGTTGGAACATGAAGTTGATAGCTATCCAGATCTACTATGACAGTTGTGTTATATTTACAGCTAAGGGGAATGTTACGATTGCAGGTTTCCTTAGATGGAACATGAAGTTGATGGCTATCCAGATCTACTGACAGTTATGTTATACTTACAGCTAAGGGGAATGCTATGATTGCAGGCTTCCTTAATTGGAACATGAAGTTGATGGCTATCCAGATCTACTATGACAGTTGTGTTATACTTACAGCTAAGGGGAATGTTATGATTGCAGCCTTTCTTAGTTGGAACATGAAGTTGATAGCTATCCAGATCTACTATGACAGTTGTGTTATACTTACATCTAAGGGTATTGTTATGATAGCTGGCTTTCTTAGTTGGAACATGAAGTTGATGGCTATCCAGATCTACTATGACAGTTGTGTTATACTTACAGCTAAGGGGAATGCTATGATTGCAGGCTTCCTTAGTTGGAACATGAAGTTGATGGCTATCCAGATCTACTATGACAGTTGTGTTATACTTACAGCTAAGGTAATGTTATGATTGAAGGTTTCCTTAGTTGGAACATGAAGTTGATGGCTATCGAGATCTACTATGACAGTTGTGCTATACTTCCAGGTAAGGGGAATGTTACGATTGAAGGCTTTCTTAATTGGAACATGAAGTTGATGGCTATCCAGATCTACTATGACAGTTGTGTTATACTTACAGCTAAGGGGAATGCTATGATTGAAGGCTTTCCTAGTTGGAACATGAAGTTGATAGCTATCCAGATCTACTATGACAGTTGTGTTATACTTACAGCTAAGAGGAATGTTATGATTGCAGGCTTTCTTAGTTGGAACATGAAGTTGATAGCTATCCAGATCTACTATGACAGTTGTGTTATACTTACAGCTAAGGGGAATGTTATGATAGCTGGATTTCTTAGTTGGAACATGAAGTTGATGGCTATCCAGATCTATTATGACAGTTGTGTTATACTTACAGCTAAGGGGAATGCTATGATTGCAGGCTTCCTTAGTTGGAACATGAAGTTGATGGCTATCCAGATCTACTATGACAGTTGTGTTATACTTACAGCTAAGGGGAATGTTATGATTGCAGGTTTCCTTAGTTGGAACATGAAGTTGATGGCTATCGAGATCTACTATGACAGTTGTGTTATACTTACAGCTAAGGGGAATGTTATGATTGAAGGCTTTCTTAGTTGGAACATGAAGTTGATGGCTATCCAGATCTACTATGACAGTTGTGTTATACTTACAGCTAAGGGGAATGTTATGATTGAAGGCTTTCTTAGTTGGAACATGAAGTTGATAGCTATCCAGATCTACTATGACAGTTGTGTTATACTTACAGCTAAGGGGAATGCTATGATAGCTGGCTTTCTTAGTTGGAACATGAAGTTGATAGCTATCCAGATCTACTATGACAGTTGTGTTATACTTACAGCTAAGGGGAATGTTATTATTGCAGGCTTTCTTAGTTGGAACATGAAGTTGATGGCTACCCAGATCTACTATGACAGTTGTGTTATACTTACAGCTAAGGGGAATGTTATGATTGAAGGCTTTCTTAGTTGGAACATGAATTTGATAGCTATCCAGATCTACTATGACAGTTGTGTTATACTTACAGCTAAGGGGAATGTTATGATTGAAGGCCTTGTTAGTTGGAACATGAAGTTGATAGCTATCCAGATCTACTATGACAGTTGTGTTATACTTACAGCTAAGGGGAATGTCATGATAGCTGGCTTTCTTAGTTGGAACATGAAGTTGATAGCTATCCAGATCTACTATGACAGTTGTGTTATACTTACAGCTAAGAGGAATGTTATGATTGCAGGCTTTCTTAGTTGGAATATGAAGTTGATAGCTATCCAGATCTACTATGACAGCTATGTTATACTTACAGCTAAGGGGAATGTTATGATTGTAGGCTTTCTTAGTTGGAACATGAAGTTGATGGCTATCCAAATCTACTATGACAGTTGTGTTATACTTACAGCTAAGGGGAATGCTATGATAGCTGGCTTTCTTAGTTGGAACATGAAGTTGATGGCTATCCAGATCTACTATGACAGTTGTGTTATATTTACAGCTAAGGGGAATGTTATGATTGCAGGTTTCCTTAGTTGGAGCATGAAGTTGATAGCTATGCAGATCTGCTATGACAGTTGTGTTATACTTACATCTAAGGGGAATGCTATGATTGCTGGCTTTCTTAGTTGGAACATGAAGTTGATAGCTATCCAGATCTTCTATGACAGTTGTGTTATACTTACAGCTAAGGGGAATGTTATGATTGCAGGTTTCCTTAGTTGGAACATGAAGTTGATAGCTATCCAGATCTACTATGACAGTTGTGTTATACTTACAGCTAAGGGAAATGTTATGATTGGTGGCTTTCTTAGTTGGAACATGAAGTTGAGGTCTATCCAGATATACTATGACAGTTGTGTTATACTTACAGCTAAGGGGAATGCTATGATTGCAGGTTTCCTTAGTTGGAACATGAAGTTGATGGCTATCCAGATCTACTATGACAGTTGTGTTATACTTACAGCTAAGGGGAATGCTATGATTGCAGGTTTCCTTAGTTGGAACATGAAGTTGATGGCTATCCAGATCTACTATGACAGTTGTGTTATACTTACAGCTAAGGGGAATGTTATGATAGCTGGCTTTCTTAGTTGGAACATGAAGTTGATAGCTATCCAGATCTACTATGACAGTTGTGTTATACTTACAGCTAAGGGGAATGCTATGATTGCAGGCTTCCTTAGTTGGAACATGAAGTTGATAGCTATCCAGATCTACTATGACAGTTGTGTTATACTTACAGCTAAGGGAATGTTATGATTGAAGGTTTCCTTAGTTGGAACATGAAGTTGATGGCTATCGAGATCTACTATGACAGTTGTGTTATACTTCCAGGTAAGGGGAATGTTACGATTGAAGGCTTTCTTAGTTGGAACATGAAGTTGATAGCTATCCAGATCTACTATGACAGTTGTGTTATACTTACAGCTAAGAGGAATGTTATGATTGCAGGCTTTCTTAGTTGGAACATGAAGTTGATAGCTATCCAGATCTACTATGACAGTTGTGTTATACTTACAGCTAAGGGGAATGTTATGATAGCTGGCTTTCTTAGTTGGAACATGAAGTTGATAGCTATCCAGATCTACTATGACAGTTGTGTTATACTTACAGCTAAGGGGAATGCTATGATTGCAGGTTTCCTTAGTTGGAACATGAAGTTGATAGCTATCCAGATCTACTATGACAGTTGTGTTATACTTACAGCTAAGGGAATGTTATGATTGAAGGTTTCCTTAGTTGGAACATGAAGTTGATGGCTATCGAGATCTACTATGACAGTTGTGTTATACTTACAGCTAAGGGGAATGTTATGATTGAAGGCTTTCTTAGTTGGAACATGAAGTTGATAGCTATCCAGATCTACTATGACAGTTGTGTTATACTTACAGCTAAGAGGAATGTTATGATTGCAGGCTTTCTTAGTTGGAACATGAAGTTGATAGCTATCCAGATCTACTATGACAGTTGTGTTATACTTACAGCTAAGGGGAATGTTATGATAGCTGGATTTCTTAGTTGGAACATGAAGTTGATGGCTATCCAGATCTACTATGACAGTTGTGTTATACTTACAGCTAAGGGGAATGTCATGATAGCTGGCTTTCTTAGTTGGAACATGAAGTTGATGGCTATCCAGATCTACTATGATAGTTGTGTTATACTTACAGCTAAGGGGAATGTCATGATTGCAGGTTTCCTTAGTTGGAACATGAAGTTGATGGCTATCCAGATCTACTATGACAGTTGTGTTATACTTACAGCTAAGGGGAATGTTATGACTGCAGGTTTCCTTAGTTGGAACATGAAGTTGATAGCTATCCAGATCTACTATGACAGTTGTGTTATATTTACAGCTAAGGGGAATGTTACGATTGCAGGTTTCCTTAGATGGAACATGAAGTTGATGGCTATCCAGATCTACTGACAGTTATGTTATACTTACAGCTAAGGGGAATGCTATGATTGCAGGCTTCCTTAATTGGAACATGAAGTTGATGGCTATCCAGATCTACTATGACAGTTGTGTTATACTTACAGCTAAGGGGAATGTTATGATTGCAGCCTTTCTTAGTTGGAACATGAAGTTGATAGCTATCCAGATCTACTATGACAGTTGTGTTATACTTACATCTAAGGGTATTGTTATGATAGCTGGCTTTCTTAGTTGGAACATGAAGTTGATGGCTATCCAGATCTACTATGACAGTTGTGTTATACTTACAGCTAAGGGGAATGCTATGATTGCAGGCTTCCTTAGTTGGAACATGAAGTTGATGGCTATCCAGATCTACTATGACAGTTGTGTTATACTTACAGCTAAGGTAATGTTATGATTGAAGGTTTCCTTAGTTGGAACATGAAGTTGATGGCTATCGAGATCTACTATGACAGTTGTGCTATACTTCCAGGTAAGGGGAATGTTACGATTGAAGGCTTTCTTAATTGGAACATGAAGTTGATGGCTATCCAGATCTACTATGACAGTTGTGTTATACTTACAGCTAAGGGGAATGCTATGATTGAAGGCTTTCCTAGTTGGAACATGAAGTTGATAGCTATCCAGATCTACTATGACAGTTGTGTTATACTTACAGCTAAGAGGAATGTTATGATTGCAGGCTTTCTTAGTTGGAACATGAAGTTGATAGCTATCCAGATCTACTATGACAGTTGTGTTATACTTACAGCTAAGGGGAATGTTATGATAGCTGGATTTCTTAGTTGGAACATGAAGTTGATGGCTATCCAGATCTATTATGACAGTTGTGTTATACTTACAGCTAAGGGGAATGCTATGATTGCAGGCTTCCTTAGTTGGAACATGAAGTTGATGGCTATCCAGATCTACTATGACAGTTGTGTTATACTTACAGCTAAGGGGAATGTTATGATTGCAGGTTTCCTTAGTTGGAACATGAAGTTGATGGCTATCGAGATCTACTATGACAGTTGTGTTATACTTACAGCTAAGGGGAATGTTATGATTGAAGGCTTTCTTAGTTGGAACATGAAGTTGATGGCTATCCAGATCTACTATGACAGTTGTGTTATACTTACAGCTAAGGGGAATGTTATGATTGAAGGCTTTCTTAGTTGGAACATGAAGTTGATAGCTATCCAGATCTACTATGACAGTTGTGTTATACTTACAGCTAAGGGGAATGCTATGATAGCTGGCTTTCTTAGTTGGAACATGAAGTTGATAGCTATCCAGATCTACTATGACAGTTGTGTTATACTTACAGCTAAGGGGAATGTTATTATTGCAGGCTTTCTTAGTTGGAACATGAAGTTGATGGCTACCCAGATCTACTATGACAGTTGTGTTATACTTACAGCTAAGGGGAATGTTATGATTGAAGGCTTTCTTAGTTGGAACATGAATTTGATAGCTATCCAGATCTACTATGACAGTTGTGTTATACTTACAGCTAAGGGGAATGTTATGATTGAAGGCCTTGTTAGTTGGAACATGAAGTTGATAGCTATCCAGATCTACTATGACAGTTGTGTTATACTTACAGCTAAGGGGAATGTCATGATAGCTGGCTTTCTTAGTTGGAACATGAAGTTGATAGCTATCCAGATCTACTATGACAGTTGTGTTATACTTACAGCTAAGAGGAATGTTATGATTGCAGGCTTTCTTAGTTGGAATATGAAGTTGATAGCTATCCAGATCTACTATGACAGCTATGTTATACTTACAGCTAAGGGGAATGTTATGATTGTAGGCTTTCTTAGTTGGAACATGAAGTTGATGGCTATCCAAATCTACTATGACAGTTGTGTTATACTTACAGCTAAGGGGAATGCTATGATAGCTGGCTTTCTTAGTTGGAACATGAAGTTGATGGCTATCCAGATCTACTATGACAGTTGTGTTATATTTACAGCTAAGGGGAATGTTATGATTGCAGGTTTCCTTAGTTGGAGCATGAAGTTGATAGCTATGCAGATCTGCTATGACAGTTGTGTTATACTTACAGCTAAGGGGAATGTTATGATTGAAGGCTTTCTTAGTTGGAACATGAAGTTGATGGCTATCCAGATCTACTATGACAGTTGTGTTATACTTACAGCTAAGGGGAATGTTATGATTGAAGGCTTTCTTAGTTGGAACATGAAGTTGATAGCTATCCAGATCTACTATGACAGTTGTGTTATACTTACAGCTAAGGGGAATGCTATGATAGCTGGCTTTCTTAGTTGGAACATGAAGTTGATAGCTATCCAGATCTACTATGACAGTTGTGTTATACTTACAGCTAAGGGGAATGTTATTATTGCAGGCTTTCTTAGTTGGAACATGAAGTTGATGGCTACCCAGATCTACTATGACAGTTGTGTTATACTTACAGCTAAGGGGAATGTTATGATTGCATGTTTCCTTAGTTGGAAAATGAAGTTGGTGGCTATCCAGATCTACTATGACAGTTGTGTTATACTTACAGCTAAGGTAATGTTATGATTGAAGGTTTCCTTAGTTGGAACATGAAGTTGATGGCTATCCAGATCTACTATGACAGTTGTGTTATACTTACAGCTAAGGTAATGTTATGATTGAAGGTTTCCTTAGTTGGAACATGAAGTTGATGGCTATCGAGATCTACTATGACAGTTGTGCTATACTTCCAGGTAAGGGGAATGTTATGATTGAAGGCTTTCTTAATTGGAACATGAAGTTGATGGCTATCCAGATCTACTATGACAGTTGTGTTATACTTACAGCTAAGGGGAATGCTATGATTGAAGGCTTTCCTAGTTGGAACATGAAGTTGATAGCTATCCAGATCTACTATGACAGTTGTGTTATACTTACAGCTAAGAGGAATGTTATGATTGCAGGCTTTCTTAGTTGGAACATGAAGTTGATAGCTATCCAGATCTACTATGACAGTTGTGTTATACTTACAGCTAAGGGGAATGTTATGATAGCTGGATTTCTTAGTTGGAACATGAAGTTGATGGCTATCCAGATCTATTATGACAGTTGTGTTATACTTACAGCTAAGGGGAATGCTATGATTGCAGGCTTCCTTAGTTGGAACATGAAGTTGATGGCTATCCAGATCTACTATGACAGTTGTGTTATACTTACAGCTAAGGGGAATGTTATGATTGCAGGTTTCCTTAGTTGGAACATGAAGTTGATGGCTATCGAGATCTACTATGACAGTTGTGTTATACTTACAGCTAAGGGGAATGTTATGATTGAAGGCTTTCTTAGTTGGAACATGAAGTTGATGGCTATCCAGATCTACTATGACAGTTGTGTTATACTTACAGCTAAGGGGAATGTTATGATTGAAGGCTTTCTTAGTTGGAACATGAAGTTGATAGCTATCCAGATCTACTATGACAGTTGTGTTATACTTACAGCTAAGGGGAATGCTATGATAGCTGGCTTTCTTAGTTGGAACATGAAGTTGATAGCTATCCAGATCTACTATGACAGTTGTGTTATACTTACAGCTAAGGGGAATGTTATTATTGCAGGCTTTCTTAGTTGGAACATGAAGTTGATGGCTACCCAGATCTACTATGACAGTTGTGTTATACTTACAGCTAAGGGGAATGTTATGATTGAAGGCTTTCTTAGTTGGAACATGAATTTGATAGCTATCCAGATCTACTATGACAGTTGTGTTATACTTACAGCTAAGGGGAATGTTATGATTGAAGGCCTTGTTAGTTGGAACATGAAGTTGATAGCTATCCAGATCTACTATGACAGTTGTGTTATACTTACAGCTAAGGGGAATGTCATGATAGCTGGCTTTCTTAGTTGGAACATGAAGTTGATAGCTATCCAGATCTACTATGACAGTTGTGTTATACTTACAGCTAAGAGGAATGTTATGATTGCAGGCTTTCTTAGTTGGAATATGAAGTTGATAGCTATCCAGATCTACTATGACAGCTATGTTATACTTACAGCTAAGGGGAATGTTATGATTGTAGGCTTTCTTAGTTGGAACATGAAGTTGATGGCTATCCAAATCTACTATGACAGTTGTGTTATACTTACAGCTAAGGGGAATGCTATGATAGCTGGCTTTCTTAGTTGGAACATGAAGTTGATGGCTATCCAGATCTACTATGACAGTTGTGTTATATTTACAGCTAAGGGGAATGTTATGATTGCAGGTTTCCTTAGTTGGAGCATGAAGTTGATAGCTATGCAGATCTGCTATGACAGTTGTGTTATACTTACAGCTAAGGGGAATGTTATGATTGAAGGCTTTCTTAGTTGGAACATGAAGTTGATGGCTATCCAGATCTACTATGACAGTTGTGTTATACTTACAGCTAAGGGGAATGTTATGATTGAAGGCTTTCTTAGTTGGAACATGAAGTTGATAGCTATCCAGATCTACTATGACAGTTGTGTTATACTTACAGCTAAGGGGAATGCTATGATAGCTGGCTTTCTTAGTTGGAACATGAAGTTGATAGCTATCCAGATCTACTATGACAGTTGTGTTATACTTACAGCTAAGGGGAATGTTATTATTGCAGGCTTTCTTAGTTGGAACATGAAGTTGATGGCTACCCAGATCTACTATGACAGTTGTGTTATACTTACAGCTAAGGGGAATGTTATGATTGAAGGCTTTCTTAGTTGGAACATGAATTTGATAGCTATCCAGATCTACTATGACAGTTGTGTTATACTTACAGCTAAGGGGAATGTTATGATTGAAGGCCTTGTTAGTTGGAACATGAAGTTGATAGCTATCCAGATCTACTATGACAGTTGTGTTATACTTACAGCTAAGGGGAATGTCATGATAGCTGGCTTTCTTAGTTGGAACATGAAGTTGATAGCTATCCAGATCTACTATGACAGTTGTGTTATACTTACAGCTAAGAGGAATGTTATGATTGCAGGCTTTCTTAGTTGGAATATGAAGTTGATAGCTATCCAGATCTACTATGACAGCTATGTTATACTTACAGCTAAGGGGAATGTTATGATTGTAGGCTTTCTTAGTTGGAACATGAAGTTGATGGCTATCCAAATCTACTATGACAGTTGTGTTATACTTACAGCTAAGGGGAATGCTATGATAGCTGGCTTTCTTAGTTGGAACATGAAGTTGATGGCTATCCAGATCTACTATGACAGTTGTGTTATATTTACAGCTAAGGGGAATGTTATGATTGCAGGTTTCCTTAGTTGGAGCATGAAGTTGATAGCTATGCAGATCTGCTATGACAGTTGTGTTATACTTACAGCTAAGGGGAATGTTATGACTGCAGGTTTCCTTAGTTGGAACATGAAGTTTATGGCTATCCAGATCAAATTAATGAAGGCAAACCCTGCTGTCACGTTATTTCTCAATTCTTTCAGTTCTTTGGTTATTTTCTTCTGCTCTGCTGCATCGGCATCCAAAGGCTTTAAATATCTATAAACAGAACATAGTTGCAGTTTAACATTATGCTTATCTTCGTCTTGAGTGGGGGGCATATGGTAATTTTAATAGTAACAACCAAAAAATACAATTTTTATACAACTTTCTTTACATATTATTATGTATTTTGTTACCAGCCACCAACAGATTGATTCAACACATAAATGCAGATAATAATCCCAAGTAAAAGGTTGGAAATTGTTAGCACCAGATAATAAACATGATGTATTACAGTGTTATATATTATTTAAAGTATTGTTTATGAACATGACTTTTTAAAATTATTCCTGTTCAGAATAGTTTTAACTGTATCATAGTGTTATCAAGATGTCCTTTAGTATTTATCCTCCTCAAAATCATACCTCCACCTCTCAATGTGTCTCAAACAGAAAAGGCAGAAAACATGTACTTATTATTTTCATTGAAATGGGCCAAAACATGCATTTGAAATTCGCTCAAAGGGATTATACCCTGTCACTCAAACCTCCATTTTATTCACTCTATTGGGTTGTCAAGTCGCTCTTTTGTAGATTTTAATTGTGTAGTGACTTAACAACAAATACATAAACAATGAGGATAGTTATGTCTCCCCCCACTTTGGTGGGGAGACATATTGTTTTTGTCCTGTCTGTCTGTCTGTCTGTCCGTCACACAGTTTGTCAGCACAACTCCTCTGAAACTACTGAGCATAATTTCATGAAACTTGGTAGGTAGTAAGGACACCATATGTAGTTGTGCATATTACCAGGAAATTTTGATCTCCTGAATTTTGTGGGAGTTATGCCCCTCTGAACTTAGAAATTTCCCGAAATATACTTCTGAAGCAGCTTGTCAGCACAACTCCTCTGAAACTACTGAACAGAATTTCATGAAACTTGGTAGGTAGTAAGGACACCATATGTAGTTGTGCATATTACCAGGAAATTTTGATCCCCTAAATTTTGTGGGAGTTATTTGCAAACACTCTAGTGTAATATCCCTTACTGAAACTTGTATATATATATATATAATATAATTCCGTTTGTAACTACTTATAATCCAAGGGATTACAATATTTTCCATTTTATGAAACAAATTGAATATAACTTAAACAGTAGCGAACGTATGAAAAATGTATTGCAAAAAAAGAAGATTATAAACAGCAAAAGGCAGCCGAAAAATCTGAAAGGCTTCTTGTCATCATCAAAATTTGATTTTCATGAATCATCACCATCTGTTAAGAAATGTACCGACAAGAGATGTATGACATGTCCTAGTTTAATAGAAGGAACCTCATTTACATTTAAGAATGGACAGACTTTTACAGTTATGCAAGATATATCATGCAAAACTAAGAATCTTGTATACGCAATTATTTGCTCTAATTGTGGAGAATTCTATGTAGGTGAAACCAAAACTGAATTGCGGACTTGAATGACTGTTCACAGACAACAAACAAGGCACCAGGACCTTACTATAATAAGAGCTAATGAACATTTCCATGATTGTTCTGGAGGACATTTCAAAATATTCCCGCTGTATAAAGTTAATACAGAGGGTGATTTTTTAAGAAGAAGAAAAGAAACTTTATTAATTAATATTCTTAAACCTTCGTTAAATGATAAATGACTTTAAAGATTTTCGTTAATCTTACAATGACTTTAAAGATTTTTATTAATCTTATAACAACTTTAAAGATGTTCATTAATTTTATAGGTAATATATTTTACCGCGAATACGTAACATCATAGTCTCCCTTTATATTGTTAACGTCACACTATTGTTAACGTCATATATATACACTTATAAACATTGTACCTGAAGATCTGCAACAGCAGTGAAAACGTTAGTACAAGAATGTTGTGAAAAATCCGTTTTGTTCTTTTTTTAATAATTTCTTTTATATATATATATATATATATACGTCTGAAAATTAAACCAAACAGTGTTAGAATTAGATTTTAGAGCTGTCAAATTTTTGTTCTTCCCTCGACGGGATTTGAACCCACACCATTGTTACACTGCAGCACCATTCGCTTAGCCTTACGTCCAGCGGCCCTAGACCACTCGACTACATCCACTCCCTTATATATATATGTACAAGAGTCTATTATAATGTCACTATTTCCCTGAAAAAGTTTTTCATCACCAATCCATTGATTTTAGAAGAACAAAACTCCTTTAAAATCATTGGAACATAGGCTGAGTAATTTTCTGGAATGGGGAATTTTGCCATGACAATATGGAATAGTACCTGTAACCCTTGCTTTAGCACTTTTGATCAAATTTTTTTTGAATTTCATGGATTAAAAACAGGTTTTTTTGTTATTCATTGAAGCTTAATTTTATTTGTTACCTAAATAGATTTGTTACCTTTGACTACAGTTTGTGGGACGGGGGGAGACATAGGTTTTTGCGGGCAAAAACAAACTTTAATTTTCCACATGGATGCCACTAGTGCAGCAGGAACCGCTTACCTGTCCGGAGCACCCGAGTTCACCCCCAGTTTTAGTGGAGTCGTGTTACTCGATCATTAGATTTCTGTGTAGTGTGTTGTAGACCATTGTTTGTCATAATGTTTCCTTTTTCTCTTATCCATTGTGTTGTCTGTCCTTCTTAGATTTACAGATTTCTATCACCCCTTTGATATTGACATCTTCAAACTCGTGTACAAGGATTAATTATAAAGAAATGTTAATACCCACCCCAGTATGTCATAAAAACATATGCTGTAATAGCTACTAGCCATGTCTTATTCAAAAGTTTTTTTTCCATATTTCTACCTGTTTCAATTAAAAAAGATACATTTTACATTATCCGATAAAGTTTGTCAGTGACTTGCAACTTGTTGAAAGTGGCATTAAATACCAGAAAACCAAACCAAACAAATCAATTAAAAAATATCAACTTCTTACTTTTTGATGAAGTTTTCCCAAAATGTATTTTCCTCATCATTCATTTGCACGACAGTTCCTGGATGGAATTCTTCAATCTCAAGCCATTTAGGATTGACCAGGTCGTTTCGTTTTTTCTTCTCTTTTTGATACAGATATTCATCTTCTTCTGTGCGTTTTTGTTCTGCTTCATCTTCAATCTGTGTTTCTTCTGAGAATTTGACAGATCTTCTTGGTTTAGTCAGTATACCCTTTTTATCTATTAATACTTCTGTCAGCTCACTTTTGCCTTTTGAATCGAGTATTAACCTTTCAAGGTTATTCATCTGTTCTAAAATGTTGGCACTCTTGTCCTCCTTCTTGGAAATATCCATAAACGCTCTGAGGTCTTGCAACTGAAACTTTGGCATAAATTGACTGAACCACCCTTGTTTCTTTTTCTCCTCCTTTTCTTTCCTCTCTTTTTCCTCCTCTTCAATTTCCTTTTTGGTTTTCCTTTTTGGTACCTCTCTCGTTCCCCACGAAACTACATTCATGTTGCATAAGGAATATATGACCAGAAGTAAAAATCCACTGGGTACACACAGAAAATACAAAGCACCATATATTATACAGCTAAATTCCCACGGATGTAACATGGCTGCAAACAAAAATATAACTAACATAGCGAGCAGAAATAACACACTGGGATGGTACGGACTTTCTTGTACCGCCGTGATTATAGTACCCACGAATACAACCATCATTATAAAGGAATACAAAGCACTGAAAATCTCGGCCGTCATTATCTGATATTTTGCTTTCACCGTGAAGCACAGAATTGTGTATATAATTGCTGGAGATAATGCGAGGGCGTATGAGGTCAATAAATCCAACTTGAACACTGTAAGGTATGCCCCAGAAATCATCATTATAACTGTAGCTGGTCCTATCAATGTCGATACCATTAAAGCACCTGAAAGATCAAGATTAATAAATATTACAGGGATTTCAAGTTTACCAGCACTTCGCTATTTACAGGCGATGTTTTTTATCAAAATTTGCACAATTTTCATGATTATCTTATACAACACTCTTTAAAATCAAGAGGTACCAAAGACCATTTTAAGTGGATAAAAGTACCTGATACCGCCCATTACTGAAAGGCCTGATATTATATATACAATATCAATAAATAATATAAATAAAAATAAAAAAAAAGACAAGAAACAGGCTACAATAATCTATATTTTCCATCATTTTAAAAATAAAATCAATTAAACAAAATATATTGCTATTTATAATCACAAGTGCAAGACAAGATTTTTTATTTCTTCAAAGACAAATTTTCATCCGATAAATCAGGATGTGACTACAGAAACTGTAATAAATAGAAATATATGTTGGAGAAAACCAAAGGGGAAATCAAGAATGGACAATCCAGAGAAACTGTCAACATTGGATACACAAGACACAGGACAGACTGTAGTGAATAAACCTTAGAGAAAACCAAAGGGGAAATCAAGAATGGACAATCCAGAGAAACTGACAACATTGGGTACACAAGACACAGGTCAGACTGTAGTGAATAAACCTTAGAGAAAACCAAAGGGGAAATCAAGAATGGAGAATCCAGAGAAACTGACAACATTGGATACACAAGACACAGGACAGACTGTAGTGAATAAACCTTAGAGAAAACCAAAGGGGAAATCAAGAATGGACAATCCAGAGAAACTGTCAACATTGGGTACACAAGACACATGACAGACTGTAGTGTATAAACCTTAGAGAAAACCAAAGGGGAAATCAAGAATGGACAATCCAGAGAAACTGTCAACATTGGATACACAAGACACAGGACATACTGTAGTAAATAAACCTTAGAGAAAACCAAAAATGGACAATCCAGAGAAACTGACAACATTGGGTACATAAGACACAGGACAGACTGTAGTGAATAAACCTTAGAGAAAACCAAAGGGGAAATCAAGAATGGACAATCCAGAGAAACTGACAACATTGGGTACACAAGACACAGGACAGACTGTAGTAAATAAACCTTAGAGAAAACCAAAGGGGAAATCAAGAATGGACAATCCAGAGAAACTGACAACATTGGGTACACAAGACACAGGACAGACTGTAGTGAATAAACCTTAGAGAAAACCAAAGGGGAAATCAAGAATGGGCAATCCAGAGAAACTGACAACATTGGGTACACAAGACACAGGACAGACTGTAGTGAATAAACCTTAGAGAAAACCAAAGGGGAAATCAAGAATGGACAATCCAGAGAAACTGACAACATTGGGTACACAAGACACATGACAGACTGTAGTGAATAAACCTTAGAGAAAACCAAAGGGGAAATCAAGAATGGACAATCCAGAGAAACTGGCAACATTGGGTACACAAGACACAGGACAGACTGTAGTGAATAAACCTTAGAGAAAACCAAAGGGGAAATCAAGAATGGACAATCCAGAGAAACTGACAACATTGGGTACACAAGACACATGACAGACTGTAGTGAATAAACCTTAGAGAAAACCAAAGGGGAAATCAAGAATGGACAATCCAGAGAAACTGTCAACATTGGATACACAAGACACAGGACAGACTGTAGTGAATAAACCTTAGAGAAAACCAAAGGGGAAATCAAGAATGGACAATCCAGAGAAACTGTCAACATTGGATACACAAGACACAGGACAGACTGTAGTGAATAAACCTTAGAGAAAACCAAAGGGGAAATCAAGAATGGACAATCCAGAGAAACTGACAACATTGGGTACACAAGACACAGGACAGACTGTAGTGAATAAACCTTAGAGAAAACCAAAGGGGAAATCAAGAATGGACAATCCAGAGAAACTGTCAACATTGGGTACACAAGACACAGGTCAGACTGTAGTGAATAAACCTTAGAGAAAACCAAAGGGGAAATCAAGAATGGACAATCCAGAGAAACTGACAACATTGGGTACACAAGACACAGGACAGACTGTAGTGAATAAACCTTAGAGAAAACCAAAGGGGAAATCAAGAATGGACAATCCAGAGAAACTGTCAACATTGGGTACACAAGACACAGGTCAGACTGTAGTGAATAAACCTTAGAGAAAACCAAAGGGGAAATCAAGAATGGACAATCCAGAGAAACTGACAACATTGGATACACAAGACACAGGACAGACTGTAGTGAATAAACCTTAGAGAAAACCAAAGGGGAAATCAAGAATGGACAATCCAGAGAAACTGACAACATTGGGTACACAAGACACAGGACAGACTGTAGTGAATAAACCTTAGAGAAAACCAAAGGGGAAATCAAGAATGGAGAATCCAGAGAAACTGACAACATTGGGTACACAAGACACAGGACAGACTGTAGTGAATAAACCTTAGAGAAAACCAAAGGGGAAATCAAGAATGGACAATCCAGAGAAACTGTCAACATTGGGTACACAAGACACATGACAGACTGTAGTGAATAAACCTTAGAGAAAACCAAAGTGGAAATCAAGAATGGACAATCCAGAGAAACTGACAACATTGGGTACACAAGACACAGGACAGACTGTAGTGAATAAACCTTAGAGAAAACCTAAGGGGAAATCAAGAATGGACAATCCAGAGAAACTGTCAACATTGGGTACACAAGACACAGGACAGACTGTAGTGAATAAACCTTAGAGAAAACCAAAGGGGAAATCAAGAATGGAGAATCCAGAGAAACTGGCAACATTGGATACACAAGACACAGGACAGACTGTAGTAAATAAACCTTAGAGAAAACCAAAGGGGAAATCAAGAATGGACAATCCAGAGAAACTGACAACATTGGGTACACAAGACACATGACAGACTGTAGTGAATAAACCTTAGAGAAAACCAAAGGGGAAATCAAGAATGGACAATCCAGAGAAACTGACAACATTGGGTACACAAGACACAGGACAGACTGTAGTGAATAAACCTTAGAGAAAGCCAAAGGGGAAATCAAGAATGGACAATCCAGAGAAACTGGCAACATTGGATACATAAGACACAGGACAGACTGTAGTAAATAAACCTTAGAGAAAACCAAAGGGGAAATCAAGAATGGACAATCCAGAGAAACTGACAACATTGGGTACACAAGACACAGGACAGACTGTAGTGAATAAACCTTAGAGAAAACCAAAGGGGAAATCAAGAATGGACAATCCAGAGAAACTGACAACATTGGGTACACAAGACACAGGACAGACTGTAGTGAATAAACCTTAGAGAAAACCAAAGGGGAAATCAAGAATGGACAATCCAGAGAAACTGACAACATTGGGTACACAAGACACATGACAGACTGTAGTGAATAAACCTTAGAGAAAACCAAAGGGGAAATCAAGAATGGGCAATCCAGAGAAACTGGCAACATTGGATACACAAGACACATGACAGACTGTAGTGAATAAACCTTAGAGAAAGCCAAAGGGGAAATCAAGAATGGACAATCCAGAGAAACTGACAACATTGGGTACACAAGACACATGACAGACTGTAGTGAATAAACCTTAGAGAAAACCAAAGGGGAAATCAAGAATGGACAATCCAGAGAAACTGTCAACATTGGATACACAAGACACAGGACAGACTGTAGTGAATAAACCTTAGAGAAAACCAAAGGGGAAATCAAGAATGGACAATCCAGAGAAACTGTCAACATTGGGTACACAAGACACATGACAGACTGTAGTGAATAAACCTTAGAGAAAACCAAAGGGGAAATCAAGAATGGGCAATCCAGAGAAACTGACAACATTGGGTACACAAGACACAGGACAGACTGTAGTGAATAAACCTTAGAGAAAACCAAAGGGGAAATCAAGAATGGACAATCCAGAGAAACTGACAACATTGGGTACACAAGACACAGGACAGACTGTAGTGAATAAACCTTAGAGAAAACCAAAGGGGAAATCAAGAATGGACAATCCAGAGAAACTGACAACATTGGGTACACAAGACACAGGACAGACTGTAGTGAATAAACCTTAGAGAAAACCAAAGGGGAAATCAAGAATGGACAATCCAGAGAAACTGACAACATTGGGTACACAAGACACAGGACAGACTGTAGTGAATAAACCTTAGAGAAAACCAAAGGGGAAATCAAGAATGGACAATCCAGAGAAACTGACAACATTGGGTACACAAGACACAGGACAGACTGTAGTGAATAAACCTTAGAGAAAACCAAAGGGGAAATCAAGAATGGACAATCCAGAGAAACTGACAACATTGGGTACACAAGACACAGGACAGACTGTAGTGAATAAACCTTAGAGAAAACCAAAGGGGAAATCAAGAATGGACAATCCAGAGAAACTGACAACATTGGGTACACAAGACACATGACAGACTGTAGTAAATAAACCTTAGAGAAAACCAAAGGGGAAATCAAGAATGGACAATCCAGAGAAACTGTCAACATTGGATACACAAGACACAGGACAGACTGTAGTGAATAAACCTTAGAGAAAACCAAAGGGGAAATCAAGAATGGTCAATCCAGAGAAACTGGCAACATTGGATACACAAGACACATGACAGACTGTAGTAAATAAACCTTAGAGAAAACCAAAGGGGAAATCAAGAATGGACAATCCAGAGAAACTGGCAACATTGGGTACACAAGACACAGGACAGACTGTAGTGAATAAACCTTAGAGAAAACCAAAGGGGAAATCAAGAATGGACAATCCAGAGAAACTGACAACATTGGGTACACAAGACACATGACAGACTGTAGTGAATAAACCTTAGAGAAAACCAAAGGGGAAATCAAGAATGGGCAATCCAGAGAAACTGACAACATTGGGTACACAAGACACAGGACAGACTGTAGTGAATAAACCTTAGAGAAAACCAAAGGGGAAATCAAGAATGGGCAATCCAGAGAAACTGACAACATTGGGTACACAAGACACAGGACAGACTGTAGTGAATAAACCTTAGAGAAAACCAAAGGGGAAATCAAGAATGGACAATCCAGAGAAACTGACAACATTGGGTACACAAGACACATGACAGACTGTAGTGAATAAACCTTAGAGAAAACCAAAGGGGAAATCAAGAATGGACAATCCAGAGAAACTGTCAACATTGGGTACACAAGACACAGGACAGACTGTAGTGTATAAACCTTAGAGAAAACCAAAGGGGAAATCAAGAATGGACAATCCAGAGAAACTGACAACATTGGGTACACAAGACACAGGACAGACTGTAGTGAATAAACCTTAGAGAAAACCAAAGTGGAAATCAAGAATGGACAATCCAGAGAAACTGACAACATTGGGTACACAAGACACATGACAGACTGTAGTGAATAAACCTTAGAGAAAACCAAAGTGGAAATCAAGAATGGACAATCCAGAGAAACTGTCAACATTGGGTACACAAGACACATGACAGACTGTAGTGAATAAACCTTAGAGAAAACCAAAGGGGAAATCAAGAATGGACAATCCAGAGAAACTGACAACATTGGGTACACAAGACACAGGTCAGACTGTAGTGAATAAACCTTAGAGAAAACCAAAGGGGAAATCAAGAATGGACAATCCAGAGAAACTGTCAACATTGGGTACACAAGACACAGGTCAGACTGTAGTGAATAAACCTTAGAGAAAACCAAAGGGGAAATCAAGAATGGACAATCCAGAGAAACTGACAACATTGGGTACACAAGACACAGGACAGACTGTAGTAAATAAACCTTAGAGAAAACCAAAGGGGAAATCAAGAATGGACAATCCAGAGAAACTGTCAACATTGGGTACACAAGACACAGGACAGACTGTAGTGAATAAACCTTAGAGAAAACCAAAGGGGAAATCAAGAATGGACAATCCAGAGAAACTGTCAACATTGGATACACAAGACACAGGACAGACTGTAGTGAATAAACCTTAGAGAAAACCAAAGGGGAAATCAAGAATGGACAATCCAGAGAAACTGTCAACATTGGGTACACAAGACACAGGACAGACTGTAGTGAATAAACCTTAGAGAAAACCAAAGGGGAAATCAAGAATGGACAATCCAGAGAAACTGACAACATTGGGTACACAAGACACAGGACAGACTGTAGTGAATAAACCTTAGAGAAAACCAAAGGGGAAATCAAGAATGGACAATCCAGAGAAACTGACAACATTGGATACATAAGACACAGGACAGACTGTAGTGAATAAACCTTAGAGAAAACCAAAGGGGAAATCAAGAATGGACAATCCAGAGAAACTGACAACATTGGGTACACAAGATGAAGACAAACAAAACAAAAACACAACATAATATGTGTTGGACACCACTATGCACAAACAATCACAAATAACATAAAAAAGACATGAGCCCTCCAAAACAGACCATCATTTTCTGACCTTTACTGACCTTGATATATCATATACAACCAGCTAATGTTGTTATTTATAGAAACAGTATTCTTAGCATCGGCCAGCAAGTCCATTATATTGGCAATGGTGGATGGCATCCAGCGTCGACGTTGATTGAAGAATTCTCCAAATCCCTCAGGGGCGTATGTGTAAGCGTCTGAGGCAGCAGCATAGTCTACCCTGTATCCCTGTTGTAACAGTAGAGTACACAGCCATCTGTCCTCACCTAGAACATAGAGTAATGAATTATTATTAGATTATACAGCTAATTCTGACTCACAAGATTAATCCAGCATAGTATAAGAAGACCCTTGAGTGAGCGAGTGATATATAGCTTAACGCCAACTCAGCAATTTTTCACCTATATAATGTCGAGAACAAGTTAATTTTTAATGGGATGATGATGAGATCCGCTTTGTACTAGACCAACATGCTAAGTTGGATTTTTATAGTGCTAGTTCAGTGAAACAACAGTCTGCGGATAAGACATGTCGCTCCACTCGGACACATTAACATGATTCCAAGCCAACCAGTCTTTGCTCTTTCTCCTTAGCGCTGCATACTTAGTGAAGAAGCAACAAATACCAATTCAATAGTCTTTGGTTTGACTCGATCCCACCATCTTACTTTACTTGAGGCGAGCATGCTAATCATTACACCATCAATGTGGTTAGAAGAACCTTTAACATAATTAACTTTGAACTATAGATTGTATTATGGTATTTTCTTGTGATATCTTTATTTCTTGTTTGACACTTTCCTACAGAATTTGTAGTTTTAATTATCAGTTTTTTAAATTTCATTTAAGGGTGTAGGCCTGGGTAACCCCAACATTTTCCCATAGTACAATTTCTTTTAAATTTGCATCATTGAATAGTTATGTCTACATACATTATCTGCCAAAGTTTCAAGAAATTTCACTGTGCCGTTTTCTCCATAGCACACCCTAAACATAGCAATTGTGGGGGTATTCTTGATGCCAGATGGTAATACTAGTTTCAGAAGCTTCTAATAGATATACACATTTATTTCTGGTTGAAAGGGAATATTTTGGCTTTAATACACTTGATAGTGTTATTGTTGAATTATTTGGAGATAATCATGTGCAAAGCAGTTGAACTTGGAAAAAAGGGGGATTCCATGAGATACCAATCTGGTACATTTTTGTATTAAAAATCTGATTAAAAAAATTTCTGTTGATTAATTTCCACCAAAAAATGTCACATTAACGAATATACATATAGACATCAATGCACCAAATTTTACAAACTTTTACCATCAGAATTTTAAAATATTTAAAATTATGTTTTTCATGGATGGCACCAAGAAAACATGAAATTGTCGAGGAAAGTTATTACACACTCGTCCTTTGATGTTTCTTTATTTGTGAGATAAAAAAAAACAATAACAAAAAGCTTTTGAATTCTCATATTTGACATAGTGGATGTCCAAATTACCAAGTTACTGCATTTGTCTTTTTTTATTTTCAGGTCAGTTGTGGAAAGGGGGGGGGGAGGGGGTTTGAGGATGACTCTACTTGATTAATTCATTTAAAAAAAAACAGACAGCCACCCAGCTGTATCGTTAAATTCCTTCAAATTCTGTCTTCCAGTTGTTTCATTTGGTTCTGGTTATCCTTTAGTTGTCTTTGGTATAGATTTTTTGAGTGAAAAAGGGGGGGGGGAGAGAGAGAGGATTAGATATTACATTTTTTCCCCAAACATAGCTTTCCATTTTTTTACTGCCATAAAATTAATTTACACCAGGGTATATCAATCTTATTAGCAATAAGATATAAAAAGAAAAGGAGCACAGCTATGGAAAGGTAAGAGGAAAAGGAGTCATTTTTTTTAAACTGCCCATATCCAATATAAACAATCTGTGTTGCCATGAAGCTTGGAATTGAGTGGGGATTTTCAAATGCACAGATGACCATACATTTGAGAAGACAATGACAATAGAGTTGTCTCCCATACCCCAGGCCTACACCCTTAAATAACAATGAAAGCATTTATATCTGAAATAGTGTGCACGTTGTGTTTCTGGCATAATCTTCATCAGGTACACCCAAAAGATTGGAAAGTATCTAAAAGTCTTTGGGGGCAAGATAGTGGAAGGGCCTAGCCAAGATATCCAAAATTGGGAAGTTAACCTTTGTTAAAGACTTGGTCATTTTAATTTTTAAATTAGACATACCTTGGTCATACATGAGATGGTGTGAAGCCTCTGTTGGTTTGATGGTGTACTTTCTCATGATATTATCATCCATTAAAGCGGATCCACGGAACAAGCTAAAACAACCAGGACTACACAACACACAACCAAGGACATGCTCTGTTGATTTCTGCAACCAATGGGCAACCGCATACTCAAACTTCTGATACCATACCATAGGACCTAGAATTGTTTTAGAGTGAGTGAGTGATTGTTGTTTAATGCCAACTCAGCAATTTTTCAGCAATATCATGGCGAGAACGAGCTAATCTTAAATGAAATGATTTATGATGATGAGGTCTGCTTTGTACTAGATGAACACACTTAGTTGGATTTTAAGAGTGCTATCTCTCTGAAACAACAGTCTGTGGACAGACATGTCACCCCACTCAGATGAACACTTTATCTTGATTACGAGCCAACCAGTGTTTGCTCTTTCTCCTTAATGCTGTGTACTTAGCGGAGAGGCAACAAAGACCAATTTTATAGTCTTTGGTTTGACCCTACCGGGTCTCGAACCCACAATCTAGGCAAGCACGCTAATCATTACACCACCGACGTGGTTGTCATTTTACAAGAACTGAAGTATGTATGTTACAGGGATTGAACGGGATAAATAATTTGCATAATACAACTGATTTCATTATAAGTAGATTGGGCTGTAACATGAACTATTTCTACCTTTGCCTATAGGATGGATACGACCACAGGCTGCTCCTAATTCTTCATTCTTCTTCATCCTGTCAATCAACAGCCTGACAGCCTTCGGTGTGAAATCTACATCTCCATCTAAGGCAAGAATAAACGTGTTCTCTGCCTGTAAATAAGTACAATAATAATAGATAAATGATAGTCATGTTTATAGGTAAAGAACAGTCATACTTCAAGGAAATTATTATACTTCATGAAAAAATAAATATTCTGCAATATCACCCTCAGATTAATATCACCCTCTGAGTAATATCACCCTCTCGAACCGAATATTGCAGAATCCAGGAAATATCACCCTCTCGACTCGGAACATTGGCGAATCCAGGAAATATCATCCTCTCGACTCGGAACATTGCCGAATCCAGAATATATCACCCTCTATGTCTGAGTTATGCCAATTACTCTAAAAAGAGTGCAGTTTCTTCTGCATTATGTGTAATGACATACTGAGGAAAATTCACGGTGACAAAATACTGTTACAATATATATATATTTCTATTCACTACCATTAGAATGTCATTCAGTATAATAATAAAAATATGCTACCTTTGGTGGTAGATGACCACACTTCATTGTGTTGCCTGTCCTTCTTTGATTTATGGATTCTGATTACCCTTTTGGTATCTTCAAACTCTTCCTATAGCAAGAGAACAGTCATGTTTACAGGTAAAGAACAGTCATGTTTACAGTAAAGAACAGTCATGTTTACAGGTAAAGAATAGTCATGTTTACAGTAACGAACAGTCATGTTTACAGGTAAAGAACAGTCATGTTTACAGCTGAATAACAGTCACGTTTACAGGTAAAGAACAGTCATGTTTACAGCTGAATAACAGTCATGTTTACAGGTAAATAACAGTCATTTTTACAGGTAAATAACAGTCATGTTTACAGGTAAAGAACAGTCATGTCTACAGTAAAGAACAGTCATGTTTACAGGTAAAGAACAGTCATGTTTACAGGTAAAGAACAGTCATGTTTACAGGTAAAGAACAGTCATGTTTACAGTAAAGAACAGTCATGTTTCAGGTAAAGAAATCATGTTTACAGTAAAGAACAGTCATGTTTACAGGTAAAGAACAGTCATGCTTACAGTAAATAACAGTCATGTTTACAGTAAAGAACAGTCATGTTTACAGGTAAATAACATTCAGGTTTACAGTAAAGAACAGTCATGTTTACAGGTGAATAACATTTAGGTTTACACTGATAAATATGAAAGAAATAATAGCAGAAAAGTCTCCATTGAGTCTGCATAGGTCAGCTGGTTATTGTTGTAGCTATAGCTGACCTGTGTCTACACAAACTCTACATGAACGAGTGTGATGATTTTCTAAAGCACCAAATATGATAAGAAGCCCTTATTCATCAATCTTTGTTACTTAGTAACAATTTATTTTTCATACTCTTGAATTGATCCCCCCTAAAAAAATAAGGGTTAGGGGGATATGGTATTTAATGCCACTTTCAACAATATTTCAGTATCGTGGCAGTCAATTTTACTGGTGGAGGAAAGCAGAGTACCCCCCACAGAAAACCACCGACCTGGCACAAGTCACTAAACTTTATTACATAATGTTGTATCAACTACACCTCGTCATCAGCGGGATTCAAACTCACAACTTTAGTGGTGATAGGCACTGATTGCACAGGTAGTTGTAAATCCAAGTACCATACAATCATGGCCACAACCCCACCCCTCCCCCAAATAAAAGCCCTTTTCAAAATTTGGACATAAAGATAAACCTAACTCAACCTTACCCTGTATAACACTTCATCATCTAACATATCAAATATCTGACTTTTGCCAACTCTACCACCTAAATTATAATTCCACGTAGCTAATTCAGAAATATTGTTCTCCTCCAATGCCGTTAATACCCTCTCTTGACACTCCTTAACTATACGATACCCCAACAAGTAGTACATATACATCACCTACAAGAAAACAATGTAAGAAAATGATGCATTGTGGGCTACTATACAACAGGGTTATTGCACTAATATTCCTCAATATTAGTGCAATAACCATTTTATAATATAGTACCAAATATTTCAGTCTGTGACAATTACATTTCACCATATTTCTTTGCAAAATGTGTTCAATATAATTCCGCCATTTTGTTTAGCTCTCATCTGCTTGCGTGCAAATATCATTTTACTCGGAACTTTGTGTACCAAACTTTAAGGAGAAAGAATGGAACGCAATATCGGTCAAGATGCAATATTTTTAATTCATTCGGGATTGCTCTACTTTTATGTATATTTATGAAGGAAGACTAGTCAAAATATCAGAAAATATTGCATTTTTATTTTACAAAGAAATCTACATGAAATACTTGATACTATATCATAAAACAATTTATCAAATAATCAGCACTGATATCATATGTTTTACATATGCGTAACGAGTGGAAGTAAACTAGCCATTAATTCACAGCCCATGCTAATTCGTACGAGGAAGACTTCATACAGGGGGCTCTCTTTATTTCCATATGTGTAACGATCAGAAGTAATCTAGCCATTAATTCACAGTTCAGGCTATTTCATGCGAGGAAGACTTCATACAGGGGGCTCTCATTTTTTTTGCATATGTGTAACGAGAGGAAGTAAACTAGCCATTAATTCACAGCCCAGGCTTATTCGTACGATGCAGACATCATACATGGGCTTCTGAAGAAAAACAAAAATGAGCTAGCCCGATCCTTTAATTTCACCTTCTCCTATATAGATGATGTCCTTTCACTTAATAATTGTAAGTTTGGTGATTTTGTTGATTGCATCTATCCCATTGAGCTTGAAATAAAGGATACAACAGATACAGCTTGGTTTGCTTCATACTTTGACCTACACCTCGAAATTGACGAGGGCCGGTTGAAAACGAAACTGTACAACAACAAAAATTATTTCAATTTTCCCATTGTGAATTTCCATTTCCAGAGGGTTGATGATGCTACTGAACCAAGGGTTCCTAGAGGCTAAGTTGAAGTCATAACTTGGAAAGTTTTAAGGTTGTCACCATGACTTGGTTAACAATCATTGATAGAAAACCATGGGGAAATTCGCATTATCTTCACATCAAGGGGCAATAACTCCAGAATGAATCAAGTGTTAATCCAAATTTTAACTTGAGCTGCCTTCTATTGTCCATGACCTAATCAGCTGATGCTAAAAAATGCCTAAAATATTCTATCAATAATAAAAAATTATTCACCTGCCAAAAATTTTAAATCCATGGACAATTCAGCCATTCAAAATTAAACACTTTTTTTATTTGGTTTGAAAATTGTTTTTTGTAGTATTCGAGATTCTCGATTAGTTTTCAATATTCAAAGCGTTAGTGTTAGCGTTACGGTATTTAATGCCACTTTCAACAATATATCAGTTATATCATGGCAATCAGTTCTACTGGTGGAGGAAACAAACTTTATCACATAATGTTGTATCGAGTACACCTCGCCTGAGCTGGATTAGAACTCAATATTTAAATGATAATAACAATAATGATCAATTCCACCCACCTGTGACCATCGCTTCCTGTGTCTGATTTTGTTTTTGTCTTTCAGATGAACATACATCATGTTCTCACCAGGCATGTCAAACACTAACTGAGCACCATAAGGTGACGGAATTTTCACCGGGGGTGCTAGTTTGATCTCTTTATGATGAATTGCACTGTAAGAAAAAAAGAGATAGATAATGTACATCTATTATAGGGTTAGAGTTAGGGTTATGGTGTTTAATGCCACTTTCCAATAACATTTCAGTTACTGTAAACCAACTTATTTTCGCAGCTATTATGTTTCGCGTTTTTCTGCTTCAAGACAGTTTCGCAAAGATTTAATTCCACAATAACCAAAATACTAAAAGTTCAAATTTTTCGTGGTATGACTTTGGTCTACATCGCCGCCAACATCGTTTTTTTTAATAACAAGAGTTGTCTTTCGTAATATATTAATGATCGTTCGATTGATATACCCCATTGATTTCGTGAACACTTTTTATTAGTCCCAATGTATAAATTGTTACTCGGGAAGTATGATGAGGAGGTGTTAAATTACGTGCATAAATTGAGAAAATCTGGCAAATAGGCAAATTCTTATCGCTGGTGCT
This sequence comes from Bathymodiolus brooksi, assembly GCA_963680875.1. Classification (NCBI taxonomy): domain Eukaryota; kingdom Metazoa; phylum Mollusca; class Bivalvia; order Mytilida; family Modiolidae; genus Bathymodiolus; species Bathymodiolus brooksi. The sequence goes on from OY804584.1 coordinate 25,557,595, forward strand.
AAAGGAATTTTGCAACAGAAAGCCAAAAATTTATTGCGGTATAATTACTACATAATTAAGAGTGTATATTGTTGTCCAGTTTTTGTCATCATATAATAAATTTGTCACCTGTGCTATTTTTTCAAAAAACGAAAAAAAGTTTATATTATAGAACATGATAGACCAAGATGTCATAATGTTGTAGTTGATCTCGTTTGTTTTTGCAATGATTATCCGATTATCCCCGTTGATTAATAGTTTCAATTATCAACGTACTTATAGGTGACAGCAATAATTGATTTTATAATCCCAGCTGTTTATTACAATCAAATGCTTTTAATTACCTGTCAACATTATGCTCATGGCACTTTATACTACAATATACATGTATAATTATAAAACCTGTTTTGAACACATTTCGATAACTTTCTTCACTTATAATTATATTTGCCAACGCGTAACTTTATATATTTTAATGCAGAAATATAATATTATTACCAAGAATAAATATGTAATACTGTGGAACGAAATCCTGTATATACCATATATAATGAAGTATAACACTTACTAGTACTCTGCATTAAATCAATTGTCAGTATCTTACAAACAAAGTTCTTTTGAAAATTAATTATGTTAATTTACATGACCCCCCAAATTTAACTACGTATACATGACTTTGTGTTGTCTAACGGATATCGATCTATACCAGAAAATACATTACGCTATATGGTGTTTCTTACACACTTTAGACCGACTTGTTCGCGTATATAAACTTTTGTACTCTACCGCGAAAGTCACAAAGGTTTATAGAACGCGAACAAAAGTTGGTTTACAGTATATCGTGGTGGTCAGTTTTATTGGTGGAGGTAACCAAAGAGCTTGGAGAAAATCACCCACCTGTCGTAAGTCACTGACAAACTTAATCATATAATGTTGTATCGAGTACACCTCGTCTGATATACAGATATTTCCTAACCAAGCTGACGACTGTAGAATTTTTGTAGCGATGAATTCAACCTAGGAGCAATTTAGCCTTGTGTGAGCAGCTTTTGCATCAGTAGCTGAGCTCTGTCCTGAAAATAACTGTACTAACCTACCATCTTAATGAAATGATGCAGTCATTTATGGGGGGCATGGTGCTTAATGCCTATTTTAACAATATTTCAGTTATATCGTGGCGGTCAGTTTTATTGGTGGAGGAAACCAGAGTACCAGGAGAAAACCACCCACCTGTCATAAGTCACTGACAAACTTTATCACATAATATTGTATGGAGTACACCTCACTATGAACGGGGTTCAAACTCACAACTTTAGTGGTGTTAGGTACTGATTGTACAGGTAGTTGTAAATCCAACTACTATACGATCAAGACCAGGACAGTCCCCCCTTCCACCAACATGTGAAACTTGAATCTAAATAAATATCTTACTTAGCAGCTTCTTGCATCACTTCTATAAATAACTTTACAAAATTGTTTGGAACTCTCTCCTCATCATCATCAAATTCAAATGCATCGTCAAACAAAATATGTGCTAAAATATTAAATGTTTATACATGTATACCAGTAAAATAAATCACATGAATAAGTCAGACATTGCTGTTTACTAACCAAATATACAAACATAGATATCAAATTTCATGCACAAGACACGTTTCTGGTACGCTAAAAATTGGAAAGCCAAATAATTTAAAGTGAGACATCGTTGTTTACTAACCAAACTAATTCTTTCGACATTTTGAACCAAATATTTGTTTCTACTTCACTACAAGCACCAAAAGAGAGGTAAACAGTATATTCAGAAGGTATGATTGATTTGATTTTTGGTGTTTAACACCATTTTCAGCAATATTTTAGCTATATCATAGCAACCAGTTTTAGTGGTGGAAGAAGCTGGAGTGCCCAGAAAGAACCATCGACCATGGGCAAGCAACTGGTAAACTTTATCACTTCCGGCAGCGAGTCGAGTGCACCTTTTTTTTACAAAGCCGGACGCGACCCCATGCCGTATTGGTTATAGGCTTGTATGAGTTGTTAGATAATCCAACTACCTAACTCATTGAACCACTAGTACTGTATAAAAAAAATTTGGAAGGTATGTAAATGATACCAAAAAACAAATAAACTTTAAAGTGTTCATAGGATTAATATATTTTACAAACTCCTTTTTAAAAGCTAGTATAATACAACCCTCCTCCCTGCTAGTATAATACAACCCTCCTCCCTCCATTCCCACCCTTATATTTCTATGCAGTTGAAAACCTAGAAATAAAAATAATATGTTATCATCTATGTCTTAATTACCTTGAAATTCATAATACTCAAAATCTTCTGGGTCAAGGTTACCATCAGGGTTTTCCATCCTCTCCATTTCAACAGCCTGCTTCCTAATAAACTGGTCATGGTCAACTCTGAAAGGTAATACACAATTATAACATACTGGGCATCCAACAGTTATATGTATGTTAGTAAACAAACATAGATGATTATCAAACACAAGACACCAGAAAAAGGTAATATACTTCAGTTAAAATTAATCATTGGGAGTGGGTGATTGTTGTTTAATGCCAACTCAACAATTTTTCAGCTATATCATAGTGAGAACAAGTTAATTTTCAATGGAATGCAGTTGAGGTCAGTTTTGTACTAGACCAATACGCTTAGTTGGATATTCATAGTACAAGTTCACTAAAACAACAGTTCGTGGATAGACATGCTGCCCCACTCAGACACATTATCCTGATACTTAGCCAACCCATCTTTGCTCTTTCTCCTTCATGCAGATGTTAGTGTCTCAACAAAGAAAAAAAACCAGATAACAATAACCCCCATCTGAATTCTTACGATAAACACCAATAAATAATATACCCATCCAATTAACAGGTTATATAAGCTAAATTTATGTCATCACATGTTATGTCCTTGTAAGCTAAATTTATGTCATCACATGTTATGTCCATATAAGCTAAATGTATGTCATCACATGGTATGTCCTTGTAAGCTAAATTTATGTCATCACATGTTATGATGTCCTTGTAAGCTAAATTTATGTCATCACATGTTATGTCCTTGTAAGCTAAATTTATGTCATCACATGTTAAGTCCTTGTAAGCTAAATTTATGTCATCACATGTTATGTCCATATAAGCTAAATTTATGTCATCACATGTTATGTCCTTGTAAGCTAAATTTATGTCATCACATGTTATGTCCTTGTAAGCTAAATTTATGTCATCACATGTTATGTCCATATAAGCTAAATTTATGTCATCACATGTTATGTCCTTGTAAGCTAAATTTATGTCATCACATGTTATGTCCTTGTAAGCTAAATTTATGTCATCACATGTTATGTCCATGTAAGCTAAATTTATGTCATCACATGTTTTATGTTCTTGTAAACTAAAGGTATGTCATCACATGTTTTATGTTCTTGTAAACTAAATGTATGTCATCACATGTTTTATGTTCTTGTAAACTAAATGTATGTCATCACATGTTTTATGTTCTTGTAAACTAAATGTATGTCATCACATGTTTTATGTTCTTGTAAACTAAAGGTATGTCATCACAGGTTTTATGTTCTTGTAAACTAAATGTATGTCATCACATGTTTTATGTCCTTGTAAGCTAAATTTATGTCATCACATGTTATGTCCATGTAAGCTAAATTTATGTCATCACATGTTTTATGTTCTTGTAAACTAAAGGTATGTCATCACATGTTTTATGTTCTTGTAAACTAAATGTATGTCATCACATGTTTTATGTTCTTGTAAACTAAATGTATGTCATCACATGTTTTATGTTCTTGTAAACTAAATGTATGTCATCACATGTTTTATGTTCTTGCAACCTAAATGTATGTCATCACATGTTTTATGTTCTTGTAAGCTAAATCTATGTCATTACTGGTGTTATGTTCTTGTAAGACAAAAGTATGTCATCACATGTTTTATGTCCTTGTAAGCTAAATGTATGTCATCACATGTTTTATGTCCTTGTAAGCTAAATCTATGTTTATCACAGATTTTATGTTTTTGGAAACCAAATGTATTTCATTACAGGTTTTATGTTCTTGTAAACTAAATGTATGTCATCACATGTTTTATGTTCTTGTAAGCTAAATGTATGTCATTACAGGTTTTATGTTCTTGTAAGCTAAATCCATGCTAAAACTTTTTGTAAGCTAAATTATCATTAGAGTGAGTGAGTGAGATTGTTTTAATGCCAACTCAGTAATTTTTCCGCTATATTAAGGTAGTTTGGAATGAAATGATGACGAGGTTCGCTTTGTACTAGACCAACATGCTTAGTTGGATTTTTATAGTGCTACCTCACTGAAACAACAGTCAGTGGATAGACTAAGACATGATGCCCCATTTGGAAACATTATCCTGATTCCGAGCCAACCAGTATTTGTTCTTTCTCCTTAATGCTGCATGCTTAGTGGAGAAGTAAAAAAATAGCAATTTCATAGTCATTGGCTTGATCCAATCGGGTCTCTAATCCACGATCTACCACGCTCGAGGTGAGCATGCTAACCATTACGCCACTGATGAGGTTATGTCATTAGACATTGTATTTAAATGTATATATTAAACAACTAATTTAAATGTGAAAATAATGTCTTCTTCATTTTCATATTTACCTGTATAATGACTTTAATAATTGAACCATTTCTAGTCGGTTTTCATGCCACATAGTAGCACATGCATAAATCATTGGTGGTATCTTTTTCAGTTTTGATCGGTCTTCTGTTTCAGGGCGCATGGATTCATCAGAAGTCAACCTATTGTAAAATATCTGATATTATCCTAAAGCATATTTAATGCATTAATTGAAAAAAAATAAAAAAAATTCAAAATCCAGTATCAAAATCGTAGGAAGAGGCAAAAACCCCTCACACACGTGACCGCTTATTTTCCTGGCTTGGTACAGGCACTTCAAAAAAAAATAGCGGGTTTATCAGATAAACAAGTACTGTACACAATTAATGAATATCACACATTTTATACTCTAAATATAAACGTTAGAGAACACCGAATGGGCAACCAAAGTACCCTCTAAATATAAATGTTAGAGAACACCGAATGGACAACCAAAGTACCCTCTAAATATAAATGTTAGAGAACACCGAATGGGCAACCAAAGTACCCTCCAAATATAAACATTAGAGAACATCGAATGGGCAACCAAAGTACACTCTAAATATAAACGTTAGAGAACACCGAATGGGCAACCAAAGTACCCTCTAAATATAAACGTTTGAGAACACAGAATAGGCAACCAAAGTACCCTCTAAATATAAACGTTAGAGAACACCGAATGGGCAACCAAAGTACCCTCTAAATATAAAAATTAGAGAACACCGAATGGGCAACCAAAGTACCCTCTAAATATAAATGTTAGAGAACACAGAATGGGCAACCAAAGTACCCTCTAAATATAAACGTTAGAGAACACCGAATTGGCAACCAAAGTACCCTCTAAATATAAACGTTAGAGAACACCGAATGGGCAACCAAAGTACCTTCTAAATATAAATGTTAGAGAACACAGAATGGGCAACCAAAGTATCCTCTAAATATAAATGTTAGAGAACACTGAATGGGCAACCAAAGTACCCTCTAAATATAAACGTTAGAGAACACCGATTGGGCAACCAAAGTACCCTCTAAATATAAACGTTAGAGAACACCGAATGGGCAACCAAAGTACCCTCTAAATATAAACGTTAGAGAACACCGAATGGGCAACCAAAGTACCCTCTAAATATAAACGTCAGAGAACACCGAATGGGCAACCAAAGTACCCTCTAAATATAAATGTTAGAAAACACCGAATGGGCAACCAAAGTACCCTCTAAATATAAACGTTAGAGAACACCGAATGGGCAACCAAAGTACCCTCTAAATATAAACGTTAGAGAACACCGAATGGGCAACCAAAGTACCCTCTAAATATAAACGTTAGAGAACACTGAATAGGCAACCAAAGTACCCTCTAAATATAAACGTTAGAGAACACCGAATGGGCAACAAAGTACCCTCTAAATATAAATGTTAGAGAACACCGAATGGGCAACCAAAGTACCCTCTAAATATAAACGTTTGAGAACACTGAATGGACAACCAAAGTACCCTCTAAATATAAACGTTAGAGAATACCGAATGGGCAACCAAAGTATCCTCTAAATATAAATGTTAGAGAACTAGAGAACACCGAATGGGCAACCAAAGTACCCTCTAAATATAAACGTTAGAGAACACCGAATGGGCAACCAAAGTACCCTCTAAATATAAACGTTAGAGAACACAGAATGGGCAACCAAAGTACCCTCTAAATATAAATATTAGAGAACACCGAATGGGCAACCAAAGTACCCTCTAAATATAAACGTTAGAGAACACTGAATGGGCAACCAAAGTACCCTCTAAATATAAATGTTAGAGAACACTGAATGGGCAACCAAAGTACCCTCTAAATATAAACGTTAGAGAACACCGAATGGGCAACCAAAGTACCCTCTAAATATAAACGTTAGAGAACATCGAATGGGCAATCAAAGTACCTTCTAAATATAAATGTTAGAGAACACTGAATGGGCAACCAATGTACCCTCTAAATATAAATGTTAGAGAACACCGAATGGGCAATCAAAGTACCCTCTAAATATAAACGTTAGAGAACACCGAATGGACAACCAAAGTACCCTCTAAATATAAACGTTAGAGAACACCGAATGGGCAACCAAAGTACCCTCTAAATATAAACATTAGAGAACACCAAATGGGCAACCAAAGTACCCTCTAAATATAAATGTTAGAGAACACAGAATGGGCAACCAAAGTACCCTCTAAATATAAATGTTAGAGAACACTGAATGGGCAACCAAAGTAACCTCTAAATATAAATGTTAGAGAACACTGAATGGGCAACCAAAGTACCCTCTAAATATAAACGTTAGAGAACACTGAATGGGCAACCAAAGTACCCTCTAAATATAAATGTTAGAGAACATCGAATGGGCAACCAAAGTACCCTCTAAATATAAACATTAGAGAACACTGAATGGGCAACCAAAGTACCCTCTAAATATAAACGTTAGAGAACACCGAATGGACAACCAAAGTACCCTCTAAATATAAATGTTAGAGAACACAGAATGGGCAACCAAAGTACCCTTTAAATATAAACGTTAGAGAACACAGAATGGGCAACCAAAGTACCCTCTAAATATAAATGTTAGAGAACACAGAATGGGCAACCAAAAGTACCCTCTAAATATAAACGTTAGAGAACACCGAATGGGCAACCAAAGTACCCTCCAAATATAAACATTAGAGAACATCGAATGGGCAACCAAAGTACACTCTAAATATAAACGTTAGAGAACACCGAATGGGCAACCAAAGTACCCTCTAAATATAAACGTTTGAGAACACAGAATAGGCAACCAAAGTACCCTCTAAATATAAACGTTAGAGAACACCGAATGGGCAACCAAAGTACCCTCTAAATATAAAAATTAGAGAACACCGAATGGGCAACCAAAGTACCCTCTAAATATAAATGTTAGAGAACACAGAATGGGCAACCAAAGTACCCTCTAAATATAAACGTTAGAGAACACCGAATTGGCAACCAAAGTACCCTCTAAATATAAACGTTAGAGAACACCGAATGGGCAACCAAAGTACCTTCTAAATATAAATGTTAGAGAACACAGAATGGGCAACCAAAGTATCCTCTAAATATAAATGTTAGAGAACACTGAATGGGCAACCAAAGTACCCTCTAAATATAAACGTTAGAGAACACCGATTGGGCAACCAAAGTACCCTCTAAATATAAACGTTAGAGAACACCGAATGGGCAACCAAAGTACCCTCTAAATATAAACGTTAGAGAACACCGAATGGGCAACCAAAGTACCCTCTAAATATAAACGTCAGAGAACACCGAATGGGCAACCAAAGTACCCTCTAAATATAAATGTTAGAAAACACCGAATGGGCAACCAAAGTACCCTCTAAATATAAACGTTAGAGAACACCGAATGGGCAACCAAAGTACCCTCTAAATATAAACGTTAGAGAACACCGAATGGGCAACCAAAGTACCCTCTAAATATAAACGTTAGAGAACACTGAATAGGCAACCAAAGTACCCTCTAAATATAAACGTTAGAGAACACCGAATGGGCAACAAAGTACCCTCTAAATATAAATGTTAGAGAACACCGAATGGGCAACCAAAGTACCCTCTAAATATAAACGTTTGAGAACACTGAATGGACAACCAAAGTACCCTCTAAATATAAACGTTAGAGAATACCGAATGGGCAACCAAAGTATCCTCTAAATATAAATGTTAGAGAACTAGAGAACACCGAATGGGCAACCAAAGTACCCTCTAAATATAAACGTTAGAGAACACCGAATGGGCAACCAAAGTACCCTCTAAATATAAACGTTAGAGAACACAGAATGGGCAACCAAAGTACCCTCTAAATATAAATATTAGAGAACACCGAATGGGCAACCAAAGTACCCTCTAAATATAAACGTTAGAGAACACTGAATGGGCAACCAAAGTACCCTCTAAATATAAATGTTAGAGAACACTGAATGGGCAACCAAAGTACCCTCTAAATATAAACGTTAGAGAACACCGAATGGGCAACCAAAGTACCCTCTAAATATAAACGTTAGAGAACATCGAATGGGCAATCAAAGTACCTTCTAAATATAAATGTTAGAGAACACTGAATGGGCAACCAATGTACCCTCTAAATATAAATGTTAGAGAACACCGAATGGGCAATCAAAGTACCCTCTAAATATAAACGTTAGAGAACACCGAATGGACAACCAAAGTACCCTCTAAATATAAACGTTAGAGAACACCGAATGGGCAACCAAAGTACCCTCTAAATATAAACATTAGAGAACACCAAATGGGCAACCAAAGTACCCTCTAAATATAAATGTTAGAGAACACAGAATGGGCAACCAAAGTACCCTCTAAATATAAATGTTAGAGAACACTGAATGGGCAACCAAAGTAACCTCTAAATATAAATGTTAGAGAACACTGAATGGGCAACCAAAGTACCCTCTAAATATAAACGTTAGAGAACACTGAATGGGCAACCAAAGTACCCTCTAAATATAAATGTTAGAGAACATCGAATGGGCAACCAAAGTACCCTCTAAATATAAACATTAGAGAACACTGAATGGGCAACCAAAGTACCCTCTAAATATAAACGTTAGAGAACACCGAATGGACAACCAAAGTACCCTCTAAATATAAATGTTAGAGAACACAGAATGGGCAACCAAAGTACCCTTTAAATATAAACGTTAGAGAACACAGAATGGGCAACCAAAGTACCCTCTAAATATAAATGTTAGAGAACACAGAATGGGCAACCAAAAGTACCCTCTAAATATAAACGTTAGAGAACACAGAATGGGCAACCAAAGTACCCTCTAAATATAAACGTTAGAGAACATCGAATGGGCAACCAAAGTACCCTCTAAATATAAACGTTAGAGAACACCGAATGGGCAACCAAAGTACCCTCTAAATATAAACGTTAGAGAACACTGAATGGGCAACCAAAGTACCCTCTAAATATAAACGTTAGAGAACACTGAATGGGCAACCAAAGTACCCTCTAAATATAAACGTTAGAGAACACAGAATGGGCAACCAAAGTACCCTCTAAATATAAATGTTAGAGAACACTGAATGGACAACCAAAGTACCCTCTAAATATAAACGTTAGAGAACACCGAATGGGCAACCAAAGTATCCTCTAAATATAAACGTTAGAGAACACCGAATGGGCAACCAAAGTACCCTCTAAATATAAACATTAGAGAACACCGAATGGGCAACCAAAGTATCCTCTAAATATAAACGTTAGAGAACACCGAATGGACAACCAAAGTATCCTCTAAATATAAACGTTAGAGAACACCGAATGGGCAACCAAAGTATCCTCTAAATATAAACGTTAGAGAACACCGAATGGGCAACCAAAGTATCCTCTAAATATAAACGTTAGAGAACACAGAATGGGCAACCAAAGTATCCTCTAAATATAAACGTTAGAGAACACCGAATGGGCAACCAAAGTACCCTCTAAATATAAACATTAGAGAACACCGAATGGGCAACCAAAGTACCCTCTAAATATAAACGTTAGAGAACACCGAATGGGCAACCAAAGTACCCTCTAAATATAAACGTTAGAGAACACTGAATAGGCAACCAAAGTACCCTCTAAATATAAACATTAGAGAACACCGAATGGGCAACCAAAGTACCCTCTAAATATAAATGTTAGAGAACACCGAATGGGCAACCGAAGTACCCTCTAAATATAAACGTTAGAGAACACTGAAGGGACAACCAAAGTACCCTCTAAATATAAACATTAGAGAATACCGAATGGGCAACCAAAGTACCCTCTAAATATAAATGTTAGAGAACTAGAGAACACTGAATGGGCAACCAAAGTACCCTCTAAATATAAACGTTAGAGAACACCGAATGGGCAACCAAAGTACCCTCTAAATATAAACGTTAGAGAACACCGAATGGGCAACCAAAGTACCCTCTAAATATAAATGTTAGAGAACACCGAATGGGCAACCAAAGTACCCTCTAAATATAAACGTTAGAGAACACTGAATGGGCAACCAAAGTACCCTCTAAATATAAATGTTAGAGAACACTGAATGGGCAACCAAAGTACCCTCTAAATATAAACGTTAGAGAACACCGAATGGGCAACCAAAGTACCCTCTAAATATAAATGCTAGAGAACATCGAATGGGCAACCAAAGTACCTTCTTAATATAAATGTTAGAGAACACTGAATGGGCAACCAATGTACCCTCTAAATATAAATGTTAGAGAACACTGAATGGGCAATCAAAGTACCCTCTAAATATAAACGTTAGAGAACACCGAATGGGCAATCAAAGTACCCTCTAAATATAAACGTTAGAGAACACCGAATGGCCAACCAAAGTACCCTCTAAATATAAACATTAGAGAACACCGAATGGGCAACCAAAGTACCCTCTAAATATAAACGTTAGAGAACACAGAATGGGCAACCAAAGTACCCTATAAATATAAATGTTAGAGAACACCGAATGGGCAACCAAAGTAACCTCTAAATATAAATGTTAGAGAACACTGAATGGGCAACCAAAGTACCCTTTAAATATAAACGTTAGAGAACACTGAATGGGCAACCAAAGTACCCTCTAAATATAAATGTTAGAGAACACTGAATGGGCAACCAAAGTAACCTCTAAATATAAATGTTAGAGAACACTGAATGGGCAACCAAAGTACCCTTTAAATATAAACGTTAGAGAACACTGAATGGGCAACCAAAGTACCCTCTAAATATAAATGTTAGAGAACATCGAATGGGCAACCAAAGTACCCTCTAAATATAAACATTAGAGAACACCGAATGGGCAACCAAAGTACCCTCTAAATATAAACGTTAGAGAACACCGAATGGGCAACCAAAGTACCCTCTAAATATAAACGTTAGAGAACACAGAATGGGCAACCAAAGTACCCTTTAAATATAAACGTTAGAGAACACCGAATGGGCAACCAAAGTACCCTCTAAATATAAACATTAGAGAACACCGAATGGGCAACCAAAGTACCCTCTAAATATAAACGTTAGAGAACACCGAATGGGCAACCAAAGTACCCTCTAAATATAAACGTTAGAGAACACCGAATAGGCAACCAAAGTACCCTCTAAATATAAACGTTAGAGAACACCGAATGGGCAACAAAGTACCCTCTAAATATAAATGTTAGAGAACACCGAATGGGCAACCAAAGTACCCTCTAAATATAAACGTTAGAGAACACTGAATGGACAACCAAAGTACCCTCTAAATATAAACGTTAGAGAATACCGAATGGGCAACCAAAGTACCCTCTAAATATAAATGTTAGAGAACTAGAGAACACTGAATGGGCAACCAAAGTACCCTCTAAATATAAACGTTAGAGAACACCGAATGGGCAACCAAAGTACCCTCTAAATATAAACGTTAGAGAACACCGAATGGGCAACCAAAGTACCCTCTAAATATAAATGTTAGAGAACACCGAATGGGCAACCAAAGTATCCTCTAAATATAAATGTTAGAGAACACTGAATGGGCAACCAAAGTACCCTCTAAATATAAACGTTAGAGAACACCGAATGGGCAACCAAAGTACCCTCTAAATATAAATGCTAGAGAACATCGAATGGGCAACCAAAGTACCTTCTTAATATAAATGTTAGAGAACACTGAATGGGCAACCAATGTACCCTCTAAATATAAATGTTAGAGAACACTGAATGGGCAATCAAAGTACCCTCTAAATATAAACGTTAGAGAACACCGAATGGGCAATCAAAGTACCCTCTAAATATAAACGTTAGAGAACACCGAATGGCCAACCAAAGTACCCTCTAAATATAAACATTAGAGAACACCGAATGGGCAACCAAAGTACCCTCTAAATATAAACGTTAGAGAACACAGAATGGGCAACCAAAGTACCCTATAAATATAAATGTTAGAGAACACCGAATGGGCAACCAAAGTAACCTCTAAATATAAATGTTAGAGAACACTGAATGGGCAACCAAAGTACCCTTTAAATATAAACGTTAGAGAACACTGAATGGGCAACCAAAGTACCCTCTAAATATAAATGTTAGAGAACACTGAATGGGCAACCAAAGTAACCTCTAAATATAAATGTTAGAGAACACTGAATGGGCAACCAAAGTACCCTTTAAATATAAACGTTAGAGAACACTGAATGGGCAACCAAAGTACCCTCTAAATATAAATGTTAGAGAACATCGAATGGGCAACCAAAGTACCCTCTAAATATAAACATTAGAGAACACCGAATGGGCAACCAAAGTACCCTCTAAATATAAACGTTAGAGAACACCGAATGGGCAACCAAAGTACCCTCTAAATATAAACGTTAGAGAACACAGAATGGGCAACCAAAGTACCCTTTAAATATAAACGTTAGAGAACACCGAATGGGCAACCAAAGTACCATCTAAATATAAACATTAGAGAACACCGAATGGGCAACCAAAGTACCCTCTAAATATAAACGTTAGAGAACACCGAATGGGCAACCAAAGTACCCTCTAAATATAAACGTTAGAGAACACCGAATAGGCAACCAAAGTACCCTCTAAATATAAACGTTAGAGAACACCGAATGGGCAACAAAGTACCCTCTAAATATAAATGTTAGAGAACACCGAATGGGCAACCAAAGTACCCTCTAAATATAAACGTTAGAGAACACTGAATGGACAACCAAAGTACCCTCTAAATATAAACGTTAGAGAATACCGAATGGGCAACCAAAGTACTCTCTAAATATAAATGTTAGAGAACTAGAGAACACTGAATGGGCAACCAAAGTACCCTCTAAATATAAACGTTAGAGAACACCGAATGGGCAACCAAAGTACCCTCTAAATATAAACGTTAGAGAACACCGAATGGGCAACCAAAGTACCCTCTAAATATAAATGTTAGAGAACACCGAATGGGCAACCAAAGTATCCTCTAAATATAAACGTTAGAGAACACCGAATGGGCAACCAAAGTATCCTCTAAATATAAACGTTAGAGAACACCGAATGGGCAACCAAAGTATCCTCTAAATATAAACGTTAGAGAACACCGAATGGGCAACCAAAGTATCCTCTAAATATAAACGTTAGAGAACACCGAATGGGCAACCAAAGTATCCTCTAAATATAAACGTTAGAGAACACCGAATGGGCAACCAAAGTACCCTCTAAATATAAACATTAGAGAACACCGAATGGGCAACCAAAGTACCCTCTAAATATAAACGTTAGAGAACACAGAATGGGCAACCAAAGTACCCTCTAAATATAAACGTTAGAGAACACCGAATAGGCAACCAAAGTACCCTCTAAATATAAACGTCAGAGAACACCGAATGGGCAACCAAAGTACCCTCTAAATATAAATGTTAGAGAACACCGAATGGGCAACCGAAGTACCCTCTAAATATAAACGTTAGAGAACACTGAATGGACAACCAAAGTACCCTCTAAATATAAACATTAGAGAATACCGAATGGGCAACCAAAGTACCCTCTAAATATAAATGTTAGAGAACTAGAGAACACTGAATGGGCAACCAAAGTACCCTCTAAATATAAACGTTAGAGAACACCGAATGGGCAACCAAAGTACCCTCTAAATATAAACGTTAGAGAACACCGAATGGGCAACCAAAGTACCCTCTAAATATAAATGTTAGAGAACACCGAATGGGCAACCAAAGTACCCTCTAAATATAAACGTTAGAGAACACTGAATGGGCAACCAAAGTACCCTCTAAATATAAATGTTAGAGAACACTGAATGGGCAACCAAAGTACCCTCTAAATATAAACGTTAGAGAACACCGAATGGGCAACCAAAGTACCCTCTAAATATAAATGCTAGAGAACATCGAATGGGCAACCAAAGTACCTTCTTAATATAAATGTTAGAGAACACTGAATGGGCAACCAATGTACCCTCTAAATATAAATGTTAGAGAACACTGAATGGGCAATCAAAGTACCCTCTAAATATAAACGTTAAAGAACACCGAATGGGCAATCAAAGTACCCTCTAAATATAAACGTTAGAGAACACCGAATGGCCAACCAAAGTACCCTCTAAATATAAACGTTAGAGAACACCGAATGGGCAACCAAAGTACCCTCTAAATATAAACGTTAGAGAACACTGAATGGGCAACCAAAGTACCCTCTAAATATAAACGTTAGAGAACACTGAATGGGCAACCAAAGTACCCTCTAAATATAAACGTTAGAGAACACAGAATGGGCAACCAAAGTACCCTCTAAATATAAATGTTAGAGAACACTGAATGGACAACCAAAGTACCCTCTAAATATAAACGTTAGAGAACACCGAATGGGCAACCAAAGTATCCTCTAAATATAAACGTTAGAGAACACCGAATGGGCAACCAAAGTATCCTCTAAATATAAACGTTAGAGAACACCAAATGGGCAACCAAAGTATCCTCTAAATATAAACGTTAGAGAACACCGAATGGGCAACCAAAGTATCCTCTAAATATAAACGTTAGAGAACACCGAATGGGCAACCAAAGTATCCTCTAAATATAAACGTTAGAGAACACCGAATGGGCAACCAAAGTATCCTCTAAATATAAACGTTAGAGAACACCGAATGGGCAACCAAAGTACCCTCTAAATATAAACATTAGAGAACACCGAATGGGCAACCAAAGTACCCTCTAAATATAAACGTTAGAGAACACCGAATGGGCAACCAAAGTACCCTCTAAATATAAACGTTAGAGAACACTGAATAGGCAACCAAAGTACCCTCTAAATATAAACATTAGAGAATACCGAATGGGCAACCAAAGTACCCTCTAAATATAAATGTTAGAGAACTAGAGAACACTGAATGGGCAACCAAAGTACCCTCTAAATATAAACGTTAGAGAACACCGAATGGGCAACCAAAGTACCCTCTAAATATAAACGTTAGAGAACACCGAATGGGCAACCAAAGTACCCTCTAAATATAAACGTTAGAGAACACCGAATAGGCAACCAAAGTACCCTCTAAATATAAACGTCAGAGAACACCGAATGGGCAACCAAAGTACCCTCTAAATATAAATGTTAGAGAACACCGAATGGGCAACCGAAGTACCCTCTAAATATAAACGTTAGAGAACACTGAATGGACAACCAAAGTACCCTCTAAATATAAACATTAGAGAATACCGAATGGGCAACCAAAGTACCCTCTAAATATAAATGTTAGAGAACTAGAGAACACTGAATGGGCAACCAAAGTACCCTCTAAATATAAACGTTAGAGAACACCGAATGGGCAACCAAAGTACCCTCTAAATATAAACGTTAGAGAACACCGAATGGGCAACCAAAGTACCCTCTAAATATAAATGTTAGAGAACACCGAATGGGCAACCAAAGTACCCTCTAAATATAAACGTTAGAGAACACTGAATGGGCAACCAAAGTACCCTCTAAATATAAATGTTAGAGAACACTGAATGGGCAACCAAAGTACCCTCTAAATATAAACGTTAGAGAACACCGAATGGGCAACCAAAGTACCCTCTAAATATAAATGCTAGAGAACATCGAATGGGCAACCAAAGTACCTTCTTAATATAAATGTTAGAGAACACTGAATGGGCAACCAATGTACCCTCTAAATATAAATGTTAGAGAACACTGAATGGGCAATCAAAGTACCCTCTAAATATAAACGTTAGAGAACACCGAATGGGCAATCAAAGTACCCTCTAAATATAAACGTTAGAGAACACCGAATGGCCAACCAAAGTACCCTCTAAATATAAACGTTAGAGAACACCGAATGGGCAACCAAAGTACCCTCTAAATATAAACGTTAGAGAACACTGAATGGGCAACCAAAGTACCCTCTAAATATAAACGTTAGAGAACACTGAATGGGCAACCAAAGTACCCTCTAAATATAAACGTTAGAGAACACAGAATGGGCAACCAAAGTACCCTCTAAATATAAATGTTAGAGAACACTGAATGGACAACCAAAGTACCCTCTAAATATAAACGTTAGAGAACACCGAATGGGCAACCAAAGTATCCTCTAAATATAAACGTTAGAGAACACCGAATGGGCAACCAAAGTACCCTCTAAATATAAACATTAGAGAACACCGAATGGGCAACCAAAGTATCCTCTAAATATAAACGTTAGAGAACACCGAATGGGCAACCAAAGTATCCTCTAAATATAAACGTTAGAGAACACCGAATGGGCAACCAAAGTATCCTCTAAATATAAACGTTAGAGAACACCGAATGGGCAACCAAAGTATCCTCTAAATATAAACGTTAGAGAACACCGAATGGGCAACCAAAGTATCCTCTAAATATAAACGTTAGAGAACACCGAATGGGCAACCAAAGTACCCTCTAAATATAAACATTAGAGAACACCGAATGGGCAACCAAAGTACCCTCTAAATATAAACGTTAGAGAACACCGAATGGGCAACCAAAGTACCCTCTAAATATAAACGTTAGAGAACACTGAATAGGCAACCAAAGTACCCTCTAAATATAAACATTAGAGAATACCGAATGGGCAACCAAAGTACCCTCTAAATATAAATGTTAGAGAACTAGAGAACACTGAATGGGCAACCAAAGTACCCTCTAAATATAAACGTTAGAGAACACCGAATGGGCAACCAAAGTACCCTCTAAATATAAACGTTAGAGAACACCGAATGGGCAACCAAAGTACCCTCTAAATATAAATGTTAGAGAACACCGAATGGGCAACCAAAGTACCCTCTAAATATAAACGTTAGAGAACACTGAATGGGCAACCAAAGTACCCTCTAAATATAAACATTAGAGAACACCGAATGGGCAACCAAAGTACCCTCTAAATATAAACGTTAGAGAACACCGAATGGGCAACCAAAGTACCCTCTAAATATAAACGTTAGAGAACACCGAATAGGCAACCAAAGTACCCTCTAAATATAAACGTTAGAGAACACCGAATGGGCAACAAAGTACCCTCTAAATATAAATGTTAGAGAACACCGAATGGGCAACCAAAGTACCCTCTAAATATAAACGTTAGAGAACACTGAATGGACAACCAAAGTACCCTCTAAATATAAACGTTAGAGAATACCGAATGGGCAACCAAAGTACCCTCTAAATATAAATGTTAGAGAACTAGAGAACACTGAATGGGCAACCAAAGTATCCTCTAAATATAAACGTTAGAGAACACCGAATGGGCAACCAAAGTATCCTCTAAATATAAACGTTAGAGAACACCGAATGGGCAACCAAAGTATCCTCTAAATATAAACGTTAGAGAACACCGAATGGGCAACCAAAGTACCCTCTAAATATAAACATTAGAGAACACCGAATGGGCAACCAAAGTACCCTCTAAATATAAACGTTAGAGAACACCGAATGGGCAACCAAAGTACCCTCTAAATATAAACGTTAGAGAACACTGAATAGGCAACCAAAGTACCCTCTAAATATAAACATTAGAGAATACCGAATGGGCAACCAAAGTACCCTCTAAATATAAATGTTAGAGAACTAGAGAACACTGAATGGGCAACCAAAGTACCCTCTAAATATAAACGTTAGAGAACACCGAATGGGCAACCAAAGTACCCTCTAAATATAAACGTTAGAGAACACCGAATGGGCAACCAAAGTACCCTCTAAATATAAACGTTAGAGAACACCGAATAGGCAACCAAAGTACCCTCTAAATATAAACGTCAGAGAACACCGAATGGGCAACCAAAGTACCCTCTAAATATAAATGTTAGAGAACACCGAATGGGCAACCGAAGTACCCTCTAAATATAAACGTTAGAGAACACTGAATGGACAACCAAAGTACCCTCTAAATATAAACATTAGAGAATACCGAATGGGCAACCAAAGTACCCTCTAAATATAAATGTTAGAGAACTAGAGAACACTGAATGGGCAACCAAAGTACCCTCTAAATATAAACGTTAGAGAACACCGAATGGGCAACCAAAGTACCCTCTAAATATAAACGTTAGAGAACACCGAATGGGCAACCAAAGTACCCTCTAAATATAAATGTTAGAGAACACCGAATGGGCAACCAAAGTACCCTCTAAATATAAACGTTAGAGAACACTGAATGGGCAACCAAAGTACCCTCTAAATATAAATGTTAGAGAACACTGAATGGGCAACCAAAGTACCCTCTAAATATAAACGTTAGAGAACACCGAATGGGCAACCAAAGTACCCTCTAAATATAAATGCTAGAGAACATCGAATGGGCAACCAAAGTACCTTCTTAATATAAATGTTAGAGAACACTGAATGGGCAACCAATGTACCCTCTAAATATAAATGTTAGAGAACACTGAATGGGCAATCAAAGTACCCTCTAAATATAAACGTTAGAGAACACCGAATGGGCAATCAAAGTACCCTCTAAATATAAACGTTAGAGAACACCGAATGGCCAACCAAAGTACCCTCTAAATATAAACGTTAGAGAACACCGAATGGGCAACCAAAGTACCCTCTAAATATAAACGTTAGAGAACACTGAATGGGCAACCAAAGTACCCTCTAAATATAAACGTTAGAGAACACTGAATGGGCAACCAAAGTACCCTCTAAATATAAACGTTAGAGAACACAGAATGGGCAACCAAAGTACCCTCTAAATATAAATGTTAGAGAACACTGAATGGACAACCAAAGTACCCTCTAAATATAAACGTTAGAGAACACCGAATGGGCAACCAAAGTATCCTCTAAATATAAACGTTAGAGAACACCGAATGGGCAACCAAAGTACCCTCTAAATATAAACATTAGAGAACACCGAATGGGCAACCAAAGTATCCTCTAAATATAAACGTTAGAGAACACCGAATGGGCAACCAAAGTATCCTCTAAATATAAACGTTAGAGAACACCGAATGGGCAACCAAAGTATCCTCTAAATATAAACGTTAGAGAACACCGAATGGGCAACCAAAGTATCCTCTAAATATAAACGTTAGAGAACACCGAATGGGCAACCAAAGTATCCTCTAAATATAAACGTTAGAGAACACCGAATGGGCAACCAAAGTACCCTCTAAATATAAACATTAGAGAACACCGAATGGGCAACCAAAGTACCCTCTAAATATAAACGTTAGAGAACACCGAATGGGCAACCAAAGTACCCTCTAAATATAAACGTTAGAGAACACTGAATAGGCAACCAAAGTACCCTCTAAATATAAACATTAGAGAATACCGAATGGGCAACCAAAGTACCCTCTAAATATAAATGTTAGAGAACTAGAGAACACTGAATGGGCAACCAAAGTACCCTCTAAATATAAACGTTAGAGAACACCGAATGGGCAACCAAAGTACCCTCTAAATATAAACGTTAGAGAACACCGAATGGGCAACCAAAGTACCCTCTAAATATAAATGTTAGAGAACACCGAATGGGCAACCAAAGTACCCTCTAAATATAAACGTTAGAGAACACTGAATGGGCAACCAAAGTACCCTCTAAATATAAACATTAGAGAACACCGAATGGGCAACCAAAGTACCCTCTAAATATAAACGTTAGAGAACACCGAATGGGCAACCAAAGTACCCTCTAAATATAAACGTTAGAGAACACCGAATAGGCAACCAAAGTACCCTCTAAATATAAACATTAGAGAACACCGAATGGGCAACAAAGTACCCTCTAAATATAAATGTTAGAGAACACCGAATGGGCAACCAAAGTACCCTATAAATATAAACGTTAGAGAACACTGAATGGACAACCAAAGTACCCTCTAAATATAAACGTTAGAGAATACCGAATGGGCAACCAAAGTACCCTCTAAATATAAATGTTAGAGAACTAGAGAACACTGAATGGGCAACCAAAGTACCCTCTAAATATAAACGTTAGAGAACACCGAATGGGCAACCAAAGTACCCTCTAAATATAAACGTTAGAGAACACCGAATGGGCAACCAAAGTACCCTCTAAATATAAATGTCAGAGAACACCGAATGGGCAACCAAAGTATCCTCTAAATATAAACGTTAGAGAACACTGAATGGGCAACCAAAGTATCCTCTAAATATAAACGTTAGAGAACACCGAATGGGCAACCAAAGTATCCTCTAAATATAAACGTTAGAGAACACCGAATGGGCAACCAAAGTATCCTCTAAATATAAACGTTAGAGAACACCGAATGGGCAACCAAAGTACCCTCTAAATATAAACATTAGAGAACACCGAATGGGCAACCAAAGTACCCTCTAAATATAAACGTTAGAGAACACAGAATGGGCAACCAAAGTACCCTCTAAATATAAACGTTAGAGAACACCGAATAGGCAACCAAAGTACCCTCTAAATATAAACGTCAGAGAACACCGAATGGGCAACCAAAGTACCCTCTAAATATAAATGTTAGAGAACACCGAATGGGCAACCGAAGTACCCTCTAAATATAAACGTTAGAGAACACTGAATGGACAACCAAAGTACCCTCTAAATATAAACATTAGAGAATACCGAATGGGCAACCAAAGTACCCTCTAAATATAAATGTTAGAGAACTAGAGAACACTGAATGGGCAACCAAAGTACCCTCTAAATATAAACGTTAGAGAACACCGAATGGGCAACCAAAGTACCCTCTAAATATAAACGTTAGAGAACACCGAATGGGCAACCAAAGTACCCTCTAAATATAAATGTTAGAGAACACCGAATGGGCAACCAAAGTACCCTCTAAATATAAACGTTAGAGAACACTGAATGGGCAACCAAAGTACCCTCTAAATATAAATGTTAGAGAACACTGAATGGGCAACCAAAGTACCCTCTAAATATAAACGTTAGAGAACACCGAATGGGCAACCAAAGTACCCTCTAAATATAAATGCTAGAGAACATCGAATGGGCAACCAAAGTACCTTCTTAATATAAATGTTAGAGAACACTGAATGGGCAACCAATGTACCCTCTAAATATAAATGTTAGAGAACACTGAATGGGCAATCAAAGTACCCTCTAAATATAAACGTTAGAGAACACCGAATGGGCAATCAAAGTACCCTCTAAATATAAACGTTAGAGAACACCGAATGGCCAACCAAAGTACCCTCTAAATATAAACGTTAGAGAACACCGAATGGGCAACCAAAGTACCCTCTAAATATAAACGTTAGAGAACACCGAATGGGCAACCAAAGTACCCTCTAAATATAAACGTTAGAGAACACTGAATGGGCAACCAAAGTACCCTCTAAATATAAACGTTAGAGAACACAGAATGGGCAACCAAAGTACCCTCTAAATATAAATGTTAGAGAACACTGAATGGACAACCAAAGTACCCTCTAAATATAAACGTTAGAGAACACCGAATGGGCAACCAAAGTATCCTCTAAATATAAACGTTAGAGAACACCGAATGGGCAACCAAAGTACCCTCTAAATATAAACATTAGAGAACACCGAATGGGCAACCAAAGTATCCTCTAAATATAAACGTTAGAGAACACCGAATGGGCAACCAAAGTATCCTCTAAATATAAACGTTAGAGAACACCGAATGGGCAACCAAAGTATCCTCTAAATATAAACGTTAGAGAACACCGAATGGGCAACCAAAGTATCCTCTAAATATAAACGTTAGAGAACACCGAATGGGCAACCAAAGTATCCTCTAAATATAAACGTTAGAGAACACCGAATGGGCAACCAAAGTACCCTCTAAATATAAACATTAGAGAACACCGAATGGGCAACCAAAGTACCCTCTAAATATAAACGTTAGAGAACACCGAATGGGCAACCAAAGTACCCTCTAAATATAAACGTTAGAGAACACTGAATAGGCAACCAAAGTACCCTCTAAATATAAACATTAGAGAACACCGAATGGGCAACCAAAGTACCCTCTAAATATAAATGTTAGAGAACACCGAATGGGCAACCGAAGTACCCTCTAAATATAAACGTTAGAGAACACTGAATGGACAACCAAAGTACCCTCTAAATATAAACATTAGAGAATACCGAATGGGCAACCAAAGTACCCTCTAAATATAAATGTTAGAGAACTAGAGAACACTGAATGGGCAACCAAAGTACCCTCTAAATATAAACGTTAGAGAACACCGAATGGGCAACCAAAGTACCCTCTAAATATAAACGTTAGAGAACACCGAATGGGCAACCAAAGTACCCTCTAAATATAAATGTTAGAGAACACCGAATGGGCAACCAAAGTACCCTCTAAATATAAACGTTAGAGAACACTGAATGGGCAACCAAAGTACCCTCTAAATATAAATGTTAGAGAACACTGAATGGGCAACCAAAGTACCCTCTAAATATAAACGTTAGAGAACACCGAATGGGCAACCAAAGTACCCTCTAAATATAAATGCTAGAGAACATCGAATGGGCAACCAAAGTACCTTCTTAATATAAATGTTAGAGAACACTGAATGGGCAACCAATGTACCCTCTAAATATAAATGTTAGAGAACACTGAATGGGCAATCAAAGTACCCTCTAAATATAAACGTTAGAGAACACCGAATGGGCAATCAAAGTACCCTCTAAATATAAACGTTAGAGAACACCGAATGGCCAACCAAAGTACCCTCTAAATATAAACATTAGAGAACACCGAATGGGCAACCAAAGTACCCTCTAAATATAAACGTTAGAGAACACAGAATGGGCAACCAAAGTACCCTATAAATATAAATGTTAGAGAACACCGAATGGGCAACCAAAGTAACCTCTAAATATAAATGTTAGAGAACACTGAATGGGCAACCAAAGTACCCTTTAAATATAAACGTTAGAGAACACTGAATGGGCAACCAAAGTACCCTCTAAATATAAATGTTAGAGAACACTGAATGGGCAACCAAAGTAACCTCTAAATATAAATGTTAGAGAACACTGAATGGGCAACCAAAGTACCCTTTAAATATAAACGTTAGAGAACACTGAATGGGCAACCAAAGTACCCTCTAAATATAAATGTTAGAGAACATCGAATGGGCAATCAAAGTACCCTCTAAATATAAACATTAGAGAACACCGAATGGGCAACCAAAGTACCCTCTAAATATAAACGTTAGAGAACACCGAATGGGCAACCAAAGTACCCTCTAAATATAAACGTTAGAGAACACAGAATGGGCAACCAAAGTACCCTTTAAATATAAACGTTAGAGAACACCGAATGGGCAACCAAAGTACCCTCTAAATAAAAACATTAGAGAACACCGAATGGGCAACCAAAGTACCCTCTAAATATAAATGTTAGAGAACACCGAATGGGCAACCGAAGTACCCTCTAAATATAAACGTTAGAGAACACTGAATGGACAACCAAAGTACCCTCTAAATATAAACATTAGAGAATACCGAATGGGCAACAAAAGTACCCTCTAAATATAAATGTTAGAGAACTAGAGAACACTGAATGGGCAACCAAAGTACCCTCTAAATATAAACGTTAGAGAACACCGAATGGGCAACCAAAGTACCCTCTAAATATAAACGTTAGAGAACACCGAATGGGCAACCAAAGTACCCTCTAAATATAAATGTTAGAGAACACCGAATGGGCAACCAAAGTACCCTCTAAATATAAACGTTAGAGAACACTGAATGGGCAACCAAAGTACCCTCTAAATATAAATGTTAGAGAACACTGAATGGGCAACCAAAGTACCCTCTAAATATAAACGTTAGAGAACACCGAATGGGCAACCAAAGTACCCTCTAAATATAAATGCTAGAGAACATCGAATGGGCAACCAAAGTACCTTCTTAATATAAATGTTAGAGAACACTGAATGGGCAACCAATGTACCCTCTAAATATAAATGTTAGAGAACACTGAATGGGCAATCAAAGTACCCTCTAAATATAAACGTTAGAGAACACCGAATGGGCAATCAAAGTACCCTCTAAATATAAACGTTAGAGAACACCGAATGGCCAACCAAAGTACCCTCTAAATATAAACGTTAGAGAACACCGAATGGGCAACCAAAGTACCCTCTAAATATAAACGTTAGAGAACACTGAATGGGCAACCAAAGTACCCTCTAAATATAAACGTTAGAGAACACTGAATGGGCAACCAAAGTACCCTCTAAATATAAACGTTAGAGAACACAGAATGGGCAACCAAAGTACCCTCTAAATATATATGTTAGAGAACACTGAATGGACAACCAAAGTACCCTCTAAATATAAACGTTAGAGAACACCGAATGGGCAACCAAAGTATCCTCTAAATATAAACGTTAGAGAACACCGAATGGGCAACCAAAGTACCCTCTAAATATAAACATTAGAGAACACCGAATGGGCAACCAAAGTATCCTCTAAATATAAACGTTAGAGAACACCGAATGGGCAACCAAAGTATCCTCTAAATATAAACGTTAGAGAACACCGAATGGGCAACCAAAGTATCCTCTAAATATAAACGTTAGAGAACACCGAATGGGCAACCAAAGTATCCTCTAAATATAAACGTTAGAGAACACCGAATGGGCAACCAAAGTATCCTCTAAATATAAACGTTAGAGAACACCGAATGGGCAACCAAAGTACCCTCTAAATATAAACATTAGAGAACACCGAATGGGCAACCAAAGTACCCTCTAAATATAAACGTTAGAGAACACCGAATGGGCAACCAAAGTACCCTCTAAATATAAACGTTAGAGAACACTGAATAGGCAACCAAAGTACCCTCTAAATATAAACATTAGAGAATACCGAATGGGCAACCAAAGTACCCTCTAAATATAAATGTTAGAGAACTAGAGAACACTGAATGGGCAACCAAAGTACCCTCTAAATATAAACGTTAGAGAACACCGAATGGGCAACCAAAGTACCCTCTAAATATAAACGTTAGAGAACACCGAATGGGCAACCAAAGTACCCTCTAAATATAAACGTTAGAGAACACCGAATAGGCAACCAAAGTACCCTCTAAATATAAACGTCAGAGAACACCGAATGGGCAACCAAAGTACCCTCTAAATATAAATGTTAGAGAACACCGAATGGGCAACCGAAGTACCCTCTAAATATAAACGTTAGAGAACACTGAATGGACAACCAAAGTACCCTCTAAATATAAACATTAGAGAATACCGAATGGGCAACCAAAGTACCCTCTAAATATAAATGTTAGAGAACTAGAGAACACTGAATGGGTAACCAAAGTACCCTCTAAATATAAACGTTAGAGAACACCGAATGGGCAACCAAAGTACCCTCTAAATATAAACGTTAGAGAACACCGAATGGGCAACCAAAGTACCCTCTAAATATAAATGTTAGAGAACACCGAATGGGCAACCAAAGTACCCTCTAAATATAAACGTTAGAGAACACTGAATGGGCAACCAAAGTACCCTCTAAATATAAATGTTAGAGAACACTGAATGGGCAACCAAAGTACCCTCTAAATATAAACGTTAGAGAACACCGAATGGGCAACCAAAGTACCCTCTAAATATAAATGCTAGAGAACATCGAATGGGCAACCAAAGTACCTTCTTAATATAAATGTTAGAGAACACTGAATGGGCAACCAATGTACCCTCTAAATATAAATGTTAGAGAACACTGAATGGGCAATCAAAGTACCCTCTAAATATAAACGTTAGAGAACACCGAATGGGCAATCAAAGTACCCTCTAAATATAAACGTTAGAGAACACCGAATGGCCAACCAAAGTACCCTCTAAATATAAACGTTAGAGAACACCGAATGGGCAACCAAAGTACCCTCTAAATATAAACGTTAGAGAACACTGAATGGGCAACCAAAGTACCCTCTAAATATAAACGTTAGAGAACACTGAATGGGCAACCAAAGTACCCTCTAAATATAAACGTTAGAGAACACAGAATGGGCAACCAAAGTACCCTCTAAATATAAATGTTAGAGAACACTGAATGGACAACCAAAGTACCCTCTAAATATAAACGTTAGAGAACACCGAATGGGCAACCAAAGTATCCTCTAAATATAAACGTTAGAGAACACCGAATGGGCAACCAAAGTACCCTCTAAATATAAACATTAGAGAACACCGAATGGGCAACCAAAGTATCCTCTAAATATAAACGTTAGAGAACACCGAATGGGCAACCAAAGTATCCTCTAAATATAAACGTTAGAGAACACCGAATGGGCAACCAAAGTATCCTCTAAATATAAACGTTAGAGAACACCGAATGGGCAACCAAAGTATCCTCTAAATATAAACGTTAGAGAACACCGAATGGGCAACCAAAGTATCCTCTAAATATAAACGTTAGAGAACACCGAATGGGCAACCAAAGTACCCTCTAAATATAAACATTAGAGAACACCGAATGGGCAACCAAAGTACCCTCTAAATATAAACGTTAGAGAACACCGAATGGGCAACCAAAGTACCCTCTAAATATAAACGTTAGAGAACACTGAATAGGCAACCAAAGTACCCTCTAAATATAAACATTAGAGAATACCGAATGGGCAACCAAAGTACCCTCTAAATATAAATGTTAGAGAACTAGAGAACACTGAATGGGCAACCAAAGTACCCTCTAAATATAAACGTTAGAGAACACCGAATGGGCAACCAAAGTACCCTCTAAATATAAACGTTAGAGAACACCGAATGGGCAACCAAAGTACCCTCTAAATATAAATGTTAGAGAACACCGAATGGGCAACCAAAGTACCCTCTAAATATAAACGTTAGAGAACACTGAATGGGCAACCAAAGTACCCTCTAAATATAAACATTAGAGAACACCGAATGGGCAACCAAAGTACCCTCTAAATATAAACGTTAGAGAACACCGAATGGGCAACCAAAGTACCCTCTAAATATAAACGTTAGAGAACACCGAATAGGCAACCAAAGTACCCTCTAAATATAAACGTTAGAGAACACCGAATGGGCAACAAAGTACCCTCTAAATATAAATGTTAGAGAACACCGAATGGGCAACCAAAGTACCCTCTAAATATAAACGTTAGAGAACACTGAATGGACAACCAAAGTACCCTCTAAATATAAACGTTAGAGAATACCGAATGGGCAACCAAAGTACCCTCTAAATATAAATGTTAGAGAACTAGAGAACACTGAATGGGCAACCAAAGTACCCTCTAAATATAAACGTTAGAGAACACCGAATGGGCAACCAAAGTACCCTCTAAATATAAACGTTAGAGAACACCGAATGGGCAACCAAAGTACCCTCTAAATATAAATGTCAGAGAACACCGAATGGGCAACCAAAGTATCCTCTAAATATAAACGTTAGAGAACACCGAATGGGCAACCAAAGTATCCTCTAAATATAAACGTTAGAGAACACTGAATGGGCAACCAAAGTATCCTCTAAATATAAACGTTAGAGAACACCGAATGGGCAACCAAAGTATCCTCTAAATATAAACGTTAGAGAACACCGAATGGGCAACCAAAGTATCCTCTAAATATAAACGTTAGAGAACACCGAATGGGCAACCAAAGTACCCTCTAAATATAAACATTAGAGAACACCGAATGGGCAACCAAAGTACCCTCTAAATATAAACGTTAGAGAACACCGAATGGGCAACCAAAGTACCCTCTAAATATAAACGTTAGAGAACACCGAATAGGCAACCAAAGTACCCTCTAAATATAAACGTCAGAGAACACCGAATGGGCAACCAAAGTACCCTCTAAATATAAATGTTAGAGAACACCGAATGGGCAACCGAAGTACCCTCTAAATATAAACGTTAGAGAACACTGAATGGACAACCAAAGTACCCTCTAAATATAAACATTAGAGAATACCGAATGGGCAACCAAAGTACCCTCTAAATATAAATGTTAGAGAACTAGAGAACACTGAATGGGCAACCAAAGTACCCTCTAAATATAAACGTTAGAGAACACCGAATGGGCAATCAAAGTACCCTCTAAATATAAACGTTAGAGAACACCGAATGGGCAACCAAAGTACCCTCTAAATATAAATGTTAGAGAACACCGAATGGGCAACCAAAGTACCCTCTAAATATAAACGTTAGAGAACACTGAATGGGCAACCAAAGTACCCTCTAAATATAAATGTTAGAGAACACTGAATGGGCAACCAAAGTACCCTCTAAATATAAACGTTAGAGAATACCGAATGGGCAACCAAAGTACCCTCTAAATATAAATGCTAGAGAACATCGAATGGGCAACCAAAGTACCTTCTTAATATAAATGTTAGAGAACACTGAATGGGCAACCAATGTACCCTCTAAATATAAATGTTAGAGAACACTGAATGGGCAATCAAAGTACCCTCTAAATATAAACGTTAGAGAACACCGAATGGGCAATCAAAGTACCCTCTAAATATAAACGTTAGAGAACACCGAATGGCCAACCAAAGTACCCTCTAAATATAAACGTTAGAGAACACCGAATGGGCAACCAAAGTACCCTCTAAATATAAACGTTAGAGAACACCGAATGGGCAACCAAAGTACCCTCTAAATATAAACGTTAGAGAACACTGAATGGGCAACCAAAGTACCCTCTAAATATAAACGTTAGAGAACACAGAATGGGCAACCAAAGTACCCTCTAAATATAAATGTTAGAGAACACTGAATGGACAACCAAAGTACCCTCTAAATATAAACGTTAGAGAACACCGAATGGGCAACCAAAGTATCCTCTAAATATAAACGTTAGAGAACACCGAATGGGCAACCAAAGTACCCTCTAAATATAAACATTAGAGAACACCGAATGGGCAACCAAAGTATCCTCTAAATATAAACGTTAGAGAACACCGAATGGGCAACCAAAGTATCCTCTAAATATAAACGTTAGAGAACACCGAATGGGCAACCAAAGTATCCTCTAAATATAAACGTTAGAGAACACCGAATGGGCAACCAAAGTATCCTCTAAATATAAACGTTAGAGAACACCGAATGGGCAACCAAAGTATCCTCTAAATATAAACGTTAGAGAACACCGAATGGGCAACCAAAGTACCCTCTAAATATAAACATTAGAGAACACCGAATGGGCAACCAAAGTACCCTCTAAATATAAACGTTAGAGAACACCGAATGGGCAACCAAAGTACCCTCTAAATATAAACGTTAGAGAACACTGAATAGGCAACCAAAGTACCCTCTAAATATAAACATTAGAGAACACCGAATGGGCAACCAAAGTACCCTCTAAATATAAATGTTAGAGAACACCGAATGGGCAACCGAAGTACCCTCTAAATATAAACGTTAGAGAACACTGAATGGACAACCAAAGTACCCTCTAAATATAAACATTAGAGAATACCGAATGGGCAACCAAAGTACCCTCTAAATATAAATGTTAGAGAACTAGAGAACACTGAATGGGCAACCAAAGTACCCTCTAAATATAAACGTTAGAGAACACCGAATGGGCAACCAAAGTACCCTCTAAATATAAACGTTAGAGAACACCGAATGGGCAACCAAAGTACCCTCTAAATATAAATGTTAGAGAACACCGAATGGGCAACCAAAGTACCCTCTAAATATAAACGTTAGAGAACACTGAATGGGCAACCAAAGTACCCTCTAAATATAAATGTTAGAGAACACTGAATGGGCAACCAAAGTACCCTCTAAATATAAACGTTAGAGAACACCGAATGGGCAACCAAAGTACCCTCTAAATATAAATGCTAGAGAACATCGAATGGGCAACCAAAGTACCTTCTTAATATAAATGTTAGAGAACACTGAATGGGCAACCAATGTACCCTCTAAATATAAATGTTAGAGAACACTGAATGGGCAATCAAAGTACCCTCTAAATATAAACGTTAGAGAACACCGAATGGGCAATCAAAGTACCCTCTAAATATAAACGTTAGAGAACACCGAATGGCCAACCAAAGTACCCTCTAAATATAAACATTAGAGAACACCGAATGGGCAACCAAAGTACCCTCTAAATATAA
This sequence comes from Bathymodiolus brooksi, assembly GCA_963680875.1. Taxonomy (NCBI): domain Eukaryota; kingdom Metazoa; phylum Mollusca; class Bivalvia; order Mytilida; family Modiolidae; genus Bathymodiolus; species Bathymodiolus brooksi. The sequence goes on from OY804584.1 coordinate 25,588,350, forward strand.
ACGTTAGAGAACACAGAATGGGCAACCAAAGTACCCTATAAATATAAATGTTAGAGAACACCGAATGGGCAACCAAAGTAACCTCTAAATATAAATGTTAGAGAACACTGAATGGGCAACCAAAGTACCCTTTAAATATAAACGTTAGAGAACACTGAATGGGCAACCAAAGTACCCTCTAAATATAAATGTTAGAGAACACTGAATGGGCAACCAAAGTAACCTCTAAATATAAATGTTAGAGAACACTGAATGGGCAACCAAAGTACCCTTTAAATATAAACGTTAGAGAACACTGAATGGGCAACCAAAGTACCCTCTAAATATAAATGTTAGAGAACATCGAATGGGCAATCAAAGTACCCTCTAAATATAAACATTAGAGAACACCGAATGGGCAACCAAAGTACCCTCTAAATATAAACGTTAGAGAACACCGAATGGGCAACCAAAGTACCCTCTAAATATAAACGTTAGAGAACACAGAATGGGCAACCAAAGTACCCTTTAAATATAAACGTTAGAGAACACCGAATGGGCAACCAAAGTACCCTCTAAATAAAAACATTAGAGAACACCGAATGGGCAACCAAAGTACCCTCTAAATATAAACGTTAGAGAACACCGAATGGGCAACCAAAGTACCCTCTAAATATAAACGTTAGAGAACACCGAATAGGCAACCAAAGTACCCTCTAAATATAAACGTTAGAGAACACCGAATGGGCAACAAAGTACCCTCTAAATATAAATGTTAGAGAACACCGAATGGGCAACCAAAGTACCCTCTAAATATAAACGTTAGAGAACACTGAATGGACAACCAAAGTACCCTCTAAATATAAACGTTAGAGAATACCGAATGGGCAACCAAAGTACCCTCTAAATATAAATGTTAGAGAACTAGAGAACACTGAATGGGCAACCAAAGTACCCTCTAAATATAAACGTTAGAGAACACCGAATGGGCAACCAAAGTACCCTCTAAATATAAACGTTAGAGAACACCGAATGGGCAACCAAAGTACCCTCTAAATATAAATGTTAGAGAACACCGAATGGGCAACCAAAGTATCCTCTAAATATAAATGTTAGAGAACACTGAATGGGCAACCAAAGTACCCTCTAAATATAAACGTTAGAGAACACTGAATGGGCAACCAAAGTACCCTCTAAATATAAACGTTAGAGAACACAGAATGGGCAACCAAAGTACCCTCTAAATATAAATGTTAGAGAACACTGAATGGACAACCAAAGTACCCTCTAAATATAAACGTTAGAGAACACCGAATGGGCAACCAAAGTATCCTCTAAATATAAACGTTAGAGAACACCGAATGGGCAACCAAAGTACCCTCTAAATATAAACATTAGAGAACACCGAATGGGCAACCAAAGTATCCTCTAAATATAAACGTTAGAGAACACCGAATGGGCAACCAAAGTATCCTCTAAATATAAACGTTAGAGAACACCGAATGGGCAACCAAAGTATCCTCTAAATATAAACGTTAGAGAACACCGAATGGGCAACCAAAGTATCCTCTAAATATAAACGTTAGAGAACACCGAATGGGCAACCAAAGTATCCTCTAAATATAAACGTTAGAGAACACCGAATGGGCAACCAAAGTACCCTCTAAATATAAACATTAGAGAACACCGAATGGGCAACCAAAGTACCCTCTAAATATAAACGTTAGAGAACACCGAATGGGCAACCAAAGTACCCTCTAAATATAAACGTTAGAGAACACTGAATAGGCAACCAAAGTACCCTCTAAATATAAACATTAGAGAACACCGAATGGGCAACCAAAGTACCCTCTAAATATAAATGTTAGAGAACACCGAATGGGCAACCGAAGTACCCTCTAAATATAAACGTTAGAGAACACTGAATGGACAACCAAAGTACCCTCTAAATATAAACATTAGAGAATACCGAATGGGCAACCAAAGTACCCTCTAAATATAAATGTTAGAGAACTAGAGAACACTGAATGGGCAACCAAAGTACCCTCTAAATATAAACGTTAGAGAACACCGAATGGGCAACCAAAGTACCCTCTAAATATAAACGTTAGAGAACACCGAATGGGCAACCAAAGTACCCTCTAAATATAAATGTTAGAGAACACCGAATGGGCAACCAAAGTACCCTCTAAATATAAACGTTAGAGAACACTGAATGGGCAACCAAAGTACCCTCTAAATATAAATGTTAGAGAACACTGAATGGGCAACCAAAGTACCCTCTAAATATAAACGTTAGAGAACACCGAATGGGCAACCAAAGTACCCTCTAAATATAAATGCTAGAGAACATCGAATGGGCAACCAAAGTACCTTCTTAATATAAATGTTAGAGAACACTGAATGGGCAACCAATGTACCCTCTAAATATAAATGTTAGAGAACACTGAATGGGCAATCAAAGTACCCTCTAAATATAAACGTTAGAGAACACCGAATGGGCAATCAAAGTACCCTCTAAATATAAACGTTAGAGAACACCGAATGGCCAACCAAAGTACCCTCTAAATATAAACATTAGAGAACACCGAATGGGCAACCAAAGTACCCTCTAAATATAAACGTTAGAGAACACAGAATGGGCAACCAAAGTACCCTATAAATATAAATGTTAGAGAACACCGAATGGGCAACCAAAGTAACCTCTAAATATAAATGTTAGAGAACACTGAATGGGCAACCAAAGTACCCTTTAAATATAAACGTTAGAGAACACTGAATGGGCAACCAAAGTACCCTCTAAATATAAATGTTAGAGAACACTGAATGGGCAACCAAAGTAACCTCTAAATATAAATGTTAGAGAACACTGAATGGGCAACCAAAGTACCCTTTAAATATAAACGTTAGAGAACACTGAATGGGCAACCAAAGTACCCTCTAAATATAAATGTTAGAGAACATCGAATGGGCAACCAAAGTACCCTCTAAATATAAACATTAGAGAACACCGAATGGGCAACCAAAGTACCCTCTAAATATAAACGTTAGAGAACACCGAATGGGCAACCAAAGTACCCTCTAAATATAAACGTTAGAGAACACAGAATGGGCAACCAAAGTACCCTTTAAATATAAACGTTAGAGAACACCGAATGGGCAACCAAAGTACCCTCTAAATAAAAACATTAGAGAACACCGAATGGGCAACCAAAGTACCCTCTAAATATAAACGTTAGAGAACACCGAATGGGCAACCAAAGTACCCTCTAAATATAAACGTTAGAGAACACCGAATAGGCAACCAAAGTACCCTCTAAATATAAACGTTAGAGAACACCGAATGGGCAACAAAGTACCCTCTAAATATAAATGTTAGAGAACACCGAATGGGCAACCAAAGTACCCTCTAAATATAAACGTTAGAGAACACTGAATGGACAACCAAAGTACCCTCTAAATATAAACGTTAGAGAATACCGAATGGGCAACCAAAGTACCCTCTAAATATAAATGTTAGAGAACTAGAGAACACTGAATGGGCAACCAAAGTACCCTCTAAATATAAACGTTAGAGAACACCGAATGGGCAACCAAAGTACCCTCTAAATATAAACGTTAGAGAACACCGAATGGGCAACCAAAGTACCCTCTAAATATAAATGTTAGAGAACACCGAATGGGCAACCAAAGTATCCTCTAAATATAAATGTTAGAGAACACTGAATGGGCAACCAAAGTACCCTCTAAATATAAACGTTAGAGAACACCGAATGGGCAACCAAAGTACCCTCTAAATATAAATGCTAGAGAACATCGAATGGGCAACCAAAGTACCTTCTTAATATAAATGTTAGAGAACACTGAATGGGCAACCAATGTACCCTCTAAATATAAATGTTAGAGAACACTGAATGGGCAATCAAAGTACCCTCTAAATATAAACGTTAGAGAACACCGAATGGGCAATCAAAGTACCCTCTAAATATAAACGTTAGAGAACACCGAATGGCCAACCAAAGTACCCTCTAAATATAAACATTAGAGAACACCGAATGGGCAACCAAAGTACCCTCTAAATATAAACGTTAGAGAACACAGAATGGGCAACCAAAGTACCCTATAAATATAAATGTTAGAGAACACCGAATGGGCAACCAAAGTAACCTCTAAATATAAATGTTAGAGAACACTGAATGGGCAACCAAAGTACCCTTTAAATATAAACGTTAGAGAACACCGAATGGGCAACCAAAGTACCCTCTAAATATAAATGTTAGAGAACACTGAATGGGCAACCAAAGTAACCTCTAAATATAAATGTTAGAGAACACTGAATGGGCAACCAAAGTACCCTTTAAATATAAACGTTAGAGAACACTGAATGGGCAACCAAAGTACCCTCTAAATATAAATGTTAGAGAACATCGAATGGGCAACCAAAGTACCCTCTAAATATAAACATTAGAGAACACCGAATGGGCAACCAAAGTACCCTCTAAATATAAACGTTAGAGAACACCGAATGGGCAACCAAAGTACCCTCTAAATATAAACGTTAGAGAACACAGAATGGGCAACCAAAGTACCCTTTAAATATAAACGTTAGAGAACACCGAATGGGCAAACAAAGTACCCTCTAAATATAAACATTAGAGAACACCGAATGGGCAACCAAAGTACCCTCTAAATATAAACGTTAGAGAACACCGAATGGGCAACCAAAGTACCCTCTAAATATAAACGTTAGAGAACACCGAATAGGCAACCAAAGTACCCTCTAAATATAAACGTTAGAGAACACCGAATGGGCAACAAAGTACCCTCTAAATATAAATGTTAGAGAACACCGAATGGGCAACCAAAGTACCCTCTAAATATAAACGTTAGAGAACACTGAATGGACAACCAAAGTACCCTCTAAATATAAACGTTAGAGAATACCGAATGGGCAACCAAAGTACCCTCTAAATATAAATGTTAGAGAACTAGAGAACACTGAATGGGCAACCAAAGTACCCTCTAAATATAAACGTTAGAGAACATCGAATGGGCAACCAAAGTACCCTCTAAATATAAACGTTAGAGAACACCGAATGGGCAACCAAAGTACCCTCTAAATATAAATGTTAGAGAACACCGAATGGGCAACCAAAGTATCCTCTAAATATAAACGTTAGAGAACACCGAATGGGCAACCAAAGTATCCTCTAAATATAAACGTTAGAGAACACCGAATGGGCAACCAAAGTATCCTCTAAATATAAACGTTAGAGAACACCGAATGGGCAACCAAAGTATCCTCTAAATATAAACGTTAGAGAACACCGAATGGGCAACCAAAGTATCCTCTAAATATAAACGTTAGAGAACACCGAATGGGCAACCAAAGTACCCTCTAAATATAAACGTTAGAGAACACCGAATGGGCAACCAAAGTACCCTCTAAATATAAACGCTAGAGAACACCGAATGGGCAACCAAAGTACCCTCTAAATATAAACGTTAGAGAACACCGAATAGGCAACCAAAGTACCCTCTAAATATAAACGTTAGAGAACACCGAATGGGCAAGCAAAGTACCCTCTAAATATAAATGTTAGAGAACACCGAATGGGCAACCGAAGTACCCTCTAAATATAAACGTTAGAGAACACTGAATGGACAACCAAAGTACCCTCTAAATATAAACATTAGAGAATACCGAATGGGCAACCAAAGTACCCTCTAAATATAAATGTTAGAGAACTAGAGAACACTGAATGGGCAACCAAAGTACCCTCTAAATATAAACGTTAGAGAACACCGAATGGGCAACCAAAGTACCCTCTAAATATAAACGTTAGAAAACACCGAATGGGCAACCAAAGTACCCTCTAAATATAAATGTTAGAGAACACCGAATAGGCAACCAAAGTACCCTCTAAATATAAACGTTAGAGAACACTGAATGGGCAACCAAAGTACCCTCTAAATATAAATGTTAGAGAACACTGAATGGGCAACCAAAGTACCCTCTAAATATAAACGTTAGAGAACACCGAATGGGCAACCAAAGTACCCTCTAAATATAAATGCTAGAGAACATCGAATGGGCAACCAAAGTACCTTCTTAATATAAATGTTAGAGAACACTGAATGGGCAACCAATGTACCCTCTAAATATAAATGTTAGAGAACACTGAATGGGCAATCAAAGTACCCTCTAAATATAAACGTTAGAGAACACCGAATGGGCAATCAAAGTACCCTCTAAATATAAACGTTAGAGAACACCGAATGGCCAACCAAAGTACCCTCTAAATATAAACATTAGAGAACACCGAATGGGCAACCAAAGTACCCTCTAAATATAAACGTTAGAGAACACCGAATGGGCAATCAAAGTACCCTCTAAATATAAACGTTAGAGAACACCGAATGGCCAACCAAAGTACCCTCTAAATATAAACATTAGAGAACACCGAATGGGCAACCAAAGTACCCTCTAAATATAAATGTTAGAGAACACAGAATGGGCAACCAAAGTACCCTATAAATATAAATGTTAGAGAACACCGAATGGGCAACCAAAGTAACCTCTAAATATAAATGTTAGAGAACACTGAATGGGCAACCAAAGTACCCTTTAAATATAAACGTTAGAGAACACTGAATGGGCAACCAAAGTACCCTCTAAATATAAATGTTAGAGAACACTGAATGGGCAACCAAAGTAACCTCTAAATATAAATGTTAGAGAACACTGAATGGGCAACCAAAGTACCCTTTAAATATAAACGTTAGAGAACACTGAATGGGCAACCAAAGTACCCTCTAAATATAAATGTTAGAGAACATCGAATGGGCAACCAAAGTACCCTCTAAATATAAACATTAGAGAACACCGAATGGGCAACCAAAGTACCCTCTAAATATAAACGTTAGAGAACACCGAATGGGCAACCAAAGTACCCTCTAAATATAAACGTTAGAGAACACAGAATGGGCAACCAAAGTACCCTCTAAATATAAATGTTAGAGAACACAGAATGGGCAACCAAAAGTACCCTCTAAATATAAACGTTAGAGAACACAGAATGGGCAACCAAAGTACCCTTTAAATATAAACATTAGAGAACACCGAATGGGCAACCAAAGTACCCTCTAAATATAAACGTTAGAGAACACCGAATGGGCAACCAAAGTACCCTCTAAATATAAACATTAGAGAACACCGAATGGGCAACCAAAGTACCCTCTAAATATAAACGTTAGAGAACACCGAATGGGCAACCAAAGTACCCTCTAAATATAAACGTTAGAGAACACCGAATAGGCAACCAAAGTACCCTCTAAATATAAACGTTAGAGAACACCGAATGGGCAACAAAGTACCCTCTAAATATAAATGTTAGAGAACACCGAATGGGCAACCAAAGTACCCTCTAAATATAAACGTTAGAGAACACTGAATGGACAACCAAAGTACCCTCTAAATATAAACGTTAGAGAATACCGAATGGGCAACCAAAGTACCCTCTAAATATAAATGTTAGAGAACTAGAGAACACTGAATGGGCAACCAAAGTACCCTCTAAATATAAACGTTAGAGAACACCGAATGGGCAACCAAAGTACCCTCTAAATATAAACGTTAGAGAACACCGAATGGGCAACCAAAGTACCCTCTAAATATAAATGTTAGAGAACACCGAATGGGCAACCAAAGTACCCTCTAAATATAAACGTTAGAGAACACTGAATGGGCAACCAAAGTACCCTCTAAATATAAATGTTAGAGAACACTGAATGGGCAACCAAAGTACCCTCTAAATATAAACGTTAGAGAACACCGAATGGGCAACCAAAGTACCCTCTAAATATAAACGTTAGAGAACATCGAATGGGCAATCAAAGTACCTTCTAAATATAAATGTTAGAGAACACTGAATGGGCAACCAATGTACCCTCTAAATATAAATGTTAGAGAACACTGAATGGGCAATCAAAGTACCCTCTAAATATAAACGTTAGAGAACACCGAATGGGCAACCAAAGTACCCTCTAAATATAAACGTTAGAGAACACCGAATGGGCAACCAAAGTACCCTCTAAATATAAACATTAGAGAACACCGAATGGGCAACCAAAGTACCCTCTAAATATAAATGTTAGAGAACACTGAATGGGCAACCAAAGTAACCTCTAAATATAAATGTTAGAGAACACTGAATGGGCAACCAAAGTACCCTCTAAATATAAACGTTAGAGAACACTGAATGGGCAACCAAAATACCCTCTAAATATAAATGTTAGAGAACATCGAATGGGCAACCAAAGTACCCTCTAAATATAAACATTAGAGAACACCGAATGGGCAACCAAAGTACCCTCTAAATATAAACGTTAGAGAACACCGAATGGGCAACCAAAGTACCCTCTAAATATAAACGTTAGAGAACACAGAATGGGCAACCAAAGTACCCTTTAAATATAAACGTTAGAGAACACTGAATGGGCAACCAAAGTACCCTCTAAATATAAATGTTAGAGAACACCGAATGGGCAACCAAAGTACCCTCTAAATATAAATGTTAGAGAACACCGAATGGGCAACCAAAGTACCCTCTAAATATAAACGCTAGAGAACACTGAATGGGCAACCAAAGTACCCTCTAAATATAAACGTTAGAGAACACCGAATGGGCAACCAAAGTACCCTCTAAATATAAACGTTAGAGAACACCGAATGGGCAACCAAAGTACCCTCTAAATATAAACGTTAGAGAACACTGAATGGGCAACCAAAGTACCCTCTAAATATAAATGTTAGAGAACACTGAATGGACAACCAAAGTACCCTCTAAATATAAACGCTAGAGAACACTGAATGGGCAACCAAAGTACCCTCTAAATATAAATGTTAGAGAACACCGAATGGACATCCAAAGTACCCTCTAAATATAAATGTTAGAGAACACCGAATGGGCAACCAAAGTACCCTCTAAATATAAACGTTAGAGAACACCGAATGGGCAACCAAAGTACCCTCTAAATATAAATGTTAGAGAACACTGAATGGGCAACTAAAGTACCCTCTAAATATAAACGTTAGAGAACACTGAATGGGCAACCAAAGTACCCTCTAAATATAAACGTTAGAGAACACTGAATGGGCAACCAAAGTACCCTCTAAATATAAACATTAGAGAACACCGAATGGGCAACCAAAGAAGGACAATCCAGAGAAACTGGCAACACAGGGCAGTCACAAGACGTAGACAAACAAAGCAAAAACACAACACAATATTTGTTGGACACCACTATTCGCAAACAAACACAAACAAAGCAAATAAGATATGAGCCTACCACAAATAACAGGAGCATTGTATTTATTCTTTAAAATTTACCAAATGACTTATTGATTGATTGATTGATTGATTGATAGGAAGAGTTAAATCACCATGTCTCAATGTTAAAATTCAATTTTAATGCTTATAATGTCTCTGATATAGAATTCAGATAAAATTTTAACAGAAACTTTACCGAGAACATATTGTTTGATTGTTAATGGCTTAAAGTTCTGTGTAAAATTTTACCTATATTCAGGATGAGAACAAGTTAAAAAAAATCTAAAAATACACAGAAACAAAAACAGGGTGAGATATCTAGGGCAAATACTTTTGAATGCCACTGGTAAGTATGATGAGTAACTTAGCCTTTTGCTATGGCGAGCACCTGAGTTCACCCCGTTTTTTTGGTGGGGCCCATATTGCTCATCTTTTTAGTTTTTTGTGTTGTCCTATTATGTGCCTTTATGTTCTGAGTTTCGTGTGGTGATGGCCGCTACAATTTCGTCATACAAATGATTTTCGGTCCATCCTTACCTCCGCTTGCTTGCAGGAGGGTTCATGTCTTATTTATGTTATTTCCTTGTTTTGCGTATAGTGATGTCCAACACATATTGTGTTGTGCTTTTGCATACATGCCAACCCTCGAGAGACTAAAAGTGGTAAGGGGTCTTTTTTTTCAGAAGGATGCAAAATGCTGCATTCTGCTGCATTTTGGATATAAAATCTGTGTAGTCAAAACTTTAAATATAGTATGATAAAACCATGAAAAAATGATTTTTTTTCAGAAGGACGCAAAATGGTGCATTCTGTTGCAGTCCTGCAGAATTCACAAAATGCAAATTTATTTCCCTTTCAGGAATGAAATGAAACTCATCAGTCCATGCTGTCTTAATGAAATAGGTTGTCATAACGTAAATGAGCCTTCTTTTTTTCTAGAGTTTCGGACATATTCATTTAGACATTGATCTGTTGATGTTTAGGAATCATAAGTTCAAAATGTAGTGCTTCAAAACTTTATTTTAAATACTGTTTCTGATTGGTTTAATGATAAAGAATTGACCAATGGAAGTTTCCGGTACAAATTAAGAGGGAAACGATTACGGAAAGGGCCTAAATAATTTGGATTTGTACTCATTTATACGTCGTAGAAATCTACAAGAATAATCAACATATGAACAATTCACGATAATTTGTTTTACATTTTTTTTTTTAATTGGTAGGAAAACATCTAAAATCGGTAGGCGGTAGAAGACTTAAAAATTCGGTAGACTACCACGTAAATCGGTAGTCCTACAGGTAAGTCACAACAGATGTTTTTGTTGTGTTTTTCTTGGACTATGTTACCAGTTTCTCTGGATTGCCAATGTTTAATGGACCCTTCGGTATTCTCAACGTCTATTATCTACAACAAGAGATGTTCAACATACAGAGATTGTGACTCTCCCAAAGCAAATGGTCAAATTTAAAGAACTACAAATCAATTTGGTGTTCACAATTTTCAAGTCAGCATGATGCCTTCAATGATGAACAAGTGTCTATTACCACTAAAGTTGTGAGTTCGAACCCAGTTCATGGCAAGGTGTACTCAAAATAACATTATGTGATAAAGTTTGTCAGTGACTTGCGACAGGTCAGTGGTTTTCTCTGGGTAATCCGGTTTCCACCACCAATAAAACTGATCGCCACCATATAACTGAAATATCGTTGAAAGTGGCATTAAACACCATAACCCTAACCCTCTATCACTAGGTTTATGATGTCCAGAAATAAAGATCTCCTTACCTGTAAGACGGCTTTGATCTTGACCCATCAGTAGTGGTAACAAATTCTCTTCTAATTCGTCTGTTGTGACTTACCTGTAAGATGGATTTGATCTTGACCCATCAGTAGTGGTAACAAATTCTCTTCTAATTCATCTGTTGTGACTTACCTGTAAGATGGCTTTGATCTTGACCCATCAGTAGTGGTAACAAATTCTCTTCTAATTCGTCTGTTGTGACTTACCTGTAAGATGGCTTTGATCTTGACCCATCAGTAGTGGTAACAAATTCTCTTATAATTCATCTGTTGTAACTTACCTGTAAGATGGATTTGATCTTGACCCATCAGTAGTGGTAACAAATTCTCTTCTAATTCGTCTGTTGTGACTTACCTGTAAGACAGCTTTGATCTTAACTTATCAGTAGTGGTAACTAATTCTCTCCTAATTCGTCTGTTGTGACTTACCTGTAAGACGGCTTTGATCTTGACCCATCAGTAGTGGTAACAAATTCTCTTATAATTCATCTGTTGTGGCTTACCTGTAAGATGGATTTGATCTTGACCCATCAGTAGTGGTAGCAAATTATCTTCTAATTCGTCTGTTGTGGCTTACCTGTAAGACGACTTTGATCTTGACCCATCAGTAGTGGTAACAAATTCTCATATAATTCATCTGTTGTAACTTACCTGTAAGATGGATTTGATCTTGACCCATCAGTAGTGGTAACAAATTCTCTTCTAATTCATCTGTTATGACTTACTTGTAAGACGGCTTTGAGCTAGTAGTGTTAATAAATTCTCTCCTAATTCGTCTGTTGTGACTTACCTGTAAGATGTCTTTGATCTTGACCCATCAGTAGTGGTAACAAATTCTCTTCTAATTCGTCTGTTGTGACTTACCTGTAAGATGGCTTTGATCTTGACCCATCAGTAGTGGTAGCAAATTCTCTTCTAATTCATCTGTTGTGACTTACCTGTAAGACGGCTTTGATCTTGACCCATCAGTAGTGGTAACAAATTCTCTTCTAATTCGTCTGTTGTGACTTACCTGTAAGATGGCTTTGATCTTGACCCATCAGTAGTGGTAACAAATTCTCTTCTAATTCATCTGTTATGACTTACCTGTAAGATGGCTTTGAGCTAGTAGTGTTAATAAATTCTCTCCTAATTCGCCTGTTGTGACTTACCTGTAAGATGGCTTTGATCTTGACCCATCAGTAGTGGTAACAAATTCTCTTCTAATTCGTCTGTTGTGACTTAACTGTAAGATGGCTTTGATCTTGACCCATCAGTAGTGGCAGCAAATTCTCTTCTAATTCATCTGTTGTGACTTACCTGTAAGACGGCTTTGATCTTGACCCATCAGTAGTGGTAACAAATTCTCTTCTAATTCGTCTGTTGTGACTTACCTGTAAGATGGATTTGATCTTGACCCATCAGTAGTGGTAACAAATTCTCTCCTAATTCATCTGTTGTGACTTACCTGTAAGACGGCTTTGATCTTGACCCATCAGTAGTGGTAACAAATTCTCTCCTAATTCATCTGTTGTGACTTACCTGTAAGACGGCTTTGATCTTGACCCTTCAGTAGTGGTAGCAAATTCTCTTCTAATTCGTCTGTTGTGACTTACCTGTAAGACGGCTTTGATCTTGACCCATCAGTAGTGGTAACAAATTCTCTTCTAATTCGTCTGTTGTGACCTACCTGTAAGATGGCTTTGATCTTGACCCATCAGTAGTGGTAACAAATTCTCTTCTTATTTGTCTGTTGTGGCTTACCTGTAAGACGACTTTGATCTTGACCCATCAGTAGTGGTAATAAATTCTCTCCTAATTCGTCTGTTGTAACTTACCTGTAAGACGACTTTGAACTTGATCCATCAGTAGTGGTAACAAATTCTCTTCTAATTCATCTGTTGTGACTTACCTGTAAGACGGCTTTAATCTTGACCCATCAGTAGTGGTAACTAATTCTCTTCTTATTTGTCTGTTGTGGCTTACTTGTAAGATGGCTTTGATCTTGACCCATCAGTGGTGGTAATAAATTCTCTCCTAATTCATCTGTTGTGACTTACCTGTAAGACGACTTTGATCTTGACCCATCAGTAGTGGTAACTAATTCTCTTCTAATTCGTCTGTTGTGGCTTACCTGTAAGACGGCTTTAATCTTGACCCATCAGTAGTGGTAACTAATTCTCTTCTTATTTGTCTGTTGTGACTTACCTGTAAGACGGCTTTGATCTTGACCCATCAGTAGTGGTAGCAAATTCTCTTCTAATTCGTCTGTTGTGACTTACCTGTAGGACGGCTTTGATCTTGACCCATCAGTAGTGGTAGCAAATTCTCTCCTAATTCATCTGTTGTGACTTACTTGTAAGACGGCTTTGATCTTGACCCATCAGTAGTGGTAACAAATTCTCTTCTAATTCGTCTGTTGTGACTTACCTGTAAGATAGCTTTGATCTTGACCCATCAGTAGTGGTAACAAATTCTCTTATAATTCATCTGTTGTGACTTACCTGTAAGATGGATTTGATCTTCATCCATCAGTAGTGGTAACACATTCTCTTCTTATTTGTCTGTTGTGGCTTACCTGTAAGACGACTTTGATCTTGACCCATCAGTAGTGGTAATAAATTCTCTCCTAATTCGTCTGTTGTAACTTACCTGTAAGACGACTTTGAACTTGATCCATCAGTAGTGGTAACAAATTCTCTTCTAATTCATCTGTTGTGACTTACCTGTAAGACGGCTTTAATCTTGACCCATCAGTAGTGGTAACTAATTCTCTTCTTATTTGTCTGTTGTGGCTTACCTGTAAGACGACTTTGATCTTCATCCATCAGTAGTGGTAATAAATTCTCTCCTAATTCATCTGTTGTAACTTACCTGTAAGATGGCTTTGATCTTGACCCATCAGTAGTGGTAATAAATTCTCTCCTAATTCATCTGTTGTGAATTACCTGTAAGACGACTTTGATCTTGACTCATCAGTAGTGGTAACTAATTCTCTTCTAATTCGTCTGTTGTGGCTTACCTGTAAGACGGCTTTAATCTTGACCCATCAGTAGTGGTAACTAATTCTCTTCTTATTTGTCTGTTGTGACTTACCTGTAAGACGGCTTTGATCTTGACCCATCAGTAGTGGTAACAAATTCTCTTCTAATTCGTCTGTTGTGACTTACCTGTAGGACGCTTTGATCTTGACCCATCAGTAGTGGTAGCAAATTCTCTCCTAATTCATCTGTTGTGACTTACTTGTAAGACGGCTTTGATCTTGACCCATCAGTAGTGGTAACAAATTCTCTTCTAATTCGTCTGTTGTGACTTACCTGTAAGATAGCTTTGATCTTGACCCATCAGTAGTGGTAACAAATTCTCTTATAATTCGTCTGTTGTGACTTACCTGTAAGACGGCTTTGATCTTGACTTATCAGTAGTGGTAACTAATTCTCTCCTAATTTGTCTGTTGTGGCTTACCTGTAAACTGGCTTTAATCCTAACCCATCCTTAGTGGGAACAAATTCTCTTCTAATTCGTTTGTTGTGTCGTTTTCTGTTCATGAGTAAGTGTTGCTCTAACAACATACTACAGTACAGAGGATTCACAAACAATCTGGAAAATAACAGTAGATACATATATATCTATATGACATAAGTTTTTATATATGAAATTAACCTCTTTTAAGAGGTCACCTGTCTAATAAGGCCACCTTTTCTCTATCAAAAAAGTGACCTCTTAATACAGGTTTGACTTTATATATATTACAATGACCTTTTAGATGTGTTTACATGGTCAAATTGTTTATATATATTACAATGACCTTTTAGATGTGTTTACATGGTCAAATTGTTTATATATATTACAATGACTATTTAGATGTGTTTACATGGTAAAATTGTTTATATATATTACAATGACCTTTTAGATGTGTTTACATGGTCAAATTCTTTATATATATTACAATGACCTTTTAGATGTGTTTACATGGTCAAATTGTTTATATATATTACAATGGCATTTTAGATGTGTTTACATGGTCAAATTGTTGATATATATTACAATGACCTTTTAGATGTGTTTACATGGTCAAATTGTTTATATATATTACAATGACTATTTAGATGTGTTTACATGGTCAAGTTGTTTATATATATTACAATGACCTTTTAGATGTGTTTACATGGTCAAATTGTTTATATATATATTACAATGGCCTTTTAGATGTGCTTACATGGTCAAATTGTTTATATACACATGTATTACAATGACCCTTTAGATGTGTTTACATGGTCAAATTGTTTATATATATTACAATGACCTTTTAAATGTGTTTACATGGTCAAATTGTTTATATATATTACAATGACCTTTTAGATGTGCTTAGATGGTCAAATTGTTTATATATATTACAATGACCTTTTAGATGTGTTTACATTGTCAAATTGTTTATATATATTACAATGACCTTTTAGATGTGTTTACTTGGTCAAATTGTTTATATATATTACAATGACCTTTTAGATGTGTTTACATGGTCAAATTGTTTATATATATTACAATGACCTTTTAGATGTGTTTACATGGTCAAATTGTTTATATATATTACAATGGCCTTTTAGATGTGTTTACATGGTCAAATAGTTTATATATATTACAATGACCTTTTAGATGTGTTTACATGGTCAAATTGTTTATATATATTACAATGACCTTTTACATCTGTTTACATATATTACAATGAAATTTTAGATGTGTTTACATGGTAAAACTGTTTATATATATTACAATGACATTTTAGATGTGTTTACATGGTCAAATTGTTTATATATATTACAATGACCTTTTAGATGTGTTTACATGGTCAAATTGTTTATATATATATTACAATGGCCGTTTAGATGTGTTTACATGGTCAAATTGTTTATATATATTACAATGATCTTTTAGATGTGTTTACATGGTCAAATTGTTTATATACACACTGTATATTACAATGACCTTTTAGATGTGTTTACATGGTCAAATTGTTTATATATATTACAATGACCTTTTAGATGTGTTTACATGGTCAAATTATTTATATATATTACAATGACATTTTAGATGTGTTTACATGGTAAAACTGTTTATATATATTACAATGACATTTTAGATGTGTTTGCATGGCCAAATTGTTTATATATATTACAATGACCTTTTAGATGTGTTTACATGGTCAAATTGTTTATATATATTACAATGACCTTTTAGATGTGTTTACAGGGCCAAATTGTTTATATATATTACAATGACCTTTTAGATGTGTTTACATTGTCAAATTGTTTATATATATTACAATGACCTTTTAGATGTGTTTACATGGTCAAATTGTTTATATATATTACAATGACCTTTTAGATGTGTTTACATGGCCAAATTGTTTATATATATTACAATGACATTTTAGATGTGTTTACATGGTAAAACTGTTTATATATATTACAATGACCTTTTACATCTGTTTACAAGGCCAAATTGTTTATATATATTACAATGACATTTTAGATGTGTTTACATGGTAACACTGTTTATATATATTACAATGACATTTTAGATGTGTTTACATGGTCAAATTGTTTATATATATATTACAATGGCCTTTTAGATGTGTTTACATGGTCAAATTGTTTATATATATTACAATGATCTTTTAGATGTGTTTACATGGTCAAATTGTTTATATACACACTGTATATTACAATGACCTTTTAGATGTGTTTACATGGTCAAATTATTTATATATATTACAATGACATTTTAGATGTGTTTACATGGTAAAACTGTTTACATATATTACAATGACATTTTAGATGTGTTTACATGGCCAAATTGTTTATATATATTACAATGACCTTTTAGATGTGTTTACATGGTCAAATTGTTTATATATATTACAATGATCTTTTAGATGTGTTTATATGGTCAAATTGTTTATATACACAATGTATATTACAATGACCTTTTAGATGTGTTTACATGGTCAAATTATTTATATATATTACAATGACATTTTAGATGTGTTTACATGGTATAACTGTTTATATATATTACAATGACATTTTAGATGTGTTTACATGGCCAAATTGTTTATATATATTACAATGACCTTTTAGATGTGTTTACATGGTCAAATTGTTTATATATATTACAATGACTATTTAGATGTGTTTACATGGTAAAATTGTTTATATATATTACAATGACCTTTTAGATGTGTTTACATTGTCAAATTCTTTATATATATTACAATGACCTTTTAGATGTGTTTACATGGTCAAATTGTTTATATATATTACAATGGCATTTTAGATGTGTTTACATGGTCAAATTGTTGATATATATTACAATGACCTTTTAGATGTGTTTACATGGTCAAATTGTTTATATATATTACAATGACTATTTAGATGTGTTTACATGGTCAAGTTGTTTATATATATTACAATGACCTTTTAGATGTGTTTACATGGTCAAATTGTTTATATATATATTACAATGGCCTTTTAGATGTGCTTACATGGTCAAATTGTTTATATATATTACAATGACCTTTTAAATGTGTTTACATGGTCAAATTGTTTATATATATTACAATGACCTTTTAGATGTGTTTACATGGCCAAATTGTTTATATATATTATATTGACATTTTAGATGTGTTTACATGGTAAAACTGTTTATATGTATTACAATGACCTTTTAGATGTGTTTACATTGTCAAATTGTTTATATATATTACAATGACATGTTAGATGTGTTTACATGGTAAAACTGTTTATATATATTACAATGACCTTTTAGATCTGTTTACAAGGCCAAATTGTTTATATATATTACAATGGCCTTTTAGATGTGTTTACATGGTCAAATTGTTTATATATATTATAATGACCTTTTAGATGTGTTTACATGGTCAAATTATTTATATATATTACAATGACATTTTAGATGTGTTTACATGGTAAAACTGTTTATATATATTACAATGACATTTTAGATGTGTTTACATGGCCAAATTATTTATATATATTACAATGACCTTTTAGATGTGTTTACATGGTCAAATTGTTTATATATATTACAATGACCTTTTAGATGTGTTTACATGGCCAAATTGTTTATATATATTACAATGACATTTTAGATGTGTTTACATGGTAAAACTGTTTATATATATTACAATGACCTTTTACATCTGTTTACAAGGCCAAATTGTTTATATATATTACAATGACATTTTAGATGTGTTTACATGGTAAAACTGTTTATATATATTACAATGACATTTTAGATGTGTTTACATGGTCAAATTGTTTATATATATATTACAATGGCCTTTTAGATGTGTTTACATGGTCAAATTGTTTATATATATTACAATGATCTTTTAGATGTGTTTACATGGTCAAATTGTTTATATACACACTGTATATTACAATGACCTTTTAGATGTGTTTACATGGTCAAATTGTTTATATATACTACAATGACCTTTTAGATGTGTTTACATGGTCAAATTATTTATATATATTACAATGACATTTTAGATGTGTTTACATGGTAAAACTGTTTATATATATTACAATGACATTTTAGATGTGTTTACATGGCCAAATTGTTTATATATATTACAATGACCTTTTAGATGTGTTTACATGGTAAAATTGTTTATATATATTACAATAACTATTTAGATGTGTTTACATGGTAAAATTGTTTATATATATTACAATGACCTTTTAGATGTGTTTACATGGTCAAATTCTTTATATATATTACAATGACCTTTTAGATGTGTTTACATGGTCAAATTGTTTATATATATTACAATGGCATTTTAGATGTGTTTACATGGTCAAATTGTTGATATATATTACAATGACCTTTTAGATATGTTTACATGGTCAAATTGTTTATATATATTACAATGACTATTTAGATGTGTTTACATGGTCAAGTTGTTTATATATATTACAATGACCTTTTAGATGTGTTTACATGGTCAAATTGTTTATATATATATTACAATGGCCTTTTAGATGTGCTTACATGGTCAAATTGTTTATATACACATGTATTACAATGACCTTTTAGATGTGTTTACATGGTCAAATTGTTTATATATATTACAATGACCTTTTAAATGTGTTTACATGGTCAAATTGTTTATATATATTACAATGACCTTTTAGATGTGTTTAGATGGTCAAATTGTTTATATATATTACAATGACCTTTTAGATGTGTTTACATTGTCAAATTGTTTATATATATTACAATGACCTTTTAGATGTGTTTACATGGTCAAATTGTTTATATATATTACAATGACCTTTTAGATGTGTTTACATGGCCAAATTGTTTATATATATTACATTGACATTTTAGATGTGTTTACATGGTAAAACTGTTTATATGTATTACAATGACCTTTTAGATGTGTTTACATTGTCAAATTGTTTATATATATTACAATGATCTTTTAGATGTGTTTACATGGTCAAATTGTTTATATACACACTGTATATTACAATGACCTTTTAGATGTGTTTACATGGTCAAATTGTTTATATATATTACAATGACCTTTTAGATGTGTTTACATGGTCAAATTGTTTATATATATTACAATGACCTTTTAGATGTGTTTACATGGTCAAATTGTTTATATATATTACAATGACCTTTTAGATGTGTTTACATGGTCAAATTGTTTATATATATTACAATGACATTTTAGATGTGTTTACATGGTAAAACTGTTTATATATATTACAATGACATTTTAGATGTGTTTACATGGCCAAATTGTTTATATATATTACAATGAACTTTTAGATGTGTTTACATGGTCAAATTGTTTATATATATTACAATGACCTTTTAGATGTGTTTACAGGGTCAAATTGTTTATATATATTACAATGACCTTTTAGATGTGTTTACATGGTCAAATTGTTTATATATATTACAATGAAATTTTAGATGTGTTTACATGGTAAAACTGTTTATATATATTACAATGACCTTTTAGATGTGTTTACATTGTCAAATTGTTTATATATATTACAATGAAATTTTAGATGTGTTTACATGGTAAAACTGTTTATATATATTACAATGACCTTTTAGATCTGTTTACATGGCCAAATTGTTTATATATATTACAATGACATTTAAGATGTGTTTACATGGTAAAACTGTTTATATATATTACAATGACATTTTAGATGTGTTTACATGGTAAAACTGTTTATATATATTACAATGACATTTTAGATGTGTTTACATGGTCAAATTGTTTATATATATTACAATGACCTTTTAGATGTGTTTACATGGTTGAATTGTTTATATATATTACAATGACATCTTAGATGTGTTTACATGGTCAAATTGTTTATATATATATTACAATGGCCTTTTAGATGTGTTTACATGGTCAAATTGTTTATATACACATGTATTACAATGACCTTTTAGATGTGTTTACATGATCAAATTGTTTATATATATTACAATGACCTTTTAGATGTGTTTACAGGGTCAAATTGTTTATATATATTACAATGACCTTTTAGATGTGTTTACATTGTCAAATTGTTTATATATATTACAATGAAATTTTAGATGTGTTTACATGGTAAAACTGTTTATATATATTACAATGACCTTTTAGATGTGTTTACATTGTCAAATTGTTTATATATATTACAATGAAATTTTAGATGTGTTTACATGGTAAAACTGTTTATATATATTACAATGACCTTTTAGATCTGTTTACATGGCCAAATTGTTTATATATATTACAATGACATTTAAGATGTGTTTACATGGTAAAACTGTTTATATATATTACAATGACATTTTAGATGTGTTTACATGGTAAAACTGTTTATATATATTACAATGACATTTTAGATGTGTTTACATGGTCAAATTGTTTATATATATTACAATGACCTTTTAGATGTGTTTACATGGTTGAATTGTTTATATATATTACAATGACATCTTAGATGTGTTTACATGGTCAAATAGTTTATATATATTACAATAACCTTTTAGATGTGTTTACATGGTTAAATTGTTTATATATATTACAATGGCCTTTTAGATGTGTTTACATGGTCAAATTGTTTATATATACATGTATTACAATGACCTTTTAGATGTGTTTACATGGTAAAATTGTTCATATATATTACAATGACATTTTAGATGTGTTTACATGGCCAAATTGTTTATATATATTACAATGACCTTGTATGATGTGTTTACATGGTCAAATTGTTTATATATATTACAATGACCTTTTAGGTGTGTTTACATGGTCAAATTGTTTATATATATTACAATGACATTTTAGATGTGTTTACATGGTAAAATTGTTTATATATATTACAATGACATTTTAGATGTGTTTACATGGCCAAATTGTTTATATATATTACAATGACCTTTTAGATGTGTTTACATGATCAAATTGTTTATATATATTACAATGACCTTTTAGATGTGTTTACAGGGCCAAATTGTTTATATATATTACAATGACCTTTTAGATGTGTTTACATTGTCAAATTGTTTATATATATTACAATGAAATTTTAGATGTGTTTACATGGTAAAACTGTTTATATATATTACAATGACCTTTTAGATGTGTTTACATTGTCAAATTGTTTATATATATTACAATGAAATCTTAGATGTGTTTACATGGTAAAACTGTTTATATATATTACAATGACCTTTTAGATCTGTTTACATGGCCAAATTGTTTATATATATTACAATGACATTTAAGATGTGTTTACATGGTAAAACTGTTTATATATATTACAATGACATTTTAGATGTGTTTACATGGTAAAACTGTTTATATATATTACAATGACATTTTAGATGTGTTTACATGGTAAAATTGTTTATATATATTACAATGACCTTTTAGATGTGTTTACATGGTTGAATTGTTTATATATATTACAATGACATTTTAGATGTGTTTACATGGTCAAATAGTTTATATATATTACAATGACCTTTTAGATGTGTTTACATGGTTAAATTGTTTATATATATTACAATGACCTTTTAGATGTGTTTACATGGTCAAATTGTTTATATATATTACAATGGCCTTTTAGATGTGTTTACATGGTCAAATTGTTTATATATATTACAATGGCCTTTTAGATGTGTTTACATGGTGAAACTGTTTATATATATTACAATGACATTTTAGATGTGTTTACATGGTCATATTGTTTATATATACATGTATTACAATGACCTGTTGGATGTGTTTACATGGTCAAATTGTTTATATATATTACAATGACCTTTTAGATGTGTTTACATGGCCAAATTATTTATATATATTACAATGACATTTTAGATGTGTTTACATGGTAAAACTGTTTATATATATTACAATGACCTTTTAGATGTGTTTACATTGTCAAATTGTTTATATATATTACAATGACATTTTAGATGTGTTTACATGGTAAAACTGTTTATATATATTACAATGACCTTTTAGATCTGTTTACAAGGCCAAATTGTTTATATATATTACAATGACATTTTAGATGTGTTTACATGGTAAAACTGTTTATATATATTACAATGACATTTTAGATGTGTTTACATGGTCAAATTGTTTATATATATTACAATGACCTTTTAGATGTGTTTACATGGTCAAATTGTTTATATATATTACAATGGCCTTTTAGATGTGTTTACATGGTCAAATTGTTTATATATATATTACAATGATCTTTTAGATGTGTTTACATGGTCAAATTGTTTATATACACACTGTATATTACAATGACCTGTTAGATGTGTTTACATGGTCAAATTGTTTATATATATTACAATGACCTTTTAGATGTGTTTACATGATCAAATTGTTTATATATATTACAATGACCTTTTAGATGTGTTTACAGGGCCATATTGTTTATATATATTACAATGACCTTTTAGATGTGTTTACATGGTCAAATTGTTTATATATATTACAATGACCCTTTAGATGTGTTTACATGGTCAAATTGTTTATATATATTACAATGACATTTTAGATGTGTTTACATGGTAAAACTGTTTATATATATTACAATGACCTTTTAGATGTGTTTACATTGTCAAATTGTTTATATATATTACAATGAAATTTTAGATGTGTTTACATGGTAAAACTGTTTATATATATTACAATGACCTTTTAGATCTGTTTACATGGCCAAATTGTTTATATATATTACAATG
This sequence comes from Bathymodiolus brooksi, assembly GCA_963680875.1. Taxonomy (NCBI): domain Eukaryota; kingdom Metazoa; phylum Mollusca; class Bivalvia; order Mytilida; family Modiolidae; genus Bathymodiolus; species Bathymodiolus brooksi. Next base: position 25,611,758 of record OY804584.1, read on the forward strand.
ACATCTTAGATGTGTTTTCATGGTAAAACTGTTTCTATATATATTACAATGACATTTTAGATGTGTTTACATCGTAAAACTGTTTATATATATTACAATGACATTTTAGATGTGTTTACATGGTCAAATTGTTTATATATATTACAATGACCTTTTAGATGTGTTTACATGGTTAAATTGTTTATATATATTACAATGACATCTTAGATGTGTTTACATGGTCAAATAGTTTATATATATATTACAATGACCTTTTAGATGTGTTTACATGGTTAAATTGTTTATATATATTACAATGACCTTTTAGATGTGTTTACATGGTTAAATTGTTTATATATATTACAATGGCCTTTTTGATGTGTTTACATGGTTAAATTGTTTATATATATTACAATGGCCTTTTAGACGTGTTTACATGGTGAAACTGTTTATATATATTACAATGACATTTTAGATGTGTTTACATGGTCAAATTGTTTATATATACATGTATTACAATGACCTTTTAGATGTGTTTACATGGTCAAATTGTTTATATATAGTACAATGACCTTTTAAATGTGTTTACATGGCCAAATTGTTTATATATATTACAATGACATTTTAGATGTGTTTACATGGTAAAACTGTTTATATATATTACAATGACCTTTTAGATGTGTTTACATTGTCAAATTGTTTATATATATTACAATGACATTTTAGATGTGTTTACATGGTAAAACTGTTTATATATATTACAATGACATTTTAGATCTGTTTACAAGGCCAAATTGTTTATATATATTACAATGACATTTTAGATGTGTTTACATGGTAAAACTGTTTATATATATTACAATGACATTTTAGATGTGTTTACAGGGTCAAATTGTTTATATATATTACAATGACCTTTTAGATGTGTTTACATTGTCAAATTGTTTATATATATTACAATGAAATTTTAGATGTGTTTACATGGTAAAACTGTTTATATATATTACAATGACCTTTTAGATGTGTTTACATTGTCAAATTGTTTATATATATTACAATGAAATTTTAGATGTGTTTACATGGTAAAACTGTTTATATATATTACAATGACCTTTTAGATCTGTTTACATGGCCAAATTGTTTATATATATTACAATGACATTTAAGATGTGTTTACATGGTAAAACTGTTTATATATATTACAATGACATTTTAGATGTGTTTACATGGTAAAACTGTTTATATATATTACAATGACATTTTAGATGTGTTTACATGGTCAAATTGTTTATATATATTACAATGACCTTTTAGATGTGTTTACATGGTTGAATTGTTTATATATATTACAATGACATCTTAGATGTGTTTACATGGTCAAATAGTTTATATATATTACAATAACCTTTTAGATGTGTTTACATGGTTAAATTGTTTATATATATTACAATGGCCTTTTAGATGTGTTTACATGGTCAAATTGTTTATATATACATGTATTACAATGACCTTTTAGATGTGTTTACATGGTAAAATTGTTCATATATATTACAATGACATTTTAGATGTGTTTACATGGCCAAATTGTTTATATATATGACAATGACCTTGTATGATGTGTTTACATGGTCAAATTGTTTATATATATTACAATGACCTTTTAGGTGTGTTTACATGGTCAAATTGTTTATATATATTACAATGACATTTTAGATGTGTTTACATGGTAAAATTGTTTATATATATTACAATGACATTTTAGATGTGTTTACATGGCCAAATTGTTTATATATATTACAATGACCTTTTAGATGTGTTTACATGATCAAATTGTTTATATATATTACAATGACCTTTTAGATGTGTTTACAGGGCCAAATTGTTTATATATATTACAATGACCTTTTAGATGTGTTTACATTGTCAAATTGTTTATATATATTACAATGAAATTTTAGATGTGTTTACATGGTAAAACTGTTTATATATATTACAATGACCTTTTAGATGTGTTTACATTGTCAAATTGTTTATATATATTACAATGAAATCTTAGATGTGTTTACATGGTAAAACTGTTTATATATATTACAATGACCTTTTAGATCTGTTTACATGGCCAAATTGTTTATATATATTACAATGACATTTAAGATGTGTTTACATGGTAAAACTGTTTATATATATTACAATGACATTTTAGATGTGTTTACATGGTAAAACTGTTTATATATATTACAATGACATTTTAGATGTGTTTACATGGTAAAATTGTTTATATATATTACAATGACCTTTTAGATGTGTTTACATGGTTGAATTGTTTATATATATTACAATGACATTTTAGATGTGTTTACATGGTCAAATAGTTTATATATATTACAATGACCTTTTAGATGTGTTTACATGGTTAAATTGTCTATATATATTACAATGACCTTTTACATGTGTTTACATGGTCAAATTGTTTATATATATTACAATGGCCTTTTAGATGTGTTTACATGGTCAAATTGTTTATATATATTACAATGGCCTTTTAGATGTGTTTACATGGTGAAACTGTTTATATATATTACAATGACATTTTAGATGTGTTTACATGGTCATATTGTTTATATATACATGTATTACAATGACCTGTTGGATGTGTTTACATGGTCAAATTGTTTATATATATTACAATGACCTTTTAGATGTGTTTACATGGCCAAATTATTTATATATATTACAATGACATTTTAGATGTGTTTACATGGTAAAACTGTTTATATATATTACAATGACCTTTTAGATGTGTTTACATTGTCAAATTGTTTATATATATTACAATGACATTTTAGATGTGTTTACATGGTAAAACTGTTTATATATATTACAATGACCTTTTAGATCTGTTTACAAGGCCAAATTGTTTATATATATTACAATGACATTTTAGATGTGTTTACATGGTAAAACTGTTTATATATATTACAATGACATTTTAGATGTGTTTACATGGTCAAATTGTTTATATATATTACAATGACCTTTTAGATGTGTTTACATGGTCAAATTGTTTATATATATTACAATGGCCTTTTAGATGTGTTTACATGGTCAAATTGTTTATATATATATTACAATGATCTTTTAGATGTGTTTACATGGTCAAATTGTTTATATACACACTGTATATTACAATGACCTGTTAGATGTGTTTACATGGTCAAATTGTTTATATATATTACAATGACCTTTTAGATGTGTTTACATGATCAAATTGTTTATATATATTACAATGACCTTTTAGATGTGTTTACAGGGCCATATTGTTTATATATATTACAATGACCTTTTAGATGTGTTTACATGGTCAAATTGTTTATATATATTACAATGACCCTTTAGATGTGTTTACATGGTCAAATTGTTTATATATATTACAATGACATTTTAGATGTGTTTACATGGTAAAACTGTTTATATATATTACAATGACCTTTTAGATGTGTTTACATTGTCAAATTGTTTATATATATTACAATGAAATTTTAGATGTGTTTACATGGTAAAACTGTTTATATATATTACAATGACCTTTTAGATCTGTTTACATGGCCAAATTGTTTATATATATTACAATGACATCTTAGATGTGTTTACATGGTAAAACTGTTTATATATATTACAATGACATTTTAGATGTGTTTACATCGTAAAACTGTTTATATATATTACAATGACATTTTAGATGTGTTTACATGGTCAAATTGTTTATATATATTACAATGACCTTTTAGATGTGTTTACATGGTTAAATTGTTTATATATATTACAATGACATCTTAGATGTGTTTACATGGTCAAATAGTTTATATATATATTACAATGACCTTTTAGATGTGTTTACATGGTCAAATTGTTTATATATATTACAATGACCTTTTAGATGTGTTTACATGGTTAAATTGTTTATATATATTACAATGGCCTTTTTGATGTGTTTACATGGTTAAATTGTTTATATATATTACAATGGCCTTTTAGACGTGTTTACATGGTGAAACTGTTTATATATATTACAATGACATTTTAGATGTGTTTACATGGTCAAATTGTTTATATATACATGTATTACAATGACCTTTTAGATGTGTTTACATGGTCAAATTGTTTATATATAGTACAATGACCTTTTAAATGTGTTTACATGGCCAAATTGTTTATATATATTACAATGACATTTTAGATGTGTTTACATGGTAAAACTGTTTATATATATTACAATGACCTTTTAGATGTGTTTACATTGTCAAATTGTTTATATATATTACAATGACATTTTAGATGTGTTTACATGGTAAAACTGTTTATATATATTACAATGACATTTTAGATCTGTTTACAAGGCCAAATTGTTTATATATATTACAATGACATTTTAGATGTGTTTACATGGTAAAACTGTTTATATATATTACAATGACATTTTAGATGTGTTTACATTGTCAAATTGTTTATATATATTACAATGAAATTTTAGATGTGTTTACATGGTAAAACTGTTTATATATATTACAATGACCTTTTAGATGTGTTTACATTGTCAAATTGTTTATATATATTACAATGACCTTTTAGATGTGTTTACATGGTTAAATTGTTTATATATATTACAATGACATTTTAGATGTATTTACATGGTTAAATTGTTTACATATATTACAATGACCTTTTAGATGTGTTTACATGGTCAAATAGTTTATATATATTACAATGACATTTTAGATGTGTTTACACGGTCAAATTGTTTATATATATTACAATGACATTTTAGATGTGTTTACATGGTCAAATTCATCCTTCAAAGTCTCTTCAAACTTTACTGGTTAATTTTACTTGTGCACCAGTGTCGCTTTCAATGCAGTATTGCATTGTAAAATCTGTTCATCTTTGATGCAATATTGAAACAAGTCAACGATAGTATATATTTCTCAATGCGGTCATGTATATTTGTCTTTGGAGTGTCAATTTTGCCTCCGTTTCTAAGCTTTTTCTATTAGATTTTGTAACGGTTCTGACAGTGTGGAATATTTTGGTTTTCATCTTACTGGTATGTGCTATATGAACATCAGGACTACTTGCGTACCTAGAAAAATAAGTCCGGATATGCCAATATTTCTAGTAAAAATAAGTCCGGATATGCCAATATTTCTAGTAAAAATAAGTCCGGATATGCCAATATTTCTAGTAAAAATAAGTCCGGATATGCCAATATTTCTAGTAAAAATAAGTCTGGATGGACAAACATTTCTAGCAAAAATAAGTCTGGATGGACAAATATTTCTAGTAAAAATAAGTCAGATGGACCAATATTTCTAATGTATCAAATTCACACCAGGATTTATTTTACTGTATCAAATTCACATCAGGACTTATTTTACTGTATCAAATTCAAATCAGGACTTATTTTACTGTATCAAATTCACACCAGGACTTATTTTACTGTATCAAATTCACACCAGGATTTATTTTACTGTATCAAATTCAAACCAGGACTTATTTTACTGTATCAAATTCAAATCATGATTTATTTTACTGTATCAATTCACACCAGGACTTATTTTACTGTATCAAATTCAAACCAGGACTTATTTTACTGTATCAAATTCACACCAGGACTTATTTTACTGTATCAAATTCAAACCAGGACTTATTTTACTGTATAAAATTCAAATCAGGACTTATTTTACTGTATCAAATTCACACCAGGACTTATTTTACTGTATCAAATTCAAATCAGGACTTATTTTACTGTATCAAATTCACACCAGGATTTATTTTACTGTATCAAATTCACATCAGGACTTATATTACTGTATCAAATTCAAATCAGGACTTATTTTACTGTATCAAATTCACACCAGGATTTATTTTACTGTATCAAATTCACACAAGGACTTATTTTACTGTATCAAATTCACACAAGGACTTATTTTACTGTATCAAATTCAAACCAGGACTTATTTTACTGTATAAAATTCAAACAAGGACTTATTTTACTGTATCAAATTCACACCAGGATTTATTTTACTGTATCAAATTCAAATCAGGACTTATTTTACTGTATCAAATTCACACCAGGATTTATTTTACTGTATCAAATTCACATCAGGACTTATATTACTGTATCAAATTCAAATCAGGACTTATTTTACTGTATCAAATTCACACCAGGATTTATTTTACTGTATCAAATTCACACAAGGACTTATTTTACTGTATCAAATTTACACAAAGACTTATTTTACTGTATGAAATTCACACCAGGACTTATTTTACTGTATCAAATTCAAACCAGGAGTTATTTTACTGTATCAAATTCACATCAGGACTTATTTTACTGTATCAAATTCAAATCAGGACTTATTTTACTGTATCAAATTCACACCAGGATTTATTTTACTGTATCAAATTCACATCAGGACTTATATTACTGTATCAAATTCAAATCAGGACTTATTTTACTGTATCAAATTCACACCAGGATTTATTTTACTGTATCAAATTCACACAAGGACTTATTTTACTGTATCAAATTCACACAAAGACTTATTTTACTGTATCAAATTCACACCAGGACTTATTTTACTGTATCAAATTCAAACAAGGACTTATTTTACTGTATCAAATTCAAATCAGGACTTATTTTTACTATATCAAATTCACACTAGGATTTATTTTACTGTATCAAATTTACACCAGGACTTATTTTACTGTATCAAATTCACACCAGGACTTATTTTACTGTATCAAATTCACACCAGGACTTATTTTACTGTTACAAAAGCACTATCAACATATATCTTTGTGTTTTATAGAGTGCTGCCCATTTCTTGTTACAGCCAATAATTCTCTTTTGTAATTCAAAAGTCTAATTATGCCAGATTTCATACTAATGAAATAAACCAGACTTCTATATTTGAACCAATAGATTAAAAAAAAAGGTATTTCAAACCTGTCAACTTTTGCCAGTCTTTCTTGATTAGGGTACCAGATATATCTTGCAATCCAATAGGTCGACATTAACCAGAAAAGACCCATTAAGTAATGGTACCAGTGTTCTGTGTCGTTCCTAAAACAGCGTAATTCTTCTTCAGTAAAGGGAGACAATATACCAGAATAGTGACAGTCTAAAAATACGATGCCTACGGCAACAGGAGTCGAGAGCAAGGATGCCAACGAAAATGACACAATCTGCATTCGAAGTCTGCAAATAGTGTATGCAATGTAATACGCCACATAGGAACCAATTGTTATACACATCACAGATGCATAGTCCTTTATGTAACTGTAACTGTAACTCTTTAAGTTTAAGCTGTTTTCATATTGTGGTTTTGACAATGCTGCTGCCGCTGCAGAAACATCAAGATCTAGCTCGCCTCGTAACAAATATGCCATCATTATCGTAATACCGATCTTAAACATAGATGTTATAAATGTAACAAACGGTCGACCTTCCTGTAAATCAAATTTGATCTGAAGTATAAATTGTTGAAGGCGTCCTCGGCTTGTCCCAAATGCTCGATCATCCATGAAATTCTCCCACCAGGAGAATGAGCATAGAAGTAGACAGAAAACTATTTCAAGTACTTTGTCCCACTTGTCCGATGGTTCATGAAGAAACCCATAGTTGATGATGAGAGGAATCACAGAAATTTGTGCAATGATTGCAACTAAATCGGCAACAAAGGCGGTAATTTTTTTAAAAAATCTGTTGCATCCTGATCTGCCAGACACATCATCTTTAGCAAAAAATGGCTTGATAATGCTGGGCAATATACAAGTAGCACTCATTACCATAATACCTCGTGCAGCGTCCATCTCCCCTAAATATCTGAATACTAGATAACTTAATCCTACTGAATGCGCACATTCCATAAACGTTGCCTGCAAAAAAAAAAAAAGATGACATGCATTGAATGATAAATAAATATTCAGTGATATAAAGAGGTGATTCCCATTAGCTGTTATTAATAAACATTCAAGTCTTGACTAAAATCTCAACTTTGGTATTAATCTCTTTCAATGAGAAAACAAATGCGATAAAAGAAAGGAACAAAATATAAATAATAGTAGAAAAACCAATGCAATTTGATTCGAACCCCACTGAAAACCAGGCGACCGTCTCACTATAAAGGTCGTAAATGTAAACGTAGACGTAAATGTACTCTTAAGAGTTACGACCGTTTCACTAATAAATATGATTTACGACTTCCGATAAAGTGATCGCAAAGTTAAGACTGGTGGCAGATACTCGTAAATCGTAAACCTATGTGCACGTAGCGAAGATGACCGCGTTGTTTGCAGCTCTTTTTCAGGCATAGAGACATGTTAGAGAAGACACAGTGGATTTTTCGCAATAAACTCAACCCACTTTTATTTACTAGCACCGCGCAACAAATAAATAGAACCTGTATCAAATCATTATTTGAACCTAGTTCTTCAATTCATTTATAGATTAAAGCATTACTTGGAGAATTATTGTATATGAAGCTTATGATCAATTACAACTCTCTTAGGCACCAACCATTTTTAATAGAGGGGGGAGGGGCTGGGATTTTCATGCTTTATACATTTTTTTTTCATGTCAGAAGAAAACCATTTTTTCACACATCAGGTAGATCAAATCTTTTTTGATACATACATGAGGCAAAAACAATTTTTCAAAGATTTTTTTTTTATAAAAGATTTACTAGTATATGCAAGCAGATATTTATCAAAAAACGCCTTGTAGAACCCATACTTTACCAAAAGAGATGAGAAGTCTACATACATTAATCAGAACAAGAACATTTATTTACCCCCAATATATTGTGTGTTGTTTGGAATCAAATTTTCTAAAAAGAGATTTGTTTATGTTCTAGTCACAATTCTTACTTTGTTTTACTTGGTAGTGTTCAAATATTCTAGTAGTTTAATGCTATGTTTTAGTTTCAACATGTTCAAGCATCTTGAATGTTTATGTTGCTTCTTGTTTTTTCATAAAAATGTAAATTTGCATAGAGTTGGTCTTTATGATCCAAAAGAGTTGAATAAACATAATTTCATAATTGCTACTATAATAATCTCAAGCATCAAAATTGTTATTTTCCTTAAATAAAGTTCTTCTTTTTCAAAGCTGTCTTCTAGATCTGCATTGCATACATTTCTTGAAGATTCTTCTGATCGTTTTTTATTTAATGTATATTTTTTAACACAATTTCTTTTGTTGGTGTTTTCAGACTTAAATAAAAAAAATTTGACATAGAGCAAAATAAACTATTATTTTTTAGACTAAACTTGGACATAATTTTTTTTTCAAAAAAAAATACCATTGATTTATTTATTATTTAAAATTCCTTACAGCAAATATATTTAAGGATTAGTTGGATATAAAATGTGAAGGATATTTTTTTATTTTCAAGGGGTGAAATGAAGGGCGCAGGACATTTGTGCCTATTTTTCTAAAGTGTGAAAGGACATTTGTGCCTCTTATTACTAACCCTTTTGCGTCTCGTATTTTATCTTACCTGTATTTTCATAGAAGATTCATAGAACCCTTTGCACCTCAACTGTCTGTATGTACACGTATTATAGGGTGAGCACATTTCAATAGTTAATTTTACATTTTAAAATTAGATGATTATAAAAATAGAGAGAGTGACATTGGAAAATGGCTTATCATGATATTTGGACTTCCGTTCATACCTCATGAAGAAATAGAGGAAACTTTTGTAGAAGCTGTAATGTCAGAAACTCCAGTGGATGCACGATGTACTAAGTTTGCTGACTATCTTACAGACAATTATGTTACACAAGAGTCCAGATGGGCAGAGCCTCCCTCTGATGCTAGACCTACGACCAATGGACCAGAGTCATTTCACTCTCATTACAATGCACAATCTTATTCGTCGCATCCATTTATTTTTGTATTTCTGGATGCCATTTTACAAATACAAACTGTTAACTATATCAAGATTAGACACATTTCAGATGTTGCACCACAGTCAAGAACTGAGAAGGAGAAACTTGACTTTATGTTTGACTTGTGGAGGAAGTACCAGTCAGGGTGCAAAAGGGTGCAACTTTGAGGTGCAAATGGGCATTTTTTTCGGCACAAATGTCCTATGAAAAGGCACAAATGGGGCGTGCCGGAAATGAAAACAAACCAACAGGTATAACTTGCTTTGCCAGAAATAATAAATTTAATAAACATATACATATATCAATCATTATTATGCTTCATGTAAGTTTCTGTAGTGATATTTGGTACTGTAATATTTTGGCATATTACCTGGACAATTAGACACTCAGTATAATAATGATATTAATGTGGTCTTGTCCAGGTAATCGGTAATATGCCAAAATATTACCCAGGTCTGAGAGACATATTACCCTCCCCTTCAGTCGGGTAATATGTCTCTCAGACCTGGGTAATATTTTGGCATATTACCTGGACAAGACCACATTATTATATAAATATCAATATTTTTCACAAATCATATCAATATTATAAAAATAACAATTTTTTGGGCAACAGAGTCCACCTATTCAGTGTTCCTCATTTAAGCATATGCATAAACATAAATTAAGAGGTGGGAGTATTTTTTTTTAAACAAGTCGCAGCAAAACTTTCAATACAGATACTAACAACCAAATATTTCATGTAATATAACTAACTTTAACAAAGAAATTTACATATATATAACCAAGGAAAAGAAAACTGATTAATTATTGAGCAGATTTCTCAAGTAGGACCGCCCTAAACAAAACCGGATCAAAATGGTGTGCCAAATCAATTGGAAAATAGAAATATCACTGTCTTGATAATTGAATAATTAAAATTTTTTAATTAACCCAATGTGAACTTTAATGTAATCAGTTTCCGAGATATATCTATAAACAATACGATATCTTTTTTTACCTCCGTTATAGGAGATGTTACTTGTCACAAGTCGTAACTCTTAGAATTAGGACTAGTTTAATAAAACGCACATACAATGTATATGTACACATAAGGACATCGTAAGAGTGATCTTAGACTTACGATTTACAATCACTTTAGTGGAACGGCTGCCAGGGGTGAACTCAGTTGGAAGGGTTAGCATTTCCTGCTCCACTAGTGGCACCCTTCGGTCATGAAATAAATCCTCATAATACTATTAAAATCTAATCCAAATGTCACTAGGTTACACTTCGGCTATGCGTGTGGTGTATGATAAACAAATTCTGTACTTTCTATAGCTTAAGGGGCTGTCATTGTCGTGATCGTACAGTAATTGGATTTACAACTACCTGTGCAATCAGTGCCTATCACCACTAACTTTGTCAGTTCGAACTCTGCCAAGGCAAAGTGTACTTGATACAACATTATGTGATAAAGTTTGTCAGTGACTTGCAGCAGGTTGATGGTTTTCTCTCGTTTCCTCCACCAATAAAACTGACCGCCACGATATACAGTAGAGTTCGCTTATAGCGAACAGTCTTATAACGAAATCAGGCTTATAGCGAAGTAAAGATAAATCCCCGGTCCCATCGCTATTTAAACAATGTATTTGTGAAGGCCTATAACAAATTTTTTATAACGAAATCAGGCTTATAACGAAGAGAATTTAAACCCAAACAACGTTTTTATTACTCAAAATTGACATGATATAACAAAGAAAATTGCTGAACAAACAAATCGTTTACCTGTCTTCCGTTATGCACAGACGATCACATAATAAAATGGTCAAGTGCACTTGACACTTCCGTTATTGATAATTGAAAAATCAATAATTCCACCTTTGATGTTGTTAAAGATGTCAATCAAGACTTTTCTTTAAAATATTCAAACAATAAAACGGGTTGTGATTAACAAGTTGTCAATTAATTATACACACGCTAATTTATTGCATTAAAAATTAATAAAACGTAATCTAAATTTTAATGAATGGATGCACAAGCTAAAGAAATTAAAAACAAAGTCATGTGTGAGATTAATTCATTCGCTATTGTTTATTTTTTTTGGGATGATAGACTCTTTAATTAAACAACAAACTGCGTGGTCTCAAGGTTCATCTAAATACCAAAAACAAAAGAAATATACTCGTTCTGAAATTTCGATTAACCTGAGATTTATGTGTATATAATACCAAAAAGAAACAATTATTCTTCAAATTCAAATAAAAAAAAAAGGAAAAAGGCTACAATCTTAAAATTGGTCATTAAAAATATATATCCGAATTATCAGCATTATACCGATATCGATCCAAGTGTTAGAATAGAATAGAATAGAATATGTTTATTTGTCAATTAAAGACGCCCATGATAGGCAGTATAATTACATGAAAATTACATGTTAATACCCGACCTCATATTTCCTGTTTATAAAATAGATCGTGAACAAAGTTGAAAAAAATGTTTCTAAGGAACATTTGAGGATACCAAAGAGGTATTCAGAAGCCGTAGTCTTTGAGAACTGTCTAAAGGATTAACTATTTTTTTACGATAAAGGCCCACTTTACTGTGCATCAGTTATAAAAGCGTAATGAAACTGCCCGGGTCAGAACCAGTTTTTTTCTCTCTAAAATTACGCGACCTCGGTGGCTCGAACTACCGATAGCTAGAACAGATTTTGACAGTCCCTTCGAGTTCGAGCCAGCAAAGTTCTACAGTACGATTTTCAAAAGGGGACATAATTCTAAATTGTTTCTCTTACAACGAACGATGCCTATAACGAACTAAGATCGAGAGTTCCCTGGACTTCGTTATAAACGAACTCTACTGTACATGTAACTGAAATATTGTTGAAAGTAGCGTTAAACACATACCCTTAACCCCTATTTTAAGAAAGTAAAATTCAATATCATGCTAGCTTACCACGATAATTGTGCTTTTATTAGGAACTGGCAGGTTGCCAAACAAGACCTTCAGGAAACTGCTTAACATTGTCAATATATACGGGATGCAGATAGCAACTAATAACAGCAGGTATCTAGCACTCATAAAAACAGATTCACCCTAAAAAAACAAAAAAAACATATAGCACTCTCTAAACATATGTTCTCCCTAGAACAACACAAAAAAATATATAGCACTATTAAAAATAGCTTCATCCTAAAAATAACCCAAAAAATTCTACTAGTGTTAAAAATAGCTTCATCCTAAAATAACAAAAAATACATAGCTTCATTTTAAAATAACAAAAAATACATGGCAGTGCAAAAAATAGCTTCATCCTAAAAATAACAAAAAATATCAAGCAGCTATAATTGCTTCATCCTATAAACTAAAAATAATGTATCCTAAAATAACATATTCATCCTAAATAACATTAAATATCTAGTGCTGTTAAAAGCAGCTTCACCTTAAAATGACAAAAATACTTTGCACTATTAAAAATAGCTTCATCCTAAAAATAAACAAAAATAGCTACCACATTTAAAATAGCTTCAACCTAAATATTAAAAAAAAATATCAAGCACTGTTAAAAATAGCTTCATTCAAAATTAAAAAAAAATATATCAAGCAGTAAAAATTCCTTCCTATATATATATAAATATATATATAAACGTCTAAAATGTTAGCACAACGATATCAAAAAAAGATGTTATAATGTAACAAAAATATCTATAAGTCTACAAAAAGACTATAATTATAATTAAATCGACGGATATTTCGCTTGACTGACAAGCTTCATCAGCGTCTGTAATCTGATTTGAAAAATTGTCACGTGACCATCAGTTATCGTGACGTAAATTACTAAAAATCATAATCTTGAACTTTATACTTTATATTATTCAAGTATATTGTACACTAATTTATAAACAATATGAACAGAATAAGAAAATGTAATGATGAAGTTTACCAACTAGCTAAGCTGGTTAAACTGGTTAAAAAGTTAAAAAACAAAAGATTTAGGCCTTTTTGTTTATGCCTTCTGGGTGTAATGTTTGTAACTCGCGGATCCAAAAACTCTCTTTTTTTCTGTCTTTGATTTTCTTTCCAACTTGGATTGTGGTCAATGATATAAATTTTGGATCTGCCAAAGTCTTCCAATGAGTGCCCTGGCGACACAAAGTGTTGACTCACGGGCAAGAGCGTCTTTTTCGTAAGGTCACTTCTGTGTCCATTCATTCTTTTGTTGAAAGGTTGGACACCTTCTCCTACGTATTGCGACCCGCAGACGTAACAGTCAAGGAGGTAAACCACATTAGGTGTTTTGCAATTGACATTGCAAAATATCTTATACTCCTTTCCTGTCGTCTTGCTATGGAACACTTGTGTGTGTTGCAATTGGAGACAGCACTTGCTTCAAAAACATGCCCTAACGGGTGTGACGTCATTTGAAGCATACGTCAGTGAACGTCGATTTGAGAAAGTAAGAATTGGATGCCGATTTGAGTATTGGACGTTGATTAGTCTTGGACGTCGATCTGAGTCTTACATATATATTTGACTTTTAAAAATAGCTTCATCCTAAAATAACGAGAAAATAGTATTGCTAACATAGAAGATTCAGCATAAAAATAACAAAAAATAGAGCACTGCTTAATAATAGCTTATTCATAAAAAACTAAAAAGTATTAACTAAAATTAACTATATTAAAACAGTTTTTTGACATTAATAGGGTAAACATTGTAATTTGTTGGATTTTTATAATTATTTACTTCGTGATTTGTTAGTTGAAATATTGAAAGTAAGAGTTGCAACATATCTTAATGGAAAACACTAGACAGGAATTTTTCTAAGAAAAAACTGCATCCATACAAAAATTATCATTTTGAATGTTGATCCCTTTTTACTCTCTTGTGCCAGGGGTCGTTGTGGTTGTGATTGTATGGTAGTTGGATTTACAACTACCTATGCAATCAGTGCCTATAACCACTAACATTGTGAGTTTGAATCCTGTTCATGGCGAGTTGTACTCGATACAACATTATGTGATAAAGTTTGTGCCAGGTCAGTGGTTTGTGGAAAACAATGACCTCGAAATCAGACGAAGACCATGGACACAAAGTGATAACAATACCTCACGTGATCTAAAAATCATTATTAATGGGTAACAATACAAATTTATTTTTGATCAAATATACTTTACTTTTCTAATATCTGTCTCCGTTACATCACTATCACTAATAGTAAAATTTCTTTCCTTCTTGTTGACAAGTAACATTAAACCGATCTTCTGAAATACGAGGGAGGCAAACAGAAGAATGAACAGCAATCCATATGTTATCACTTTGATCAGTCGTAGACTACCACGCTCGTGCACATCTTGTGTCTTCTGCTCACGGGGAATGCTTGCGAAAATATCCCAGAATCTGCACAACAAATAAAATATTTTCATTAGGGAAATGGTGTTCAACGCTTCTTTTAACACTATTTCAGTTATATCGTGGCGGTCACTTTCATTGGAGGAGGAAACCGCAGTACCCGGAGAAAACCACAGATCTGTCGCAAGTCACCAAAAAACTTTATCACATAATGTTGTATTGAGTACACCTCACCATGAACAGGATTTAAACTCACAACATTGGTGGTGATAGGCACTGATTGCATAAGTAGTTCTAAATCCAACTACCATACGATCACAACCACGACAGCCCCTGAAGAACTATCTAAAATAACATTGAAAGGCATAATTGAGGTGTTTAAGACTTTGCTTGTTTTCTAAGTATTATGATAGAAGAAGAGATCAAGGGAAGGAGTATTGCTTAAGTGTTGCATATGCCATGTTATCATAGTAACATTACATAGACCATGTTATCATGGTACTACAGTAACATTACATAGACCATATTATCATGGTATTACAGTAACATTACATAGGTCATGTTATCATGGTACTATAGTAACATTACATAGATCATGTTATCATGGTACTACAGTAACATTACATAGGTCATGTTATCATGGTACTACAGTAACATTACATAGACCATGTTATCATGGTACTACAGTAACATTACATAGGTCATGTTATCATGGTACTACAGTAACATTACATAGGTCATGTTATCATGGTACTACAGTAACATTACATAGACCATGTTATCATGGTACTACAGTAACATTACATAGGTCATGTTATCATGGTACTATAGTAACATTACATAGACCATGTTATCATGGTACTACAGTAACATTACATAGGTCATGTTATCATGGTACTACAGTAACATTACATAGGTCATGTTATCATGGTACTACAGTAGCATTACATAGGTCATGTTATCATGGTACTACAGTAACATTACATAGACCATGTTATCATGGTACTACAGTAGCATTACATAGGTCATGTTATCATGGTACTACAATAACATTACATAGGTCATGTTATCATGGTACTACAGTAGCATTACATAGGTCATGTTATCATGGTACTACAATAACATTACATAGGTCATGTTATCATGGTACTACAGTAACATTACATAGGTCATGTTATCATGGTACTACAGTAACATTACATAGGTCATGTTATCATGGTACTACAGTAACATTACATAGATCATGTTATCATGGTACTACAGTAACATTACATAGACCATGTTATCATGGTACTACAATAACATTACATAGGTCATGTTATCATGGTACTACAGTAACATTACATAGGTCATGTTATCATGGTACTACAGTAACATTACATAGGTCATGTTATCATGGTACTATAGTAACATTACATAGGTCATGTTATCATGGTACTATAGTAACCTTACATAGGTCATGTTATCATGGTACTACAGTAACATTACATAGGTCATGTTATCATGGTACTACAGAAACATTACATAGACCATGTTATCATGGTACTATAGTAACATTACATAGGTCATGTTATCATGGTACTACAGTAACATTACATAGGTCATGTTATCATGGTACTACAGTAACATTACATAGATCATGTTATCATGGTACTACAGTAACATTACATAGGTCATGTTATCATGGTACTACAGTAACATTACATAGACCATGTTATCATGGTACTACAGTAACATTACATAGGTCATGTTATCATGGTACTACAGTAACATTACATTGGTCATGTTATCATGGTACTACAGTAACATTACATAGGTCATGTTATCATGGTACTATAGTAACATTACATAGGTCATGTTATCATGGTACTATAGTAACATTACATAGGTCATGTTATCATGGTATTACAGTAACATTACATAGGTCATGTTATCATGGTACTACAGTAACATTACATAGGTCATGTTATCATGGTACTACAGTAACATTACACAGGTCATGTTATCATGGTACTACAGTAACATTACATAGATCATGTTATCATGGTACTACAGTAACATTACATAGACCATGTTATCATGGTACTACAGTAACATTACATAGGTCATGTTATCATGGTACTACAGTAACATTACATAGGTCATGTTATCATGGTACTATAGTAACATTACATAGGTCATGTTATCATGGTACTATAGTAACCTTACATAGGTCATGTTATCATGGTACTACAGTAACATTACATAGGTCATGTTATCATGGTACTACAGTAACATTACATAGGTCATGTCATCATGGTACTACAGTAACATTACATAGACCATGTTATCATGGTACTATAGTAACATTACATAGGTCATGTTATCATGGTACTACAGTAACATTACATTGGTCATGTTATCATGGTACTACAGTAACATTACATAGGTCATGTTATCATGGTACTAGAGTAACATTACATAGGTCATGTTATCATGGTACTACAGTAACATTACATAGGTCATGTTATCATGGTACTACAGTAACATTACACAGGTCATGTTATCATGGTACTACAGTAACATTACACAGGTCATGTTATCATGGCACTACAGTAACATTACATAGGTCATGTTATCATGGTACTACAGTAACATTACATAGGTCATGTTATCATGGTATTAGAGTAACATTACATAGGTCATGTTATCATGGTACTACAGTAACATTACATAGACCATGTTATCATGGTACTACAGTAACATTACATAGCCCATGTTATCATGGTACTACAGTAACATTACATAGACCATGTTATCATGGTACTACAGTAACATTACATAGGTCATGTTATCATGGCTCTACAGTAACATTACATAGGTCATGTTATCATGGTACTACAGTAACATTACATAGACCATAGTATCATGGTATTACAGTAACATTACATAGGTCATGTTATCATGGTACTATAGTAACATTACATAGATCATGTTATCATGGTACTACAGTAACATTACATAGGTCATGTAATCATGGTATTACAGTAACATTACATAGGTCATGTTATCATGGTACTACAGTAACATTACATAGGTCATGTTATCATGGTACTACAGTAACATTACATAGACCATGTTATCATGGTACTACAGTAACATTACATAGGTCATGTTATCATGGTACTATAGTAACATTACATAGGTCATGTTATCATGGTACTACAGTAACATTACATAGACCATGTTATCATGGTACTATAGTAACATTACATAGGTCATGTTATCATGGTACTACAGTAACATTACATAGGTCATGTTATCATGGTACTACAGTAACATTACATAGATCATGTTATCATGGTACTATAGTAACATTACATAGGTCATGTTATCATGGTACTACAGTAACATTACATAGGTCATGTTATCATGGTACTACAGTAACATTACATAGATCATGTTATCATGGTACTACAGTAACATTACATAGACCATGTTATCATGGTACTACAGTAACATTACATAGGTCATGTTATCATGGTACTACAGTAACATTACATAGATCATGTTATCATGGTACTATAGTAACATTACATAGACCATGTTATCATGGTACTACAGTAACATTACATAGGTCATGTTATCATGGTACTACAGTAACATTACATAGGTCATGTTATCATGGTACTACAGTAACATTACATAGGTCATGTTATCATGGTACTACAGTAACATTACATAGATCATGTTATCATGGTACTACAGTAACATTACATAGACCATGTTATCATGGTACTACAGTAACATTACATAGATCATGTTATCATGGTACTACAGTAACATTACATAGACCATGTTATCATGGTACTACAGTAACATTACTTAGGTCATGTCATCATGGTACTACAGTAACATTACATTGGTCATGTTATCATGGTACTACAGTAACATTACATAGGTCATGTTATCATGGTACTATAGTAACATTACATAGATCATGTTATCATGGTACTACAGTAACATTACATAGACCATGTTATCATGGTACTACAGTAACATTACTTAGGTCATGTCATCATGGTACTACAGTAACATTACATAGGCCATGTTATCATGGTCCTACAGTAACATTACATAGGTCATGTTATCATGGTACTACAGTAACATTACATAGGTCATGTCATCATTGTACTATAGTAACATTACATAGACCATGTCATCATGGTACTACAGTAACATTACTTAGGTCATGTCATCATGGTACTACAGTAACATTACATAGACCATGCTATCATGGTACTACAGTAACATTACATAGGTCATGTTATCATGGTACTACAGTAACATTACATAGGTCCTGTTATCATGGTACTACAGTAACATTACATTGGTCATGTTATCATGGTACTACAGTAACATTACATAGGTCATGTTATCATGGTATTACAGTAACATTACATAGACCATGTTATCATGGTACTACAGTAACATTACACAGGTCATGTTATCATGGTACTACAGTAACATTACATAGACCATGTTATCATGGTACTACAGTAACATTACATAGGTCATGTTATCATGGTACTACAATAACATTACATAGGTCATGTTATCATGGTACTATAATAACATTACATAGGTCATGTTACCATGGTACTATAGTAACATTACATAGGTCATGTTATCATGGTACTACAGTAACATTACATAGGTCATGTTATCATGGTACTACAGTAACATTACATAGATCATGTTATCATGGTACTATAGTAACCTTACATAGAACATGTTATCATGGTACTACCGTAACATTACATAGGTCATGTTATCATGGTACTACAGTAACATTACATAGGTCATGTTATCATGGTACTACAGTAACATTACATAGATCATGTTATCATGGTACTACAGTAACATTACATAGGTCATGTTATCATGGTACTACAGTAACATTACATAGGTCATGTTATCATGGTACTACAGTAACATTACATAGATCATGTTATCAGGGTACTACAGTAACATTACATAGGTCATGTTATCATGGTATTACAGTAACATTACATAGGTCATGTTATCATGGTACTATAGTAACATTACATAGGTCATGTTATCATGGTATTACAGTAACATTACATAGGTCATGTTATCATGGTACTATAGTAACATTACATAGGTCATGTTATCATGGTACTACAGTAACATTACATAGGTCATGTTATCATGGTACTACAGTAACATTACATAGACCATGTTATCATGGTACTACAGTAACATTACATAGGTCATGTTATCATGGTACTATAGTAACATTACATAGGTCATGTTATCATGGTACTACAGTAACATTACATAGACCATGTTATCATGGTACTATAGTAACATTACATAGGTCATGTTATCATGGTACTACAGTAACATTACATAGGTCATGTTATCATGGTACTACAGTAACATTACATAGATCATGTTATCATGGTACTATAGTAACATTACATAGGTCATGTTATCATGGTACTACAGTAACATTACATAGGTCATGTTATCATGGTACTACAGTAACATTACATAGATCATGTTATCATGGTACTATAGTAACCTTACACAGGTCATGTTATCATGGTACTATAGTAACATTACATAGGTCATGTTATCATGGTACTACAGTAACATTACATAGACCATAGTATCATGGTATTACAGTAACATTACATAGGTCATGTTATCATGGTACTATAGTAACATTACATAGATCATGTTATCATGGTACTACAGTAACATTACATAGGTCATGTAATCATGGTATTACAGTAACATTACATAGGTCATGTTATCATGGTACTACAGTAACATTACATAGGTCATGTTATCATGGTACTACAGTAACATTACATAGGTCATGTTATCATGGTACTATAGTAACATTACATAGACCATGTTATCATGGTACTACAGTAACATTACATAGGTCATGTTATCATGGTACTACAGTAACATTACATAGGTCATGTTATCATGGTACTACAGTAGCATTACATAGGTCATGTTATCATGGTATTACAGTAACATTACATAGACCATGTTATCATGGTACTACAGTAGCATTACATAGGTCATGTTATCATGGTACTACAATAACATTACATAGGTCATGTTATCATGGTACTATAGTAACATTACATAGGTCATGTTATCATGGTACTACAGTAGCATTACATAGGTCATGTTATCATGGTACTACAGTAACATTACATAGGTCATGTTATCATGGTACTACAGTAGCATTACATAGGTCATGTTATCATGGTACTACAATAACATTACATAGGTCATGTTATCATGGTACTACAGTAACATTACATAGGTCATGTTATCATGGTACTACAGTAACATTACATAGGTCATGTTATCATGGTACTACAGTAACATTACATAGATCATGTTATCATGGTACTACAGTAACATTACATAGACCATGTTATCATGGTACTACAGTAACATTACATAGGTCATGTTATCATGGTACTACAGTAACATTACATAGGTCATGTTATCATGGTACTACAGTAACATTACATAGATCATGTTATCAGGGTACTACAGTAACATTACATAGGTCATGTTATCATGGTATTACAGTAACATTACATAGGTCATGTTATCATGGTACTATAGTAACATTACATAGGTCATGTTATCATGGTATTACAGTAACATTACATAGGTCATGTTATCATGGTACTACAGTAACATTACATAGGTCATGTTATCATGGTACTACAGTAACATTACATAGACCATGTTATCATGGTACTACAGTAACATTACATAGGTCATGTTATCATGGTACTATAGTAACATTACATAGGTCATGTTATCATGGTACTACAGTAACATTACATAGATCATGTTATCATGGTACTACAGTAACATTACATAGACCATGTTACCAGGGTACTACAGTAACATTACATTGGTCATGTTATCATGGTACTATAGTAACATTACATAGGTCATGTTATCATGGTACTACAGTAACATTACATAGGTCATGTTATCATGGTACTATAGTAACATTACATAGACCATGTTATCGTGGTACTACAGTAACATTACATAGGTCATGTTATCATGGTACTATAGTAACATTACATAGGTCATGTTATCATGGTACTACAGTAACATTACATATACCATGTTATCATGATACCACAGTAACATTACATAGGTCATGTTATCATGGTACTACAGTAACATTACATAGACCATGTTATCATGGTACTACAGTAATATTACATAGGTCATGTTATCATGGTACTACAGTAACATTACATAGGTCATGTTATCATGGTACTATAGTAACATTACATAGGTCATGTTATCATGGTACTATAGTAACATTACATAGGTCATGTTATCATGGTATTACAGTAACATTACATAGACCATGTTATCATGGTACTACAGTAACATTACATAGGTCATGTTATCATGGTACTACAGTAACATTACATAGGTCATGTTATCATGGTACTACAGTAACATTACACAGGTCATGTTATCATGGTACTACAGTAACATTACATAGGTCATGTTATCATGGTACTACAGTAACATTACATAGGTCATGTTATCATGGTACTACAGTAACATTACATAGATCATGTTATCATGGTACTATAGTAACATTACATAGGTCATGTTATCTTGGTACTACAGTAATATTACATAGGTCATGTTATCATGGTACTACATGGTACTACAGTAACATTACATAGGTCATGTTATCATGGTATTACAGTAACATTACATAGGTCATGTTATCATGGTACTACAGTAACATTACATAGATCATGTTATCATGGTACTATAGTAACATTACATAGGTCATGTTATCATGGTACTACAGTAACATTACATAGGTCATGTTATCATGGTACTACAGTAACATTACATAGGTCATGTTATCATGGTACTATAGTAACATTACATAGATCATGTTATCATGGTACTACAGTAACATTACATAGGTCATGTTATCATGGTACTACAGTAACATTACATAGGTCATGTTATCATGGTACTACAGTAGCATTACATAGGTCATGTTATCATGGTACTACAGTAACATTACATAGACCATGTTATCATGGTACTACAGTAGCATTACATAGGTCATGTTATCATGGTATTACAATAACATTACATAGGTCATGTTATCATGGTACTATAGTAACATTACATAGGTCATGTTATCATGGTACTACAGTAGCATTACATAGGTCATGTTATCATGGTACTACAGTAACATTACATAGGTCATGTTATCATGGTACTACAGTAGCATTACATAGGTCATGTTATCATGGTACTACAATAACATTACATAGGTCATGTTATCATGGTACTACAGTAACATTACATAGGTCATGTTATCATGGTACTACAGTAACATTACCTAGGTCATGTTATCATGGTACTACAGTAACATTACATAGATCATGTTATCATGGTACTACAGTAACATTACATAGACCATGTTATCATGGTACTACAGTAACATTACATAGGTCATGTTATCATGGTACTACAGTAACATTACATAGGTCATGTTATCATGGTACTACAGTAACATTACATAGATCATGTTATCAGGGTACTACAGTAACATTACATAGGTCATGTTATCATGGTATTACAGTAACATTACATAGGTCATGTTATCATGGTACTATAGTAACATTACATAGGTCATGTTATCATGGTATTACAGTAACATTACATAGGTCATGTTATCATGGTACTACAGTAACATTACATAGGTCATGTTATCATGGTACTACAGTAACATTACATAGACCATGTTATCATGGTACTACAGTAACATTACATAGGTCATGTTATCATGGTACTATAGTAACATTACATAGGTCATGTTATCATGGTACTACAGTAACATTACATAGATCATGTTATCATGGTACTACAGTAACATTACATAGACCATGTTACCAGGGTACTACAGTAACATTACATTGGTCATGTTATCATGGTACTATAGTAACATTACATAGGTCATGTTATCATGGTACTACAGTAACATTACATAGGTCATGTTATCATGGTACTATAGTAACATTACATAGACCATGTTATCGTGGTACTACAGTAACATTACATAGGTCATGTTATCATGGTACTATAGTAACATTACATAGGTCATGTTATCATGGTACTACAGTAACATTACATATACCATGTTATCATGATACCACAGTAACATTACATAGGTCATGTTATCATGGTACTACAGTAACATTACATAGACCATGTTATCATGGTACTACAGTAATATTACATAGGTCATGTTATCATGGTACTACAGTAACATTACATAGGTCATGTTATCATGGTACTATAGTAACATTACATAGGTCATGTTATCATGGTACTATAGTAACATTACATAGGTCATGTTATCATGGTATTACAGTAACATTACATAGACCATGTTATCATGGTACTACAGTAACATTACATAGGTCATGTTATCATGGTACTACAGTAACATTACATAGGTCATGTTATCATGGTACTACAGTAACATTACACAGGTCATGTTATCATGGTACTACAGTAACATTACATAGGTCATGTTATCATGGTACTACAGTAACATTACATAGGTCATGTTATCATGGTACTACAGTAACATTACATAGATCATGTTATCATGGTACTATAGTAACATTACATAGGTCATGTTATCTTGGTACTACAGTAATATTACATAGGTCATGTTATCATGGTACTACATGGTACTACAGTAACATTACATAGGTCATGTTATCATGGTATTACAGTAACATTACATAGGTCATGTTATCATGGTACTACAGTAACATTACATAGATCATGTTATCATGGTACTATAGTAACATTACATAGGTCATGTTATCATGGTACTACAGTAACATTACATAGGTCATGTTATCATGGTACTACAGTAACATTACATAGGTCATGTTATCATGGTACTATAGTAACATTACATAGATCATGTTATCATGGTACTACAGTAACATTACATAGGTCATGTTATCATGGTACTACAGTAACATTACATAGGTCATGTTATCATGGTACTACAGTAACATTACATAGGTCATGTTATCATGGTACTATAGTAACATTACATAGGTCATGTTATCATGGTACTACAGTAACATTACATAGGTCATGTTATCATGGTATTACAGTAACATTACATAGGTCATGTTATCATGATACTATAGTAACATTACATAGGTCATGTTATCATGGTACTACATGGTACTATAGTAACATTACATAGGTCATGTTATCATGGTACTATAGTAACATTACATAGGTCATGTTATCATGGTACTACAGTAACATTACATAGGTCATGTTATCATGGTATTACAGTAACATTACATAGGTCATGTTATCATGGTACTACAGTAACATTACATAGGTCATGTTATCATGGTACTATAGTAACATTACATAGATCATGTTATCATGGTACTACAGTAACATTACATAGACCATGTTATCATGGTACTACAGTAACATTACATAGGTCATGTTATCATGGTACTATAGTAACATTACATAGGTCATGTTATCATGGTACTACAGTAACATTACATAGGTCATGTTATCATGGTATTACAGTAACATTACATAGGTCATGTTATCATGGTACTACAGTAACATTACATAGGTCATGTTATCATGGTACTATAGTAACATTACATAGGTCATGTTATCATGGTACTACAGTAACATTACATAGGTCATGTTATCATGGTATTACAGTAACATTACATAGGTCATGTTATCATGGTACTACAGTAACATTACATAGGTCATGTTATCATGGTACTACAGTAACATTACATAGACCATGTTATCATGATACTATAGTAAAATTACATAGACCATGTTATCATGGTACTATAGTAACATTACATAAGTCATGTTATCATGGTATTACAGTAACATTGCATAGGTCATGTTATCATGGTACTACAGTAACATTGCATAGACCATGTTATCATGGTACTACAGTAACTTTACATAGGTCATGTTATCATGGTACTATAGTAACATTACATAGGTCATGTTATCATGGTACTACAGTAACATTACATAGGTCATGTTATCATGGTACTACGGTAACATTACATAGGTCATGTTATCATGGTACTACAGTAACATTACATAGGTCATGTTATCATGGTACTACAGTAACATTACATAGGTCATGTTATCATGGTACTACAGTAACATTACATAGGTCATGTTATCATGGTACTATAGTAACATTACATAGGTCATGTTATCATGGTACTACAGTAACATTACATAGGTCATGTTATCATGGTACTAGAGTAACATTACATAGGTCATGTTATCATGGTACTACAGTAACATTACATAGGTCATGTTATCATGGTACTATAGTAACATTACATAGGTCATGTTATCATGGTTCTACAGTAACATTACATAGGTCATGTTATCATGGTACTACAGTAACATTACATAGGCCATGTTATCATGGTACTACAGTAACATTACATAGGTCATGTTATCATGGTACTACAGTAACATTACACAGGTCATGTCATCATGGTTCTATAGTAACATTACATAGACCATGTCATCATGGTACTACAGTAACATTACATAGACCATGTTATCATGGTACTACAGTAACATTACATAGGTCATGTTATCATGGTACTACAGTAACATTACATAGGTCATGTTATCATGGTACTACAGTAACATTACATAGGTCATGTTATCATGGTACTACAGTAACATTACATAGGTCATGTTATCATGGTACTACAGTAACATTACATAGACCATGTTATCATGGTACTATAGTAACATTACATAGACCATGTTATCATGGTACTACAGTAACATTACATAGGTCATGTTATCATGGTACTACAGTAACATTACATAGGTCATGTTATCATGGTACTACAGTAACATTACATAGGTCATGTTATCATGGTACTATAGTAACATTACATAGGTCATGTTATCATGGTACTACAGTAACATTACATAGGTCATGTTATCATGGTACTACAGTAACATTACATAGACCATGTTATCATGGTACTATAGTAACATTACATAGGTCATGTTATCATGGTACTACAGTAACATTACATAGGTCATGTTATCATGGTACTACAGTAACATTACATAGGTCATGTTATCATGGTACTACAGTAACATTACATAGACCATGTTATCATGGTACTACAGTAACATTACATAGGTCATGTTATCATGGTACTACAGTAACATTACATAGGTCATGTTATCATGGTACTACAGTAACATTACATAGGTCATGTTATCATGGTACTACAGTAACATTACATAGGTCATGTTATCATGGTACTAGAGTAACATTACATAGGTCATGTTATCATGGTACTACAGTAACATTACATAGGTCATGTTATCATGGTACTACAGTAACATTACATAGGTCATGTTATCATGGTACTACAGTAACATTACATAGGTCATGTTATCATGGTACTACAGTAACATTACATAGGTCATGTTATCATGGTACTACAGTAACATTACATAGGTCATGTTATCATGGTACTACAGTAACATTACATAGGTCATGTTATCATGGTACTACAGTAACATTACATAGGTCATGTTATCATGGTACTATAGTAACATTACATAGGTCATGTTATCATGGTACTACAGTAACATTACATAGGTCATGTTATCATGGTACTACAGTAACATTACATAGGTCATGTTATCATGGTACTACAGTAACATTACATAGGTCATGTTATCATGGTACTACAGTAACATTACATAGACCATGTTATCGTGGTACTACAGTAACATTACATAGGTCATGTTATCATGGTATTATAGTAACATTACATAGGTCATGTTATCATGGTACTATAGTAACATTATATAGGTCATGTTATCATGGTACTATAGTAACATTACATAGGTCATGTTATCATGGTACTATAGTAACATTATATAGGTCATGTTATCATGGTACTATAGTAACATTACATAGGTCATGTTATCATGGTACTATAGTAACATTACATAGGTCATGTTATCATGGTACTATAGTAACATTACATAGGTCATGTTATCATGGTACTACAGTAACATTACATAGACCATGTTATCATGGTACTACAGTAACATTACATAGGTCATGTTATCTTGGTACTACAGTAACATTACATAGGTCATGTTATCATTGAACTACAGTAACATTACATAGGTCATGTTATCATGGTACTACAGAAACATTACATAGATCATGTTATCATGGTACTATAGTAACATTACATAGGTCATGTTATCTTGGTACTACAGTAATATTACATAGGTCATGTTATCATGGTACTACATGGTACTACAGTAACATTACATAGGTCATGTTATCATGGTATTACAGTAACATTACATAGGTCATGTTATCATGGTACTACAGTAACATTACATAGATCATGTTATCATGGTACTATAGTAACATTACATAGGTCATGTTATCATGGTACTACAGTAACATTACATAGGTCATGTTATCATGGTACTACAGTAACATTACATAGGTCATGTTATCATGGTACTATAGTAACATTACATAGATCATGTTATCATGGTACTACAGTAACATTACATAGGTCATGTTATCATGGTACTACAGTAACATTACATAGGTCATGTTATCATGGTACTACAGTAACATTACATAGGTCATGTTATCATGGTACTATAGTAACATTACATAGGTCATGTTATCATGGTACTACAGTAACATTACATAGGTCATGTTATCATGGTATTACAGTAACATTACATAGGTCATGTTATCATGATACTATAGTAACATTACATAGGTCATGTTATCATGGTACTACATGGTACTATAGTAACATTACATAGGTCATGTTATCATGGTACTATAGTAACATTACATAGGTCATGTTATCATGGTACTACAGTAACATTACATAGGTCATGTTATCATGGTATTACAGTAACATTACATAGGTCATGTTATCATGGTACTACAGTAACATTACATAGGTCATGTTATCATGGTACTATAGTAACATTACATAGATCATGTTATCATGGTACTACAGTAACATTACATAGACCATGTTATCATGGTACTACAGTAACATTACATAGGTCATGTTATCATGGTACTATAGTAACATTACATAGGTCATGTTATCATGGTACTACAGTAACATTACATAGGTCATGTTATCATGGTATTACAGTAACATTACATAGGTCATGTTATCATGGTACTACAGTAACATTACATAGGTCATGTTATCATGGTACTATAGTAACATTACATAGGTCATGTTATCATGGTACTACAGTAACATTACATAGGTCATGTTATCATGGTATTACAGTAACATTACATAGGTCATGTTATCATGGTACTACAGTAACATTACATAGGTCATGTTATCATGGTACTACAGTAACATTACATAGACCATGTTATCATGATACTATAGTAAAATTACATAGACCATGTTATCATGGTACTATAGTAACATTACATAAGTCATGTTATCATGGTATTACAGTAACATTGCATAGGTCATGTTATCATGGTACTACAGTAACATTGCATAGACCATGTTATCATGGTACTACAGTAACTTTACATAGGTCATGTTATCATGGTACTATAGTAACATTACATAGGTCATGTTATCATGGTACTACAGTAACATTACATAGGTCATGTTATCATGGTACTACGGTAACATTACATAGGTCATGTTATCATGGTACTACAGTAACATTACATAGGTCATGTTATCATGGTACTACAGTAACATTACATAGGTCATGTTATCATGGTACTACAGTAACATTACATAGGTCATGTTATCATGGTACTATAGTAACATTACATAGGTCATGTTATCATGGTACTACAGTAACATTACATAGGTCATGTTATCATGGTACTAGAGTAACATTACATAGGTCATGTTATCATGGTACTACAGTAACATTACATAGGTCATGTTATCATGGTACTATAGTAACATTACATAGGTCATGTTATCATGGTTCTACAGTAACATTACATAGGTCATGTTATCATGGTACTACAGTAACATTACATAGGCCATGTTATCATGGTACTACAGTAACATTACATAGGTCATGTTATCATGGTACTACAGTAACATTACACAGGTCATGTCATCATGGTTCTATAGTAACATTACATAGACCATGTCATCATGGTACTACAGTAACATTACATAGACCATGTTATCATGGTACTACAGTAACATTACATAGGTCATGTTATCATGGTACTACAGTAACATTACATAGGTCATGTTATCATGGTACTACAGTAACATTACATAGGTCATGATATCATGGTACTACAGTAACATTACATAGGTCATGTTATCATGGTACTACAGTAACATTACATAGACCATGTTATCATGGTACTATAGTAACATTACATAGACCATGTTATCATGGTACTACAGTAACATTACATAGGTCATGTTATCATGGTACTACAGTAACATTACATAGGTCATGTTATCATGGTACTACAGTAACATTACATAGGTCATGTTATCATGGTACTATAGTAACATTACATAGGTCATGTTATCATGGTACTACAGTAACATTACATAGGTCATGTTATCATGGTACTACAGTAACATTACATAGACCATGTTATCATGGTACTATAGTAACATTACATAGGTCATGTTATCATGGTACTACAGTAACATTACATAGGTCATGTTATCATGGTACTACAGTAACATTACATAGGTCATGTTATCATGGTACTACAGTAACATTACATAGACCATGTTATCATGGTACTACAGTAACATTACATAGGTCATGTTATCATGGTACTACAGTAACATTACATAGGTCATGTTATCATGGTACTACAGTAACATTACATAGGTCATGTTATCATGGTACTACAGTAACATTACATAGGTCATGTTATCATGGTACTAGAGTAACATTACATAGGTCATGTTATCATGGTACTACAGTAACATTACATAGGTCATGTTATCATGGTACTACAGTAACATTACATAGGTCATGTTATCATGGTACTACAGTAACATTACATAGGTCATGTTATCATGGTACTACAGTAACATTACATAGGTCATGTTATCATGGTACTACAGTAACATTACATAGGTCATGTTATCATGGTACTACAGTAACATTACATAGGTCATGTTATCATGGTACTACAGTAACATTACATAGGTCATGTTATCATGGTACTATAGTAACATTACATAGGTCATGTTATCATGGTACTACAGTAACATTACATAGGTCATGTTATCATGGTACTACAGTAACATTACATAGGTCATGTTATCATGGTACTACAGTAACATTACATAGGTCATGTTATCATGGTACTACAGTAACATTACATAGACCATGTTATCGTGGTACTACAGTAACATTACATAGGTCATGTTATCATGGTATTATAGTAACATTACATAGGTCATGTTATCATGGTACTATAGTAACATTATATAGGTCATGTTATCATGGTACTATAGTAACATTACATAGGTCATGTTATCATGGTACTATAGTAACATTATATAGGTCATGTTATCATGGTACTATAGTAACATTACATAGGTCATGTTATCATGGTACTATAGTAACATTACATAGGTCATGTTATCATGGTACTATAGTAACATTACATAGGTCATGTTATCATGGTACTACAGTAACATTACATAGACCATGTTATCATGGTACTACAGTAACATTACATAGGTCATGTTATCTTGGTACTACAGTAACATTACATAGGTCATGTTATCATTGAACTACAGTAACATTACATAGGTCATGTTATCATGGTACTACAGAAACATTACATAGACCATATTATCATGGTACTACAGTAACATTACATAGGTCATGTTATCATGGTACTACAGTAACATTACATAGGTCATGTTATCATGGTACTACAGTAACATTACATAGACCATGTTATCATGGCACTACAGTAACATTACATAGGTCATGCTATCATGGTACTACAGTAACATTACATAGGTCATGTAGATCATGTTATCATGGTACTACAGTAACATTACATAGGTCATGTTATCATGGTACTACAGTAACATTACATAGGTCATGTTATCATGGTACTACAGTAACATTACATAGGTCATGTTATCATGGTACTACAGTAACATTACATAGACCATGTTATCATGGTACTACAGTAACATTACATAGGTCATGTTATCATGGTACTACAATAACATTACATAGGTCATGTTATCATGGTACTACAGTAACATTACATAGATCATGTTATCATGGTACTACAGTAACATTACATAGGTCATGTTATCATGGCACTACAGTAACATTACATAGGTCATGTTATCATGGTACTACAGTAACATTACATAGATCATGTTATCATGGTACTATAGTAACATTACATAGACCATGTTATCATGGTACTACAGTAACATTACATAGGTCATGTTATCATGGTACTATAGTAACATTACATAGGTCATGTTATCATGGTACTACAGTAACATTACATAGGTCATGTTATCATGGTACTACAGTAGCATTACATAGGTCATGTTATCATGGAACTACAGTAACATTACATAGGTCATGTTATCATGGTACTACAGTAACATTACATAGGTCATGTTATCATGGTACTAGAGTAACATTACATAGATCATGTTATCATGGTACTACAGTAACATTACATAGGTCATGTTATCATGGTACTACAGTAACATTACATAGACCATGTTATCATGGTACTATAGTAACATTACATAGGTCATGTTATCATGGTACTACAGTAACATTACATAGGTCATGTTATCATGGTACTACATGGTACTATAGTAACATTACATAGGTCATGCTATCATGGTACTACAGTAACATTACATAGGTCATGCTATCATGGTACTACATGGTACTATAGTAACATTACATAGACCATGTTATCATGGTACTACAGTAACATTACATAGGTCATGTTATCATGGTACTATAGTAACATTACATAGGTCATGTTATCATGGTACTACAGTAACATTACATAGGTCATGTAATCATGGTACTATAGTAACATTACATAGGT
Organism: Bathymodiolus brooksi; assembly: GCA_963680875.1. NCBI lineage: Eukaryota > Metazoa > Mollusca > Bivalvia > Mytilida > Modiolidae > Bathymodiolus > Bathymodiolus brooksi. Next base: position 25,645,302 of record OY804584.1, read on the forward strand.
CATGTTATCATGGTACTATAGTAACATTACATAGACCATGTTATCATGGTACTACAGTAACATTACATAGGTCATGTTATCATGGTACTACAGTAACATTACATAGGTCATGTTATCATGGTACTACATGGTACTATAGTAACATTACATAGACCATGTTATCATGGTACTACAGTAACATTACATAGGTCATGTAATCATGGTACTATAGTAACATTACATAGGTCATGTTATCATGGTACTATAGTAACATTACATAGGTCATGTTATCATGGTACTATAGTAACATTACATTGGTCATGTTATCATGGTACTACAGTAACATTACATAGGTCATGTTATCATGGTACTATAGTAACATTACATAGATCATGTTATCATGGTACTACAGTAACATTACATAGGTCATGTTATCATGGTACTATAGTAACATTACATAGATCATGTTATCATGGTACTACAGTAACATTACATAGGTCATTTATTCCTACAGCCATAGTTACATAAACAAATTTTGTTTACTCTTTAGAATCTTTTTTCTTCGTTGGTGTTGGGTCGTCTTTCTCTGTTGACTGTGACTGAGTTGGCTGAGGGGGCAAATGAGTTGGGGGTGGTCGTGTTGGTGGTTTTGGTACTTTGCCCTTTTTAAATGGAACTTTTGGCTCTGTATGTGGACTCTCTTCATCTCCATTTTCAGCTCTAGGTGTGTCAATAGGTCTAGTCCCTCCACCAGGCACCCTTGTACGTGCTAAATATTCAAATGGGGTATGTGCAGAGGAAGAACTATCAGAACTTGAAGATCCTTGAGTAGAACTAATAGTTGAGCCTATAGTTGAGCCAATAGTTGAGCCTATTGTTGAGCCTAGGCATGTACTTGTTGATTTAATTGAAGAGGCAAACGTTTTCTGAAAAAAATAATGTTTCGTTTATTTTTATTTTTAATATTTGATCCATTTTGACATTAGAATATCATGAAAAATAATATCGCTTGTAGTATTTGGAGAAAAAAACCAGTTTTTGCAACAAAAAAAACAAAAAAACAACAAGGGGGAAGGGGATTCCACACAATTTTGAAAGGGGACCAACCTAGGCAAATTTTGCTTAATATGGTTTTGTGGTTTTGGAGAAAAAGATAAAATATGATCTTTTATCAAAATATTTCTAATTTGCATAACTGTTATAAATCGGCAGAAAAAAATGTTTCACAGAAAAACACGGATTATATGTTGAACTACTCATTTCAATGTAGCTGCAGTTAAACTTTGACCTCATTATGACTTATAATAAAGCAGTTATAGACAAATATAAATATCAATCTTAAGCGATGGCCGCCATTTTGAATCGATGCACAGAGCTGTCAGATACAATTTTTTTTAAAGGGGAGCATTCAAGGACAACCCCAGCAAAATTTTGTTTAACTTGGTTCTCATTTTCAGAGGAGAAGATTGAAATGTGATCATTTATCAATATACAGTCAAACCTATATTAAGAGGTCATGACCTTTGGGACATAGAAAAAGTGGCCTCATAAGACAGATGACCTCTTAAAAGAGGTTCAATTCATTTGAAATTTTCACTGACAGGACTAGAAAAAGGTGACCTTTTAATACAGATGACTGCTTAATAGATGTGACCGCATGGACATGTTTCACTGTTTTCCTATTTTGCTTTCTTATCTGTTAAAACAGCCGAAAGAAATATTTTACAAGGATGGAATATTTTAAACTACTCATTGTCATATAACTGCAGTTCAAATTCAAGTTCATTTTGACTTACAATAAAACAGCATAGAAAATTAAATAAATTTCTATTTTGAGTAATGGCTGCCATCTTGAATAGAGGTCGGATCTGTCCCACAATTTTGAAAGGAGGCCATCCAAGGACCACCCCAGCTAAGGTTAGTATAACTTGGCTCAGTGGTTTCAGAATAGATCTAAATGTGAAAGCTTATGACGTATGACTGATGGATTAATGATGAATGTCAAATGATGACAAAAGCTCACATGTCCCTTGGCCAAGTGAGATAAAAACCATACACACACACATAAGTGCTCACTCATGCACACAATGTGTAGTTCTTCCTGTTTCTATTTCTTTTTTTTTTAATATTATTTCCTAAATTTTGAATGAAATTTCAACAATCACAACATTTGTCTGATTAAATATATCAACATCAAATTCTTTAAATTTCATTTAATTAAAAAAAGAATGCATATTGATACAAAATATGTTACAAATATATAAGTTAGGGTTTGAAATCTTCATGTATAGGAAATAATATCACAGTTTCATCAACGATATTCTCAATTTATGCAGAACTACTGAACCAGGGGTTCTGATTGTTTAAGTTGAAGTCATCACTTCAAAAGTTTTATGGTTGCCACCATGACTTGGTTGCCACCGTTACGGAAAATCTGTGTCACAAATGACCACGGATATGTTTCACTTGTCGTAAACACTTTCCGGTCATTTCCTTATTCATGACTTATCACTGGGTTTGTAACTCGAGTAACAGGACGGGTGCCACTAGTGGAGCAGGAACTGCATACCCTTCCTGAGCACCTGAGTTCACCCCCTGGTTTTTCGGAACTGCATACCCTTCCTGAGCACCTGAGTTCACCCGCTGGTTTTTCGTGGGGTTCGTGTCACTCGATCTTTACTTTTATGTGTGATATTTTGTAGATCGTTGTTTGTTCTTTTGTCCCTTTTCTTTTGGCCATTGTGTTGTTTGACCTTCTTTGATTTACGGATTCTTATTACCACTTTAGTATCTTCAAACTCTTCTTAACTAGTATCCAAGCCTGCTTTAATTTACCTTAATTTTTTCTTGATCTTCCCATTCTTTTTCTTCCTTACGTTTGAGTTCCTCAGCGATTTTTCTTTCCTCTTCTCGTGTTGCTGTTTCTCTAATGTACAAACACTTCTCAAGGAATAAATGGACTGGTTCTTTGAGAAAAATCTGTAATGCATATGTTACTTATATAGACTCTTCATGTAAACTTTCATTTAATGGGAAGGAAATATTTAAAAGGTACACGTTCAAGTTTCTAAAACTGTCAAGCAAAAAACAAAACAAAAAATGACAAAAGGTACATTATACCATTGAATATTTTTAATTTTTTTTGCTTCAATGCTATAAATTCAGCTTTTTTCTGGGGAGGGAAATATTTAAAAGGTACATTATCCAAGTTTCTAAAACTGTCAAGCAAAAAACAAAATAATGACAAAAGGTACTTTGACAAAAAAAAATGGTTTCAAAGCATACCATTATACCATTGGATAACTGGACAATTTATTTTTGTTTGGCTTCCATGCTATATATTCAGCTTTTTATGATATTTTTGGAAAAAAGAGGCAGGGGGCAAGAACAATCACCTTCCCCCATTTTTCAGGGAGGTAGCTGTCCTCAACCTCTTCACCTCTGTATATTATATCATACTTACATGTACCTCACAAAATAATATCAAACCTAAAATTTTCTTATATTTTTACCCTTTCTTTAAGAACCGCATCGGTGGTGTAATGGTTAGCGTGCTCGCCTTCGAGTGTGGTAGATCGTGGGTGCCTTCGAGTGTGGTAGATCGTGCTTGCCTTCGAGTGTGGTAGATCTTGGGTACGAGCCCCGGTCGGGTCAAACCAATGACTATAATTTGGTATTTGTTGCTTCTCCGCTAAGCACCCAGTATTAAGGAGTAAGAGCAAAGACTGGCTGGAATCGGAATCAGGATAATGTGTCTGAGTGGGGCGACATGTCTATCCAGGGACTGTTGTTTCAGTGAGCTAGCACTATAAAAATCCAACTCAGTGTGTTGGTCTAGAACAACGCAGATCTCATCATCATCTCATTGAAAAATAACTTGTTCTCGCCATGATATAGCTGAAAAATTGCGGAGTTGGCCTTTAATAAGCAACAATCACTCACTCACCTTTTCTTTACCTACTTTTCCAGTTTTTCAGCTGGGAAACATACATTTGTAAAACAACCATTATCTATTTGACTTGTACAGTGAGTGAGTGATTGTTGTTTAATGCCAACTCAGACATTTTTCAGCCATATCATGGTGAGAACAAGATAATTTTTATTGAGATGATGATGAGGTCCGCTTTGTACTAGACCAAGACGCTTAGTTGGATTTTTTATAGTGTTAGCTCACTGAAACAACAGTCCTCCCCACTTGGACACATTATCCTGATTCTGAACCACCCAGTCTGTGCTCTTTCTCCTTAATGCAGCATGCTTAGCGGAGATGCAACAAAAACCAATTTTATAGTCATTGGTTTGACCCGATTGGGGCTCCATCCACACTCGAGCAAGTTACACAATTAACTACCCTTCTGTAGCACCTGAGTTCACCCTCGGTTTTTAGTTGGGTTCGAGATACTCGATCTTAATTTTATGTGTAATGTTTTTTAGATCGTTGTTTGTCCTTTTGTCCTTTTTCTTTTGGCCATTGTGTTGTCTGTCCTTCTTCGATTTACGGATTCTGATAACACTTTTGGTATCTTCAAACTCTTCTTAAAATTTGAACTATTTTTGTTCTGTTTAAATCTAAATTTTATCCGATTTTAATTCACAAAAATATTTGCTTAGACATTTTTATTGATCTTTTTTTTTTAATTGCAAAGAGAAATGAAACTCATCACAAATATTTTTAAGCTAAACATCAATCAATCATACAACCAATATATTTATTATTACGAAAATTACATGTACACATACCCTATGCTTCCCAATCTTGTAACCTTTCTGAAATTCACCAGGCAGAATCTTATCAATCAATATTTGTACACTCTGACTAGGGTTGTCTACCTTTTCCTTTGAGAATTCTGGATGAAGAATGGAGTACCTAAAATGTGACAAGTCAACTTTAAAACAGAATTACTCTCAACTTAGCCCTAAAATTATCTAGATTTTTGCTTGATGTGGATTAATTTTCAAAGACATCAACATTATCACATCATCCCTTTACAATCACACCATCCCCTGTACATCACCAGTATCACATCATCCCTTTACAATCACACCACCCCTTGTACATCACCAGTATCACATCATCCCTTTACAATCACACCACCCCCTGTACATCACCAGTATCACATCATCCCTTTACAATCACACCACCCCTGTACATCACCAGTATCACATCATCCCTTTACAATCACACCACCCCCTGTACATCACCAGTATCACATCATCCCTTTACAATCACACCACCCCCTGTACATCACCAGTATCACATCATCCCTTTACAACCACACCACCCCCTGTACATCACCAGTATCACATCATCCCTTTACAATCACACCACCCCCTGTACATCACCAGTATCACATCATCCCTTTACAATCACACCACCCCCTGTACATCACCAGTATCACATCATCCCTTTACAATCACACCACCCCCTGTACATCACCAGTATCACATCATCCCTTTACAATCACACCACCCCCTGTACATCACCAGTATCACATCATCCCTTTACAATCACACCACCCCCTGTACATCACCAGTATCACATCATCCCTTTACAATCACACCACCCCCTGTACATCACCAGTATCACATCATCCCTTTACAATCACACCACCCCCTGTACATCACCAGTATCACATCATCCCTTTACAATCACACCACCCCCTGTACATCACCAGTATCACATCATCCCTTTACAATCACACCACCCCCTGTACATCACCAGTATCACATCATCCCTTTACAATCACACCACCCCCTGTACATCACCAGTATCACATCATCCCTTTACAATCACACCACCCCCTTTACATCACCAGTATCACATCATCCCTTTACAATCACACCACCCCCTGTACATCACCAGTATCACATCATCCCGTTACAATCACACCACCCCCTGTACATCACCAGTATCACATCATCCCTTTACAATCACACCACCCCCTGTACATCACCAGTATCACATCATCCCTTTACAATCACACCACCTCCTGTACATCACCAGTATCACATCATCCCTTTACAATCACACCACCCCCTGTACATCACCAGTATCACATCATCCCTTTACAATCACACCACCCCCTGTACATCACCAGTATCACATCATCCCTTTACAATCACACCACCCCCTGTACATCACCAGTATCACATCCCTTTACAATCACACCACCCCCTGTACATCACCAGTATCACATCATCCCTTTACAACCACACCACCCCCTGTACATCACCAGTATCACATCATCCCTGTACATCACCAGTATCACACCACCCCCTGTACATCACCAGTATCACATCATCCCTTTACAATCACACCACCCCCTGTACATCACCAGTATCACATCATCCCTTTACAATCACACCACCCTCTGTACATCACCAGTATCACATCATCCCTTTACAATCACACCACCCCCTGTACATCACCAGTATCACATCATCCCTTTACAATCACACCACCCCCTTGTACATCACCAGTATCACATCATCCCTTTACAATCACACCACCCCCTGTACATCACCAGTATCACATCATCCCTTTACAATCACACCACCCCCTGTACATCACCAGTATCACATCATCCCTTTACAATCACACCACCCCCTGTACATCACCAGTATCACATCATCCCTTTACAATCACACCACCCCCTGTACATCACCAGTATCACATCATCCCTTTACAATCACACCACCCCCTGTACATCACCAGTATCACATCATCCCGTTACAATCACACCACCCCCTGTACATCACCAGTATCACATCATCCCTTTACAATCACACCACCCCCTGTACATCACCAGTATCACATCATCCCTTTACAATCACACCACCCCCTGTACATCACCAGTATCACATCATCCCTTTACAATCACACCACCCCCTGTACATCACCAGTATCACATCATCCCTTTACAATCACACCACCCCCTGTACATCACCAGTATCACATCATCCCTTTACAACCACACCACCCCCTGTACATCACCAGTATCACATCATCCCTTTACAATCACACCACCCCCTGTACATCACCAGTATCACATCATCCCTTTACAATCACACCACCCCCTGTACATCACCAGTATCACATCATCCCTTTACAATCACACCACCCCCTGTACATCACCAGTATCACATCATCCCGTTACAATCACACCACCCCCTGTACATCACCAGTATCACATCATCCCTTTACAATCACACCACCCCCTGTACATCACCAGTATCACATCATCCCTTTACAATCACACCACCCCCTGTACATCACCAGTATCACATCATCCCTTTACAATCACACCACCCCCTGTACATCACCAGTATCACATCATCCCTTTACAATCACACCACCCCCTGTACATCACCAGTATCACATCATCCCTTTACAACCACACCACCCCCTGTACATCACCAGTATCACATCATCCCTTTACAATCACACCACCCCCTGTACATCACCAGTATCACATCATCCCTGTACATCACCAGTATCACACCACCCCCTGTACATCACCAGTATCACATCATCCCTTTACAATCACACCACCCCCTGTACATCACCAGTATCACATCATCCCTTTACAATCACACCACCCCCTGTACATCACCAGTATCACATCATCCCTTTACAATCACACCACCCCCTGTACATCACCAGTATCACATCATCCCTTTACAATCACACCACCCCCTGTACATCACCAGTATCACATCATCCCTTTACAATCACACCACCCCCTGTACATCACCAGTATCACATCATCCCTTTACAATCACACCACCCCCTGTACATCACCAGTATCACATCATCCCTTTACAATCACACCACCCCCTGTACATCACCAGTATCACATCATCCCTTTACAATCACACCACCCCCTGTACATCACCAGTATCACATCATCCCGTTACAATCACACCACCCCCTGTACATCACCAGTATCACATCATCCCTTTACAATCACACCACCCCCTGTACATCACCAGTATCACATCATCCCGTTACAATCACACCACCCCCTGTACATCACCAGTATCACACCACCCCCTGTACATCACCAGTATCACATCATCCCTTTACAATCACACCACCCCCTGTACATCACCAGTATCATCCACACAATGTTTTCTTACTGGTTATAAGGGGTAGTGATTATACGGTAGTTGGATTTACAACTATCTGTGCAATGAGTGCTTATCACCACTAAAGTTGTGAGTTTGAACCCCGCTCACGGCGAGGTGTACTCAATACAACATTAAGTGATAAAGTTTGTCAGTGACTTGAGACAGGTCGGTAGTTTTTTCTGTGTACTCCGGTTTCCTCCACCAATAAAACTGACTGCCATGATATAACTGAAATATTGTTGAAAGTGGCATTAAACACCATAAACCAAAACAAACCAAATCACAACCAATCTTTCAAATTGGACTTGTAATATTTACCTTTTATAGAACTCAATGTGCTTTTTTCTGACAGGATACCCCATCCTCCTAATTTTGGCTATTTCTGTTATGCCATTATATAACAGCTGTTCTTCTACTCTGTTAGAGTTAAAATTCTCTTTTTGTTTCATATTATTTGGTTTTATACATCTGTAAAATAATGTTACATGTTAAAAACCTTTCTTAAAGTAATATGAAACAAGTTTTTGGTGAAATAAACATCTTCAAAAATATTCTTGATATGTTTACATTCCCTAAAAACTAAACCATTCGTGCATGTTTGAGGACGAAAATCGCGAACATCTGTGATTAAGAACAGAAAATCATTCCATCTCGTACATGTTTTGTCAAGACAATGGCGGCTAATTAACTTTCGGATGCACCGTTCCAATGATTGCCGATCATGAAATTTCATCACCAACGTAAACAGGTGAGCACATGTATCATTCTGGTTTTGAAAGAAGTTAAATTTCTTGCATTTTTTGCCTTGCAAAGAAATTATTTCATGTATGTTTTACCTTAAAGATTATCAACTGCAATGAATTTCATTCTGACTTAATCAGTTCATTCGAAAAACTGGACAAATCGTTAATAATGAATGACATGGGGCCCCATTTGGGGAAATCGAAACAGAACCAAGAAATCTCAGAATTTAAAATCCTCGTCGGAACTAACGTATCGCATGTACAAACTGTGTAAATTATTAGTAGGATGTACATTTCAAAACCATTACGATGAAAACATTTGGAGTTGTCAGAGAAGAAAATAAAAAATCAACAAGATAAAAAATGCCAAATATACGACTTATTTTGTCCATAATTTGTCACCGTTATTTTGACACCAACCATTTCATAACTTGGTTCGTTTATTTCCTGGTTTGTTTTGGGGACAACCAATTGATTCCGCAGGGGAGGGGGGGAGGGGGAGAGGGGGGATCTGGCAGCTTTTGTAAATAAACTAAATAATCTGGCCACCTAAAGTTGGAAAAAAATTCTGGCCTTTGCTTCATAGAAAATCAAAAAAAAAATAATCTGGTCTGAACTGAGTAAACAATGTTATAACCTGTCCTGCACTATGTGTCGAATGAATTTTCTGTCAAATATTCTAACCTGACTAATCTTGCCAGGCCCCCTCAGAATCAAATTATTTGCCTATACATGTATATTATTATGAGATAAAGAATGTGTGCTTTCTTTCACATTCTTGTCTCTTAGGCCAAATAAATTTTAAATAGATTTGAAACAAAGTAGTATTCATTTTTAATATAAAAAAAAATAATGTTTTAACATAACTACAAGTTGCGTATGCAGTGTCCCCTTACTGGGCCCTGCGAAATTTGCTGAATTATACCAAGGACGTATATAAGATTCTATATACGTCCTTGATTATACACAAAAGACATATACCATACAATCACGATGGCCTATGTATTTACATGTATATATGTCATGTATAATGATGTGTAGATCACAGTATCACATGTACATGTAACTTGGTTGAAGAAAACAAAAAATTATGAACCCTGATATACATTTATATTGCTAAGGGAAAATTATTTTTAATCGTGGATTGAATGGAAAATAATGGAATGTAAATCGAAACGAAAATGATGTTACCTGTCAAGACTATAACGGAGCATGCGCACAATCTCTACCGAATGAGTTCAAATCTGAGGTCAATAGCATATGATTTGCATTATTGTCCGGGTAGCAAGAATTATCGAAGACAGAATAAAATGACGTTTTCTACTGAATTATACATCGTAGCTCTCAAAAAGTGAATGGTTTACGTTCTTTATATATTTAATCTTTACATATATCAGTAATATTTAGAAAACTGAAAATAATGATTTTGGCATTTCATATTACTTTAACTGAATATCAAATAAAAAGTAATCCTTAAAAAAAAAGCAAATAAAACAAGAAGCTAACCTGAGGCTATATCACTCACCTGGCTGGTTACTCATGAACTGCTCGAGTTAAATTAAGATTATAAAATTCTTACATGTCAAAATTTCTTTCCAAACTGAGTATCAAATAAAATGTGAATTTAAAAAAAAAACAAAAAACAAAAAACAAAAAAACAAAAAAACTTGAGGCTAACCTGATCTTGTATCGCTCAGTTGGCTGATTACTCATAAACTACTTGAGTTCAAGAAAGTTTTAAAGATTATAAAAATGTTACATGTTAAAAACCTCTCCAAATTGAGTATCAAATAAAACATAATCCTTAAAAAAAAACCAAATAAAACTAGAGGCTAACCTGAGCCTGTATCGCTCACCTGGCTGGTTACTCATGAACTGCTCGAGTTCAAAAAAGTTTTAAGATTTTGAGAACAAAAATAGCATTTATTGCTATTCCCATAGTTAAATGATGTCCTTTAAAAACTTTTAAATCATTTGGTTTTCCAATCTTTTCATTTCTAGCGTCATCTGATGAAGGTTATTCCAGAAACGTACCTGATAAAGGTTATTCCAGAAACGTATCTGATGAAGGTTATTCCAGAAACGTACCTGATGAAGGTTATTCCAGAAACGTACCTGATGAAGGTTATTCCAGAAACGTACCTGATGAAGGTTATTCCAGAAACATGCCTGATGAAGGTTATTCCAGAAACGTACCTGATGAAGGTTATTCCAGAAACGTACCTGATGAAGGTTATTACAGAAACGTATCTGATGAAGGTTATTCCAGAAACGTACCTGATGAAGGTTATTCCAGAAACGTACCTGATGAAGGTTATTACAGAAACGTACCTGATGAAGGTTATTCCAGAAACGTACCTGATGAAGGTTATTACAGAAACGTACCTGATGAAGGTTATTCCAGAAACGTACCTGATGAAGGTTATTCCAGAAACGTATCTGATGAAGGTTATTCCAGAAACGTACCTGATGAAGGTTATTCCAGAAACGTACCTGATGAAGGTTATTCCAGAAACATGCCTGATGAAGGTTATTCCAGAAACGTACCTGATGAAGGTTATTCAAGAAACGTACCTGATGAAGGTTATTCCAGAAACGTACCTGATGAAGGTTATTACAGAAACGTATCTGATGAAGGTTATTCCAGAAACGTACCTGATGAAGGTTATTCCAGAAACGTACCTGATGAAGGTTATTACAGAAACGTATCTGATGAAGGTTATTCCAGAAACATGCCTGATGAAGGTTATTCCAGAAACGTACCTGATGAAGGTTATTCCAGAAACGTACCTGATGAAGGTTATTCCAGAAACGTACCTGATGAAGGTTATTCCAGAAACGTACCTGATGAAGGTTATTACAGAAACGTACCTGATGAAGGTTATTCCAGAAACGTACCTGATGAAGGTTATTACAGAAACGTATCTGATGAAGTTTATTCCAGAAATGTACCTGATGAAGGTTATTCCAGAAACGTACCTGATGAAGGTTATTACAGAAACGTATCTGATGAAGGTTATTCCAGAAACGTACCTGATGAAGGTTATTCCAGAAACATGCCTGATGAAGGTTATTCCAGAAACGTACCTGATGAAGGTTATTACAGAAACGTACCTGATGAAGGTTATTCCAGAAACGTACCTGATGAAGGTTATTACAGAAACATGCCGTGCACACTAAATGTGATATTTACGTTTTTATTGAACAAAATATGTTAAATAATTATTCCATTTCTTAACAGGGAAGGTTTTCAAATATCATGCAACTTTTACGCCAAAGAAATAAATATTGAATTTTGCCAAATACAGTCAAACCTGCCTTAAAGGCCACCTCTATATAACAAATCACTGTCTATAAAGGGCACCTATATTTGAAAAATCACTGTTTACAAAGGGCGGTCTCATTGTTTCCATTAATGAATAGTGCAAATAATTGTAACCTGTATATAAAAGGGCAACTGTTCATAACAGGCATATTTTCTGGTTCAATTAGAGTGTCATTTATATACAGGTTTGACCTCACTGTTTAACCTTTACTTACCTTACAAAATGAGCCTCTGCTGATTTCATCTTTTCAAGTAATTTATTCATTGATTCCTTAAATAAAATAAAAATAGATGGGTGTAAAATATTTAAAAATGCATTTTCATTTTATCCAATCAATAACTTTCAACAATATGTTAAAATCTTATCAGTAATTTTCACCAATATAATAAATCCTATCAGTAATTTTCACCAATATAATAAATCCTATCAGTAATTTTCACCAATATAATAAATCATATCAGTAATTTTCACCAATATAATAAATCCTATCAGTAATTTTCACCAATATAATAAATCTTATCAGTAATTTTCACCAATATAATAAATCCTATCAGTAATTTTCACCAATATAATAAATCCTATCAGTTCACCAATATAATAAATCTTATTAGTAATTTTCACCAATATGCTTAATTTTACTATTTGTATATTATAAAGGGTTTCTAAACATCAGTGAGTGAGAGATTATTGTTAAGCGCCAACTCAGCAATTTTTCAGCTATATCAGGGCAAGAACAAGTTAATTTTCAATGAAATGATGATGTCCGCCTTGTACTAGACCAACACGCTGAGTTGGAATTTTATAGGGCTAGCTCACTGAAACAACAGTCCACGGATAGACATGTCGCAACACTCAGACACATTATCCTGATTCCGAGCCAACCTTAATGCTGCATGCTTAGCGGAGAAGCAACAAATACCAATTTTATAGTCTTTGGTTTGACTCGATCGGGGCTCGAACCCTACGATCTACCACGCACAAGGTGAGCACATTAATCAAATTAGATGGTCATTAAACTTTGACTTAATTAACTCCTAATTTGACTTACTCTAAAGTATGATAAAACTGACTTACTCTAAAGTATGATAAAACTGACTTACTCTAAAGTATGATAAAACTGACTTACTCTAAAGTATGATACAACTGACTTACTCTAAAGTATGATAAAACTGACTTACTCTAAAGTATGATAAAACTGACTTACTCTAAAGTATGATAAAACTGACTTATGTCTCTTGGGACTGTAGCTCATCAACATAGATTTCTCCATTCGTCTGTGGGACCTGAAATCATATCACATTTTAAAATTAGATAAATCAGAAATAAAGGTAATAACAAAATTACCGAACTCCGAACAATCTTATAAAGGGAAAGTCAAAACTCATAATTATATAAACAGACAAAATCAGTCAACAACCGGAAAACTGTGAAAACCGTAATGACCCTGACTTGGTACAGGCATTTCTAAAGAAATGGTGGGTTGAATCAGATTTTAAGGCGCCAAACCTCCCGCTCTCATTACGGTTCAAAGGTTCCGGCTGTCACTGTAACAGTATTTAAATACAGGAACAAAATAGGTAAAATAGTTGTCAAAGCAGTACCATATTCGGTGACGTAAATGTCAAAAATATTTTTACGTCACACATTGACAAAAAAATTCTTGACATTTTGGACTTCTTTATCTTTATACATTTTCACTATATGAAAATGCATCGCTTATAATTATTTCTGCAGAGACGGAATATATTTCGACAAGATATTGGTATCGGAATATAAACTTTTTAAGAGATCGAATAAGGCGAATCTTTTTATAGCCCTGGTCCAGTAGCCTGTTTCTCAGATGAAGATGACGTTTCAGGAAATCAGAATAATTGCTACTGGCCCTTGCATAGCGAATCAATTGCGAGATGTAAACACCATATGCAGGAGAAGCTGGTATATTGCTGCACATGTTTGGAAAATTTATGATTTTAAAATTGAAGTCGTCCCGCTTATCATAAATTTTAGTACTGAGTTGACCACTGTCGTCAAATTCGAGGTATAAGTCCAAAAATGATGCGGACGAAGCTGTATCGGTGGTCTCTTTAACTTCCAGCTCTGGAGGATATATCAATGGAAGAAATTCTGCAAATCTAGAATTATTGATAGATAAAACGTCATCAATATACCTGTATGTGAAATTAAAGGCTCTAGCCTCATGAATCTTCTTATCTTTTACAAGCTTTTGAAGAAACTCCGACTCGTATGAGTATAAAAATAAATCGGCTAGAAGAGGGGCACAATTCGTACCCATTGGTATGCCGACGACCTGCTGAAACAGTGTCCCTCCAAAGGAGACAAATATGTTATCGATGAGGAACTCCAGCATACTGATCACTTGTTCCTCGGGGTAGCATGTTTTACCTTTATGAATTTTGTTTGAAAAATATGTGGAATTGTAGCCTAACACAACAAATTTTGAGCCATAGTTTCTATGACTAAAAGCTTTATGAATTGTTTCTTTTAAGCGGGTTTTTAATTTGTCATGCGGTAGGGTGGTATATAGAGTTGAAAAATCAAAAGTTTTGATGGAGGATACCTGAGAGAAAGATCTTGATTTCAGGTTATCCAAAAGATCTTTAGAGTTTTTCAAAATCCACATGTGATTTATGCCACTACGCGAGTAAACAGTTTCACAATATTTCTGTTGTCCCTCTTTTACTGTAGACAGAATCTTTGTCAGGTGAATAGACAATTCTTTCGTCGAACAAGTTGATGATCCCGCTATGTACCTTTCTTTGTATGGTGTCTTATGGAGTTTAGGTATCCAATATAAATAGGGTAAATCCTCAGACTCTTTACCAGAGGGAATGTTTAAAGAGGTCATGAATGATCTGTGGTTAGCTAGGATTTCATCTTTGTTGAACGAAGTTGGTTTGTATGTGGTATTACTAGAGGTGTTGCTATTTATGCCTAATTCCTTGATTAGACATTCGAAGTAATATGATTTACATACAAACACAATATTGTTGGTAGCCTTGTCCGCAGGAACGACAACATATTTGTCATGAAGAGAGGAAAGACACTTAATAGCTTCTTGGTCTTTAAATACAGACTTAGGTCGACTATTAACACAATTTTTTAGTTTGTGAATCCGACCTTGTACTAGAAACCTAATTGTTCTAACCCAGTCTGACAAGGACTCTAACTCAGGATCTTGGTCTACTTCTCTCTTTATCCACCTTCTGGCATAATCTTCAACAGCATCCATAATTATCTTGAAATTATGTTTCCAATTGATGTGTTGAGGTTCTCTGAATTTAGGACCATGAGAAATCACCTTTCGGAGACTCTCATGTTGAATGATATTCAGATCACCAGTGATTACATGTCCAGATGGGTTGTATTGAAAAGGAGAGTGGGAGCAGTCACAAGTCAGAGGGTTCTTAATGTACTCTTTTATGTTAATATCTTGCAATGCTCCTTTGTAGTTGAAAATTTTACGGCCAATGCTGTTAGTGTAGCTATAGGAGACAATGGGAACAGATTGATTTTTGAAATATGGTGGAATTTCTTTTATGACCTCTTTTCTATTAAGAATGTTGCTGATGTTAATAGCATCGATTCCTTTATTAGCAAACGGAATATGGAGGAATTTTCTGTTGTTATCATGAAGAGGTTCAGATCGAACTGGTTTAAAAAGACGAAAGGACGCCACGTCACATATAATACTAGACAATCTGTACTTAGGAGAAAAAGGATCTACGCCTCCTTTGTCAAGTCCAAAATCCCTAAGCTATAAATAATTTTTTTTTTAAAGCTGTTAGGGGCAGGGTATTTACACTTTATTTCGTAGCAATAGGGGCATGTATATTTTTTTAGTGAGTACTGCTAACATAGGGGCAGTTGTGGTCGTGATCGTATGGTAGTTGGATTTATAACTACCTATGCAATCAGTTTATATCACCACTAATGCTATGAGTTCGAATCTCGCTTAGGTGAGTTGTACTCGATTCAACATTATGTGATTTATAACGTTTGTCAGTGACTTGCGGCAGGTCAGTGATTTTTCCCGGGTACTCCGCTTTCCTCCACAAATAAAACTGACCACCATGATATAGCTGGAATAAATGTAGGTTTGTCATCAGATACATACCCTAATGATAACTCAGGCCAAGTAACTAGAGTAACACGATGGGTGCCACTAGTGGAGCAGGAACTGTTTACCCTTCCGGAGCACAAGAGTTCACTCACGGTTTTTAGTGGGGCTCGTGTTAGTGGATCTTTAGTTTCCTGTGTAATGTTCGTTGTTTGTCCTTTTGTCCTTTTTTTTTGGCCATTGTGTATCTGTCCTTCTGCGATTTACGGATTCTGATTACCTCTTTAGTATCTTCAAACTCTTCTTATAAACTATAAATAATAGACATAATTATAAAATTTCATGGAACACTCCAAATAAATTAAACAATTCATTAGCATAAAACTGCAGTTTTAAAATGTCATCTCATTTTAGTTTAAAATGCATTAGTAAAAAATGATGTAGCATTCTTGCACATTTGAAGAAATTTCTATATTTAGTAACTGATATCATCTTGGATGGTGCTTGAGGCTGTTGGAATGTGATGTTGAAAGGGGAAAACGGCAAGACCCATCCCTACAATGATTGGTTTCATTTGGTTTGTGGTTTCATATGTGTTAGAGAAGATCTTCAAACGTTGTTTTGCTAAAATCATTATGGATCAATTAAATCTATATTTCCTTAGTAAAACAATTTTCCATTTTCCCCTAGGACCGTATGTTAAAATTATGCACCTGACATGGCAGCCATCTCAAATTTCTGATCAACACAAAACATACATTTTGTAAAGTACCATACATGGCACATTCTAATAAAGTTTGTTGTCAAATTGTGACATGGTTTCAGATCAAAATAATCTTAAAACATTTCCCAATAGGCTCCTATGTTAAATTTATCATGTGGTGGCAGCCATCTCACGTTTGGTACAATACCATCCCAGCCAAGTCAGTTGTCAAACAGTTCA